>JAAOMT010000074.1:182532-213077 GCA_016748015.1 Geosiphon pyriformis | reverse complement strand
AAAAAAAAAAAAAAAAAAAAAAAATAATTAAGACTAAAAACTTTTTAATATTTAAAAATTAAAATTTTTTTAAAACTGACTAAATAATATTATCAATTTATTTAAAAAATTTAATTATTTTATCAAATATAAACAAAAATTATTATCTATAAATAAAACAAAAAATATTTAATAATTTAAAACAAAAGTTTATTAAAAACTCAATTTTAATTTATTTAAATTATGATAAATTATTTATAATTGTAATTAATACATTTGAAATAGCATTAATAAATAATTATAAAAACTTTTTCTCTCGTCAATCCTCTGGCCGCTGCGAGAGTGAGAAAATTTTTAGGAAAAATTGCTTTACTTTATTTCTTTACCCTTCATTCATCAAGTCATTTCTTCTACTATATTTTTATTTGTCACAATGAAACCAGTAGGCTCTTCTGCTGGTAATTCTGGCTTGGTTTTGGCTGGTTTGGGGACCCGTCAGAGTGTGAAAAAGAAGTGCATGAATACAGTTTACTCTCAGAGTACATCCTACAAGAAACCAAAGAAGCCTGCTACTGGTAATATGGTCAACTTGTCTGCTGGATCACTTAGCTTGGAGGATATTAGTGGTGTTGGTGCCAAGCCTGTGGAATCCTGGGGCAGTGAGGTTGATAGTATTGCTAATAGTGTCAGTGGTTTCTCAGATGTCGAAAATATGGCGAACATGGTGGCCAAAGAAACCAGCTATGCGGAATCAAGTGGGAACGATGGCATGGATGAAAATACGCCGAGGAAGACTCGTACTTAAACGTACATGCTGGGCAACCCACCAAAGCGACTTTTGTTTGACTGTATGAGTGACGATGACGATGCACTGGAGCTTCCTTCTCCTAAATTTGATGGTGCCAATTAGGTGCTGCATATTAGATCACATGCCCTGGAAAAAAGGAATTTCGAGCCAGTAAAATCTTTCGCATTAGATATTGAGATTTCGGCAGTGCCTGGGAAGATAAATGTTGATAAGTTGATGGCAGTTAAAAAAATTTTTTATCAAATTTGGGGGAGCTTTGACTCTCTCAAAATTTCCAGGAATAATAAGATCATTATTTACATCTGAAAAAAGTTTGATTAAGGCAAGAGAAATGGCAATTGGTGAGAAGATTTTAGTGAATGATGATCTAAGAAAAATAAACAGCCATTCAGATCAGAAAGTAATTGTCAAGGAAATTCCAGTGGATCTTCCCAAATCGGCTGTTGATTTGGCATTTTCTAAATTTGGCAGAATTGTTTCAATCAAAATGCAGCTGATTGGTCTTTGGCAAAAGGCTTTGGTTGAATTTGAGTTATCTGAAGTAGCTAGTCTGGTTGTATCCAAATGGTCAGTCTTTATGGGAAAAAATTCAGTGCATGTGGCTTTGGCAGTCAGTAATAAACAAACGTAAGTATTAAAGAATCGGCATCATACTTTGCTTTATATGCTTCCAATTGGCACCACTGCCCATAATCTTTCTAGTTTGTTGGATTCATATGGTGGGAGGACTTGTTTTATTGGCTGTAATCCTAATTCATATGTTCGTGATAGATGTGCTGTAATTTGTTTTGGTGATGAGACATCCAAGTTGACTGCTATTGGTACTATTCCAGTTTTTAAGAGTGTAAGTTTGCATTGGACTAGTCTTTCTTTGCCCAGTTGCACTTGTTGTAAACAATTCAGTCATGTTATGGTCAATTGTCCCTTGGGTAAGAATTCTGGTATTTGTGAGAAGAGGATGGTTTCTGATCAAGATCAGATTTGTCTGGCTGAGATATATAAAAAAAAGTCAGCTCTTATTGCTCATCCAGTCTCATTTAGTGGTAAAACATGGACCCAAGTTGTTGGTGGCTTTTCTTTTCGTGTGGTTTCCTTTGGTTTGGTTGGTGCTGATTTGCATTCTGGTTTGGTTTTTTCTTCAATGACAACTAACTCTCCTACCGTTTTTCATTTGAGTAACCAGCTGGCAATTTTGGAATGCTCTTTGGAGCTTTTGACTGACCACATTTCTGGCATTTTGGTTCATCTGGAATCTATTGGTTTGGTTCCTGTGGTGACCCCATCTCTGAGCTCTCTTTCTGCTGTTTCTGAAGCTTTGACTTCTGATGTGGATTCTGATATGATTGTGGATACTGCTTTGGTCTTGTCTGGTACTCCTCCATCCGTCATTCATAATGCTGTTGTTAAGCTTAGCTCTAGTAGTTCCAAAGTCCTCACTGCCAAAGTGGGTGGTTTGTAAACAAAATTGATTGCTTTGGAGGCCTCAGTTGGTTCAGTTTTGGATAAGTTAAATATTCTGTGCTCTGGTTTGGGTTTGTCAGTTCCCCTGTCTTCTCAATGACTCACTTAATTTGGTAAATTGCCACGTGTAATGTCAGAGGTATGAACAATTGTGCAAAGCAGAC
Organism: Geosiphon pyriformis; assembly: GCA_016748015.1. NCBI lineage: Eukaryota > Fungi > Glomeromycota > Glomeromycetes > Archaeosporales > Geosiphonaceae > Geosiphon > Geosiphon pyriformis. Next base: position 210,665 of record JAAOMT010000074.1, on the reverse strand, counting down.
AGACATTGTACGATGGCATAAGGATATAAACAATTTGGTCTCTATTGTTACTGAGACAAAGTTAAGGGGCATGGTTCATCCGTGGATTGCCAATAAGTTCAATAGTGTTTGTGTTTTTACTTCTGGTCTGGATTCTGGTCACATGGGATCTGGTGTTGCAATAATTATAGACTCTTCTTTGGCAAAGCATGTGTGCAAGATTTTAGAGGTACCTGGTCGGCTGTTGTCAATAAGGCTGCTCTTTGGGAATAAACTTTCTATGTCTATTCTGGGGCTGTATGCTGGTGCATTTTCAGTGGTTTGGTTTTCTTAGGCTAGTGACATCAATTTTCTTGTTGCCAAAACTGTGAATAAGACTCCTTTTGTCATTTTTGGTGGTAATTTCAATGAAGATGGGTCTCATAAATGTGCCAGTTTTAGGAAGTGTTTTGATTTGGGTCTGGTCAACTCTCTAAGTGGAAGTGCTTTTGTGAAATCACTGACATGATGCAATTCTCGTGGTGTTGTCAAGACGATTGATTATATGTTGGTTTTCTCTAGTTTAATTAACGCAATCGTGGATCGTAGTGTGGTGGGTGTTGAGGATTTTTTTGATACTGATCATAAGGCTGTTTCTGTTTCTGTGGATCTAGGTGGTTTGTTGAATGTGTAGCTGCTGTTACTACACAAACAGGCCAATAAAGATTGTTGGAAGTTCAATATTAAAAATGCCAGTGGAGAGAAGTGATTGGAGTTTAAGAATGCTACAACTGCTAATGCTTCTATGCTTTCAGATGCATTTGTTGCGGCTACAAAGTTTTCGGATAAGGATGCAATGTGAAACATTGTTCGCAAAATATTGATTCTCTCAGCTGGTGGGACATTCAAGAAAAAATAGTTCAAGGGTTATAGTAGTGTTTTCAATAAGGTTTTTTCTAAGTTTTATAGACTGAAACTGCTTGTGTCTAAGCTGGTTAAGGCCTCTTGTCTGGTTTTTGGTGGGAATTTTGCTTCTTTGTTGGATACATAGGACAGACTTGACTCAGTTGGCGTCTCACCAGTAAAGTTTCTATTTCTTTTGGGTTCTGGTTTTGATGCTATTCACTCCAAACTGGCTAAGGCAAGGAAAGTTTACCACTCTTCGAAGATGATGGAGTCTAAGTATGCTGAGGAATCTTGTATTAGGCAGGCTATTGAGAGGAGGATAAAGAGTTTTGAAGTGGACAAGAGACGCACCATCAAAAGTGTTCTGGAGTGTCCTTTCTGTAAGGTGGTACTGGATCACTTAGTCGTAGGTGAAAAGTTGGTTCTAGAGCCAGATTTGGTTAAATCTAAGGTCGATGAGATCATGGAAAGTTGGACTAGGAAGCATGCAGTGATACCGAATATTTCTGATACCTGAGTGTGCCAATTTCAGCCTTTGGACTATGTCTTTGATGATGCCTTCTCTGAAGTAATGTGTTCGATTGGTTTTGATGAGTTGCTTACAGTTGTCTCTAATTTGCCCGATGGTAAGGTGGCTGGTCTTTCTGGTATCTCCAATGAATTGTGAAAACACTGTGATAGAAAGGTTTTGGATATGCTTTTGTTATTGCTGAATTTTTGTTTGGTACATGAATCTGTTCCTGGACCTTGGAAGGAAGCTTGGGTGTTAATGATTCCTAAACCATATGAATGGAAGGGCATTTTCATGAATACCCGTCCTATTGCGTTAATTGAAACGGCCCACAAGATTCTTTCCAAGATTCTCTTAGACAGAATTTTTTCGGCCTGCAGCAGGTTTGATGTTCTGTATGGGGACAATTTCTCTGTGTTAAAGGGTGTGACAATGTAATTGCCCATTTTTGCCATTGGTTTTGTGGTGGAAGATACATTGGAAAAAGGCCAAGAACTGTGGCTGGTTTTGCAGGATATGCAAAAAGTGTATGATTTTGTTGGCTGGGTGCATCTCAGAAGAAGTTTGGTTAGGATCAAGATGTGTGACAAGTTTATTAGATTTTTTGGCAACATTTACAATGGTCGCACCAACAGAGTGATGACAGATTTCAGCTTAACTAATGGTTACCATGTTTACGATGGTCTGGACCAAGGGGAGGTTTTTTCACCACTTCTTTTGCACATATTTTATGATTTGCTCTTGTGTGAAGTCAAATGACAGGAAAATGTGTGTGATTATAGGTTGAACTCTCATTTTATTTCCAGAACTGGCCAGGTGGAGCCTCAGGCCAAGCTGACATCATTTTTTGCTGCTAGTGTTTTTGTTAATAATACTATTTGGGTTGGTGGTAGCCGGGCTGCTATGCAGCACATCCTCAATGTTGCTGGTAAATTTTTTAGGATTAATGACATTTTAATTAATAATGACAAAACTGTAGCCATTCCTATCAACAGCCGGATTGTGAATCCTTCTTTGACTATTAATGGCTCACCTATTTCTATTGCCAAAAAGGGTGAACCTTATCAATATCTGGGTATTTTTTTGTTTTCTGAAGGTCTTTTGATGCCTAGTCTGGCTAAAGCTCACTTGAACATTCAGTTCTTTGTTAATCTTGTTCTGAGGAAAGCGATCTCAGACAAACAATTTGCATATTTGGTTTCTGCAGTTTTTCTGCCTATTATCAACTACAGAACTCAGTTCAGCTTTGTTTCTATTGGTGTGTGTAATAAGTGGGACTCTATGGTTCGCAGGTGCTTAAAGTCTAAGTCTGGGCTGCCACTCAACTTTCCTAATGACGCAGTTTATCATTCTTCTTTGTACAATTTTAAAACTTTTGAACAGATCCAAGCTAAGAGTAAATCAGCTGCTGTTTTGGCTTTTGCAAATTCAGTTGGTATTTTGGGTTGTTTGTTTTCTCACAGGTCTCATGATCTTCAGGCTCTCAGTTGGCATTGTTACAGGTGATTATTTCTGCTGTTGGATTAAATAACAAACCCGTAACTTGGTGCTCAAAAGCTACTTCTGTTGATGATGTTCTGAAGGTGTGGTATCTGAAAGTTTTAATGGAGTTTTTTGTATAATGGACAGAAATTCAATAGTGTTGATAGCAAATGTATCTTTCCAAGAGTTGTCCCAATTTCTTTCTCAGCGTGGTGGCCAGATTTAGTCTGGCAGTTGTGCCCTTCTGGTAAGCTATCTGATAATATATAAAATTCTACCCTTATTTCTGGGTCTTTTACCAGGCTATCCTTAACGTTAATAACTCAGCGCTTAATTCTTTTATTCAATTAGTAAACAACAAAAGAAAATAAAATAAAGAAAGAAAAGAAATAATTCCAGGCGGTGTGGCAGATTAGTATTCCATCAATAGCCGTGATCAAGAGCTATTGTTCCAGTGTAGTTAAGTATCGATTACTATCAACATGAAGTGTTAATAGTGGAGAGTGAATTGGAATATGGAATAATTATTTTATTTGATGATTTTTATTTCTTGGCTAAAAATTCTATGGTATAGATTCTGTCTTTTCTGTTTCTAATACTACCATTATATATACATAATTGGGATTCCTCAATTCCTCGATTCTTCACAACAAGAATCCTGGAATTCTTGGAATCCTGCAATTCCTTTGAGAGGAATTCTGGAATTCTGGAATTTTGCAATTCCTTGTCGGGGAATCCTAAAATTCCTGGAATCCTGCAATTCCTGAAAGGAATCCTGGAATTCCACATTTACTATGCTTACTTCTGATTGGCTAATAATTATGCTAATATATTTCCTATATTTCTATGAGTAACATTATTTCTTTCTTTTAATATTGAGCTCCGTCGAAATCCAATTCATATAATTCCTCCTCTTGAAGTATTTCCTGGATTTTGTTTTCGAGAATTACTTGTGTTATTTGGGTCTGTAATTTTTCAAATTGAGCATTGGTGATTTTTCCCAATTGATTATTGGTAACCTCCATTGCTTTATTGAGCAATATTTCTGGTTTATCCTGAAATACTGTGTGTATTCGGTATATGACTTGGGCTTGTGTGGATAAGTTGTTCTTTCTCACAAAATGTTCTAATTGTTGTAGTATTCTTTTGTCAAATAATCACTTTGTTTTATCCATATATAGATTCTGGATATTTACGTGTTGTCCCAAGTAAAAATAACAATAGTTTTGTAGAAATTGTTGTATCCACTAATTCCAAGTTTCTTTAGTCAACTCTTGATATAGTAACTCTTTTGTCGATTCTTTTATTGCTAATTTTACTTTTGCTATAATTTTGTCTACTGTATTTTCAGTTTTCTTCGGTGTTCTGAGTTGTAATGTCTTTCTAATATCTTGATATCAAATGGTTTGTTGATTGATTGTAATCTCCATTTCCTGGTGTTGGATTAATTGAAAGAGTTGTTGTGATAGTGTGTGAATGTTGTCTGTAATTTCCATTTTTCTGATATTTCCTGTCATGTCTATCATGTCTTTATATATTCTTTTGATTGATCAATTTAACGTGTTGTTGTTGATAATAACGATTGGTTCTAGATCTCATGAAATCTCATCTGGTCAGACTAGTATTCTCTGTACTCCTAATTGTGGAATATTACTGGTAGATGATAGTATAATGTCGCGATATGACTTCAGTCAATCTCCATGTACTGTTTTGATTAAAATTTTGTTATCCAATCTTAATTTGTAAGCTCCATTTCCTAGAATTTTTTCTATGTGAAATGGTCTATCCCATTTGAGGTCAAATTTTTCATTCCATTGTTTTTCCACTTTGGTATGATGTAGTAATACTTTGTCTCCAATCTTGGATTCAACTGGTTTGTTTGGCAGTTGACTATTATGTCTTTTTTTCTGTTTTTCTTGTGACTTTTGAATATTATCAGCTGCTCTTCTTCATTTGTTTTCCAATGTTTCCATTAAGTCATATGTTTTTCTCAGCAATGTTTCTTGAAAATTTTCTTCTGTTATTGGTTTAACTGGATATGTATTAATTTTTCTCTCTACTGGTAATGTTGCTGTTCTTCCATATACTAATTCAAATGGTGTTGCTTGTGTAGTATCTTGTTTCATTGTCCGATAAGCAAATAGTATTAATGGTATGAACAAATCCCAATCATTCTGGTTTTCTTGGCTGAGCTTAGCTATTGCTTCACACAGTATTCTATTGAATCTTTCTACTAATCTGTTGGTTTGTGGATGGTATAATGATGATAATGGTTTCTTGATTCTGAATCTTTGGCTCAATTCTGTTAATATTTTGTTCACAAAATGAGTTCTTTGGTCTGATAATAATTCTTTTAGACATCCATGTTGACAAATCAAATCCTGATGAACGAATTTGGCAATGGATTCTGCATCCACTTTTTGAATTGCTTTTGCCTCTGGCCATTTAGTGAGATAGTCCATAGCTACCACTATGTATCTGTTTTCTTTGCTGGTGATTGTTAATGGTCCAACTAAATCAATTCCAATATGGTCAAATGGTTGTCTCACTTTGATTGGTCTTAATGGTTTACTGGGTCTTGTTCCTCCTCTTTGCTGACAAGCATCACAATTTTGAACATATTGAATGATGTCTGGGTACATTGATGGCCAATAGTATCTCTTTCTGGTTCTTTCCATGGTTGCTTCTTTGTGAAAATGTCCTGCTGTTGGATTTGAGTGCATGTTGAATAATATTGTCTCTTTTTCTGGCTCCATAATTACTCTGGGTGATTGATCTGGATCTCTTCTATTTTTCCAATAAAGTATATTTTGGTAAGTGATAAAATATTTTGATTGTTGTTTGATACTCTTTCGTTCTGTTTGAGATAAATTCTTCTTGAATTGTTGAGTGTTTATATAATATTGCAATTGTTAATATTTTTGTATGTTCATTTTTTGTTGTATTTTTCCGTTGGTATTGTTCTGGTTTTGTTATATTTTTGGGTTGAAATATTCTTAGATTTGTCTCATTTGTGATAAACCATCCGCATTTCCATTGTCTTTTCCTTTTTTATAATATATAGTGTATTTATATAGTGTGAGTGCCATTTTCTATCTTGACTGTTTTTTATCTCCAAATTCTTGTTTTTGAAGTGATGTTAATTCTTTGTGATTTGTGTACACCTCAAACTTCTGGCTCAAGTATTCTTTCCATTTCATGACTGACCAATATATTGCTAAGTGTTCTTTTTCCAGTGTTTCATAGTTCTTTTCAGCCAGTGTTAAACCTCTGCTGGCATATGCCACTGGATGTTCTCTGCCGTCTGGTCCTCTCTAAGATAGTACTGCTCCTAATGCCTGGTCAGATGTATTTGTAGTAATGATGAATGGTTTGCTGTGATCTGGATAGATCAATACTGGAGCTTGTATAAGCTTTCTTTTTAGAATATCAAAAGCTTTTTGTTGACTTTTGGTCCATTCATATTTTGTATCTTTGTTTTGCATTTGGTTGAATGGCTGCACTATCTTGGAAAAGTTCTTGATAAAACGTTGATAGTAGCTGGTGAATCCCAAGAATGATTTCAGTTCTGTCATATTGGTTAGCACTGGAAAGTTCTTTACTATCTCTATTTTCTCCAGATCCGTTTTGATGTCGTCTTTGCTGACTATGTGTTCCAAGAATTTTAGTTTTGTCTTGCCGAAGAAGCATTTTGTTGCATTTAACTTTAGTCCTGCTCTTCTTAATCTTTCGAACACTTGTTGAAAATGATGAAAATGATCATCAAACGTTTTTGAGAATACATTGGTGTTGTCCAAGTATACAACTACTGATTTCCACAATAAGCCAGTATAAACAATTTTCATTAGCCATTGGAAAGTTGCTGGGGCATTGGTTAAGCTGAATGGCATCACTTCAAATTCAAAATTCCCTTCTCTAGTAGTAAATGCCATTGTTACCAGACGAAATTAGAGATATTATTTAGCATGAAATTATCTTATAATTCTTATCATTAATTAGCATATATTATCATTTCAAATGATCACTTATTACATTAGCAAAAATGTCTGAAATTATCATTTAATTAATAACCCAAATTGTACACAACACAAATGTAACCTAATTGCAATGATCAATCATGCAATACCCCAAACTATGTAACATTCAAAAATTCGCCAAAATTTGTAGAAATTTGCCGAAATAATTGATAGTTTACCAAAATATCTAATAGTTCACCGAAATAACTTGTAATTTGCCGAAATGTATCTTTAGTTCAGCAAAATTTTAGAAAATAGCAAAGTTCAAGTTCATAGAATAGTGTTACGACAAGTTGTATAAAAGAAAAGCTTCTCTCTTCGAGAAAATGTATCTTACTTTAGATTTATCTCTTAAAAAACCATTCTTATACACACAAAAAGAAATAAATATCAAATAATTCAAAAAACCAAATTCTTTAATTATTGTACTTGGAAAATCCCCAAAACCCAACTAACATTTTGAAATTGATTAGCTACCAATTTCAGTAAACTGTTAGTGACTCCAGGCCTAGATAGAAAACGTTTCCCTTGACAAAATTCTATTTCTTTTACATTTCTTTTATTTTCTTTTATTTTCTTTTATTTTCTTTTATTTTCTTATTACAATCATTAGGGTAGTCTACAGACGAGATTCCTGTAGAAAAGTTGACTTTCACAGCAAAGTAACTACACATTTTTAGTGAGCTTCCAGACAAGCAATTCTTGGGAAAGAGTTGACATTTACTACAATGTAACTACATAAAGCAACTGGTACGGAATTGGCCATTCCACTCATAAGCCCAGCAAGTTCAAATTATAGGAGATAATTTAAAGATAAATTCAGTTACTGGAGGTTCAACCACATTCAGAAAACGTGAATTTACAGCAAACAAGCATCAACAACATTTAAGAAAAGAGACCAAAAACCTCTAGTAACACCATCTTCTCTTTGTCAACTGGATTTATGGCTACTTGCCAGTATTCACTGTCCAAATCTAATGTTGAAAACCATTTGTTCCCACCGAAAGCATTGAATAATTCTTGTATTCATGAAGTTAGATAACTGTCTCCATAAATTACACCATTTAGTTTCCTGTAGTCTACACAAAACCAGATTTTTCTATTCTTCTTACAAACAAGTACCACTGGTAACGACCATGGGCTCATTGATGGTTGAATTAGCCCATTGTCAAGCATTCTGTTTATCTCTTGATGAATAATCTCGTGGCTGGCTGGCAGCACTCTGTATGCTCTTTGTTTGATTGGCATTGTATCACCAGTCTTGATTTGATGCTGGATAATGTCAGTTTGGCCAAACTTATTTTCACTGGCAAAGATGTCATTGAAATTGTTGTAGATGGGAATTTTTATGCTGCTATAGCTTTTGGTTGGTATGTGAAGATTGATCAACCCAATCTCTCTTGATTTACAAAGGTTTGCTTCAGCTTCAAAAATTTGTCCTTGCTTCTTTTCTTTCCTTCCTATTGCTAGCATGTACTGGCTATATGGTGGAATAAAAATAGCTTAACCGGTTGAGATAATTTCTCCTTGGCCAACAATTTCTTTCTCTGTCATATTAACTGGTACATCTATTCTACCTGTTGATCCAAATTCTTGTATTTTTTTTGCTGTTATTCTTAATTCCTTCCTCTTTTCTACTGACACTAACTGAGCTATTCTAACCAAAGGCAGAAATATTGCCTGTGTTATCATTTCATTGGGCTCTATTATATAGGTTTTTTCTGAGTTATTTTGTAACATGGCAATAATATTTCCTACATATCCCGCGTCAATTATTCCTCCTCTTATATTGATCCCTCTTTTTGCTAAACTACTCCTAAATGCTAATTGAACTATTGTTGTTGCCGGAATTTCTAGTGCTATTTTCAGATCAATACAGGTGCGTGAATGTGGTTCCAATTTGATGGCATCTTTTCTTGAATATCTCAGATCAAACCCTGCATCTATATCATGCGCACATTCTGGCATAATATCTTTCCCATTGTCACTATACCATTTCAATTCTTGTTCCTTGAAGAGATCTGGTAATACAATGTATTGTTCATAGTTTAAATCAGAGTTTGAATCTGAGTTAGAATTGGTATCATTGTTGTCGTCATATTGAACGAAGCTAGAACTGGTGTTTTCGTCATCATCATTGTCAGAGTTTGAATCAGGATGGAAAATTGATTCCAATTCTGATGCACATCTGCTGATTAGTTCTTCCTCTTCAGGGATTGTATAGATCATACATGGTGGTGGATTGTAAATAAGATCACACTTATCACAATACTGGAAGTCATAGGGAATTAGGCAGTGTTGACATAGTCGAGCATTCAACTGCTCTAACCATTGTTCTTGTTTTTCCCTTGTGGATGCTAATTCTTGGTAGTGTTTGTGGAATTGTTTTGGATCCAGAAGATTTATGATGGGTTCTGCATCCCAGTCAAGCTCTAAAAATTCTGGGGGGTTGTCTTTGATCATTTTTATTTCCTCAGACGACACCCCTTTGATTTTGGTGAGTGCCATTCACCAAATGTCATCATCGTCATGTGGACAACTGTCCAGTCACTGTACAGCTCTTCTCTAGGCTGCTTCTATTGGGGTTCCTTTTCTTACCCAGTCATTTATTAGAATTGTGTATTGACATGATACGTCGCACATTCCTCCACGTTTTGGGATGTCATTCCACATCCCTTCATCCAAGAGAGTTTCTCTACAGGCTATACATGGCATATTATCCTATTTTCTCATTCGTTTTGGTCTGCCAAAACATTCGATATGGCATGTGTGGCAATAGAACTTGGTTGCTGTCTGATATTCTTCGTTGTCGCCACAACATGCACCCATTGACGACAATTTCTTGCTGCAATCAATGCATATCAGTTTAGATCAGCAATAGGTTGATGGTTGTTGTTGATCATAGATGTATGGGATATAAGCATTGTTGGCTTGAGTGTTTTCTTCCTCCCTCTCTTTTCTTTTTCTCTTTTCTTCTTTGTTTTTTTCTCATTCCCAGCTTGAAGTTGGTTTGCTCTCATTGTTGTCAGTCCAGGTCAAGTCATTAGTTTCCCAGGTAAGTTCTTCTTTTTGTTTCCCTTTTTCATTGTCATTGTCATCCCAGAGGAGTATTGGCGGCAGTTTGTTGTGCTCTTCATCAGCCCATGATACTTGGTATGTTTCCCAGGTAGATTTTGGTTTTTCTTCCTCGAAGTCAATTAGTGGTGCTGTGGCATTGGTAGCTTTAAAGTGGCCACACATTGCTGGTACTCGTGTGTGTTGCCCATTCTGGCTAAGTTAAAGCTTTTAGGTATTCCAGTCCAGAGTGGCATTCATTTTGGACAACCAGTCATTACCAACTAGAGCTTGGTATTGGGTGGCTTCCATGACGAGTACTTTGATTGGTATTATGATACCGTTAATTTTGATGGGTAAGTCATCAATTTCGCCAATTGGAGTCTTGGTCGCTCTATCAGCCATGATGATTCTAGCACTAGCAGCTCAATCAACTTAGTGACCTAATTGATCCATGAGTTGTCATGTAATGATGCTGTCTGCTGAACTATTGTCAAGAATTAGTTTGATGTGATGGCCATTGATTTTCGCATCAGTGTACATGGCAGTAATTGGTTTTTCTTCCAAGGTGGCTCCACTAAATAATGGTGTGTTTGACAGTTCCTCAAGTTCGAATGGAAAAATGGCATCCAGCAATTCGTTGTTGGTGACTGTTGTGGGTGGAATATTGCTGGTACATGTTTGTTGTTTTTGGGTGGGTTCCTGGTTGCTGGGTGAGATGTCTTCTGGGGTAACCAGAAGACTTAAATAGTTCTAGAAATTTGGGTTCTGGGGATTCCCGGTGCCTAAATTCTGTTGACAAAATCTGGTTGGACTGAAGAGGCTGGGGATCGGCTGATAAACTACTATTGACGATCTCCAGTTTTGCTGCGTGATTCTCAGCCTTTGGACTCCGCTGGCCGGTAAGTTTTGTGGCAGAGTCTGAATCATTTGGGGTTGATAGATTGTTGGCAGTTGTGGTTGATACATTACCTATGGCTGTTGCTAATAAATTGGGGCCGTTGGTTGATAAATTGGCACTTGATATATGAGTGGTTGGTAAATTGATTGCTGTGTCATTGGCAGGTAAGTAGTTTAATATGGTGTTGAATTTGATGGATAATTCAGAGTGAAGAGCTAGCAATCAGAATTTCAATATTGATTTCCCAATCGTTGGTTATTTAAATGCTGACAGCAGTTAATTTGGATATGTCCTTGTTTACCACAATAGTGGCAGATACGCATTTTTTGTTGTCACTATTGATTGGTCAATGAAGATGGGCGTGGCTGATTTTGGGCATGATTAAAGTTTCCTTGATTATTGCATTGTTGTGGAGGCTGATAAATGGCGTGATTGTCAGCTAAATATCTTTCCAATCTCTTATTAATTGATTCACTGAACTTCTCCAACTTGGAATTCAATTCAGATGATCCGTTTATTACTAGATTAACAGCTTGGGCATGGTTAGCTTCTGACTTAGTGGATTCAAAATCTCTGGTGCGACTGCATCTTGAAGGATGCCTGGATGCAACAGACGTACATGTTACAAGATGCTGCTGCGCAGGCCACGGATAAACTGATTAAGTATCTGTGATGCTGTGAAATAGTTGGCGTCAATTGCTTGAATTTGGCGTAGGTTTTGATAGAAGCATCTCAGATAAGTGGTGACTACATCAGTTTCTCTTTGTTTCATGGTGGTGAATGTATTGACTAGGCAATTGATGCTGTTATTGTTGCTAAAATATCTTAGGAATTCCACTTTGAAGGCATTAAAATTTTGTGGTTTATTAACCAAACTCTGGTATCATGAATTAGCAGTATTCTTGAGAAAGTAGGGAATGGCTTGCATTGCTTGAGCATCATTCCATCTGTTGGCTGTGATGGCCTTTTCGACATCATTCAGCCATACTTGAGCATTATCCTCTTCACCAGTAAAGTTGTCAAGTTTTGCGATTGGTGCATAGGCCATTGAATCTAAGTTAGGGGGTTGTGGTGGCTGTTGAAGCAGTTGTTGTTGTACTGGTTGTTGGAGTGGTAGTTGAAATGGCTGCTGTATGGGTTTGGCTATAGGATTAATTGGCAGTTGATCGATGACAATTACCAGAGATAAGTTTTGCTGATTAGTTAATTTGGGGTTTGGATTGTTCTGTCTTTGATGATTCAGAGTTTCGAATTCCGAATTTTCTAGATCTGGATTTTGCTGAATTTGAAAATTTGGGGTTTCAACTCTCAGGTTTTCAGTGATCGGGTGCTGGTAAGTGAATTCTTGATTCTCTGATTCTTCTTCCTCTTTTTTTGATTCTGCTGCTTCTCACGGATCAGAGATTCCAAAATCTGGCAAAGGTGGTGGTAATCAAAGTCTTGATGAGGTTGATGATCACAAATTAAATCCCTCAAAGTATTTGCCATATGGTCCTAACAATTCTGTTTTCCTTTGTCTGCTTTGGAATGAGAATCGTCCAAATGCTGATGTCGCAGTTGATGAGAACACGTCTGTTGATAATATGTTAATGGCACTTCCAGGTGTATAGTAGTAAGATGGGTTGCTTGGAAATTCAACTCTGTTTTTCTTCCAAGCAGGTAGCTGTATTTTTCTGGGTGTTACTGTTGGTGTTTGTAATTTTCCTTTGCCTTTACTAGCGTATGTAATTAGATATCTTTGTTGAGTGTGATGTTCAATTTCTTTGTTGATCTTAGTGATGATAGATGTGAAATTATGATTTGTTGGTAAGTTGGTGTTTTGAATTAATTCCTTATAGAAAGTTTCTCTTGCTGATTTAGTATTTACTGGTGTTTCTAATAAAGAGGAAATCTTTTCATTGACATAGAAATTGAAGACTGATTTAGTGAATATATGATTGTGGTTTAATCCCAAGTATTGACAATAGTGTTGAAATAAGGATTTTGTAAATTCTAAATGGTTTGCTCCTATATTTTCTGATTCTGCCACTTTTGGTTTGGTGTTGTTGGTGCTGGTTCTTTGTAGAATTATACCTCACAGGGAGCACCAAATGTTATAGGTGATTATTTCTGCTGTTGGATTAAATAACAAACCCATAACTTGGTGCTTAAAAGCTACTTCTGTTGATGATGTTCTGAAGGTGTGGTATCTGAAGGTTTTGATAAAGTCTTTTGTATAATGAACAGAAATTCAATAGTGTTGATAGCAAATGTATCTTTCCAAGAGTTGTCCCAATTTCTTTCTCAGCGTGGTGGCCGGATTTAGTCTGGTAGTTGTGCCCTTCTGGTAAGCTATCCAATAATATATAAAATTTTACTCTTATTTCTGGGTCTTTTACCAGACTATTTTTGACATCAATAACTCAGCGCTTAATCTTTTTACTCAATTAGTAAACAACAAATGAAAATAAAATAAAGAAAAATAAAAGAAAATAAAGAAAGAAAAAAAATAATTCTAGGCAGTATGGCAGATTAGTATTCTGTCAATAGTCATAATCAAGAGCTATTGTTCCAGTGTGGTTAAGTATCAATTACTATCAACATGAAGTGTTGATAGTGGAGAGTGGATTGGGATATGGAATAATTATTTTATTTGATGATTTTTATTTCTTGGCTAAGGATTCTATGGTATCAATTCTGTCTTTTCTGTTTCTAACACTACCACTATATATACATAATTGGAATTCCTCAATTCCTCAATTTTTCACGACAGGAATCCTGAAATTCCTGGAATCCTGCGATTCCTTTGAGAGGAATTCTGGAATTCTGGAATCTTGCAATTCTTTGTTGGGGAATCCTGAAATTCTTGGAATCCTGCAATTCCTGAGAAGAATCCTGGAATTCCACATTTACTATGCTTACTTCTGATTGGCTAATAATTATGCTAATATATTTCCTATATTTCTATGAGTAACAGCATCTCTGTTACTCTTTGCTGTTTCTAGTTCACATTTATGTCAGCCCTTCAAACAACTTTCTGTCAAGTGTGGTTTGTATTTTTTCTGAGTGTGACTTGTCTTTGGGTGCTTTTCTAGCCAGTGCTTTTTGTCTCTGAGGTGGCACTCCTATGTCTCTTGTTCTAGATGAGCCAAGATTTCACAAATGTGTTCTGTCACTCAACTACTATGGTATCACTTTCATGAAACAGCTTCATGACAGATATGGTGTTGCTTTCAGTTGGAAGACCTTCAAACGTTGGAAAAGACTGGATTCCTGTGGCCCAGTTCCTGTTTGGTTTGATATTTCTGTTTGGTTTCTTGGTAGTGTTGTTCTTTCTTCTGGGTGCTCTCTTCCAGTAAGTGATCACACTTCTCCTGATATTTGTTTTTCTCGCAATTTTGACATGGTTTGCGACAATTTGTTGGACATTGATACTGCTGTTCGCCTCTCTGTATATACAGATGGGTCTCTAAGTGGTTTGGATACTGTTGGTATGAAGGCTGGTGCTGCTGTTTTCTTTGAGGACATTGATTCAGAGTTGGGTGTGAAGGTGTCTGGTTTGGTTTTCTCTACACTTACAGAGTTGTAGGCCATTGCTCTGGCTCTCGAGTGTGTTCCCTTTTTCTGTTCAGTGGATTTGTTCTCGGACAGCCAGGCTGCTTTGGATGCATGCAAATCTGAATCTCTACTGGCTTGGCCAGACTTCAAGAATTGTTATTGGATCGAGCATTGCCACATTGCTAATGTTATTCGTAATAAGAATTTGGATGTAAATTGAATCAAAGTAAAAGGTCATTCAGGTGTCTCTGGCAATGACCATGCTGACTTACTTGCAGAGATCGCTGCCTCATCTTCTTGGTGGCTGCCGTACAGGGTTGGTGAACGGTTTTTAAGAGCTGGTAACTCTGCCATTTCTAGTAATTCAAGACATTTTGTTTGTGATATCTTCTGGTCAATTCATTGGGTGCATTGGGAGGTTGGATCCAGTTCCTGAGTTTTGGTGGATAGTTTGTGAGGTGATGTTGATTGGGCCAGGTCTGTTTCGGTGTGGCACCCGGATTCTCACATGGCTGCTGGCTTCACTAGTTTGCATACTGCTGGCTTTCGGACTTATTTTATGAAGGCTCTGTATCATTGACTTCCTGTCACCATGCGTAAGCATCTATATGATAGGCTTTACCCCAGTATAGTGTGCTTATTCTGTGGTAATGTTGAAATCTCCAATCATGTTTTTTCCTGCTTCTTTGATGCCGTTGGCCATGAGCATTTGATGAACACTTATGTGGCTGTTTAGAAAGCACGCTCTGGTTTATCTTGTTCTTCTTCGTGCATTTCACAGTTACTGTCTACTTGTGCTTCAAATTATGTGGTTGGGGTGGCTCTATGTAAAGGATTTGTTTTCGATAATTGGTATTGTAAATCTGTCTCTGTTTTTAAGGATCCCAGGGTGGCAGCTTGTAACATGGTATCTTTTGTGTGTGAGTTTTGTGCTGTGTTCCGGGATGAAATCTGGTTGATTCATGCGAGACACCGGGCAGTGATGGAGAAGGGTAGGCTGATTCCTCATGATGGCTCTATTTCTGCCTCTGTTTCTGGTTTTTCCATGGGTCTTTCAGCAGATGTTGTTAGATTGTTGGGAATTGCTAATGCAATTAGCATTCATTTTGGGTTTCGCAGGTCTTGCTTATTTTTTTCTGGTGCTTGTGAAGAGGTTTCTGTTCATATAAGTGCGTAGTGTTGTTCTGACTGGTCTGAATGGCTGGTCATGTGTAAAAAAGGCATGATTTACATTTAGTTTAGATTATTTAATAATGTATTATACTAGATAGTATTTGGACTTCACTCATTAAACAAAATAAAAAAAAAAAAAATAGCATTAAAAACAGTTTTATTTTAATAAAAACTTAATAGTTAAAAATATCGAATAGTAAATATCAGTTAAAATTTGGTTATAATATTAACTAAAAATTATTATTTAATATTAAGACTATAAAATATTTAGTTATTTGTGCTTTATAGATAAAAAAAATAATATTTTACTAAAAACCAATATTATTTGTTAAAAATATTTATTAATATTAAATTGTTTTTTTAAAATCAATATTTTTTAAATATTTTTTCAAAATTAAAAATATATTATTAATTAACCAAAAATAATATAATATTAGAAATTATTTTTGAAATTATTTAAACTTTTATAATTTATGCTTAAATTTAGTAATATTTTTAATTTAAAAGTTTTTTAAAAATTTTACTGGTTGAGTTTTTGTATAACAAACAAAGATTTAACGTTAATAATAAGTAATACTTAATATTTAATTTTTTTGACATAGTAATTGGTTTATTTAGATGTTTTTTACTTTTTTAATAAATAATCTTAGTTTTTTAACTAAATTTTATATTTTTATTAGACAATTTTTAATGTTATAATCTTAGCACTTTTTTTAATCAATTAGTAAACATAAAACAAAACAAAAAAAAGAAAATAAATTGAAAAAAAAATTAATATTTTATTAATAATTATGATTAAAAACTATTGTTCTAGTATTATTAATAATATTGTGTTAATATTATTAATATCAATAAAAAAGTAATTAAATTTTAACAAAATAAGTATGAATTTATAAAGTTGTGTTTAAATAATATAAATTAATAAATTTATTAAAAATGATTATAAACTTTAAGTATTAGATTATTAACTGTAAAAATTACTTAATAAAATAGAAACTAAACTTATTTTTAATTCAATTTATCTGTTTTTTTGCTTTTAATACTTTTGATATATATATATAAATTTTCATAATATGAGATTTTTAAAAATTTTACAATTTTTTTAAATTATTGCTAAAATTTTTAATATTATATATTTTAATAATTTATATTATTTATATTATTTTTTTCTATTATTTTTTTTCTGTTTTACTTAATAAATAACAATAAGCAAGAATTTTTATTAGATTTTTAATTATTAAATAAAGACTTAATTTTCAATAATTCTAATTTAAGTAGATTTTCAAAAAATTTTAATTTCGGTATTTTATTTTTGTTGTTAAATATTAAAAAAGTCATATTAAAATTCAGATCGAAATTTTTTTTTTGTTTATTGAATTGGATTTTGTTTAATAATTTGCTATTTTGTTTTTGTAGTTTTATATTATTATTTGTTAAATTAAAATTAAACAAAAAGATTTTTTCTTTTTGACTTATATTTTTATTTTTAAAAGATATGTCTATTAGTTTAAAAACTAATATTTTGTTGCTTTAACTAAAAATTTTTTACTAAAAAAGTTTATATAAGTCTAATTAGTATTTAAATTATAAGTTTAATTGTTATTGTTTTTATTCTTTTGCTGATTTTTATTTCTTAAATTTGAAAAAAGTATTAAAAAATTATTACAATTTCGTATTATATAACCAATATTTCTACATTAATAACAAATTAGAAAACTTTGTTTTTTATGTTTTAAATTGTATTAAAGTTATTAAGATTGATTATAACAAAAATAATATTGGGTTTTAAAAATCTTTAATTTTTATTTATTAGACTATTTTTATGGTTGTATCTAATATCAGATTATTTTTAATAACAAAAAAAATCATAGAACATAAAATAAATTTATTCTTAAGTCTTTAATAAAAAAATAAAATTTTTTATTTTATTTTATTTTATTTTTTTTTAAGTTAACTTATTTTATTAAATTTTAAATTGCTTTAACATATTAATAATTACTTTTTTTAAACCTTACATTTTTTTTAACTTTATTCTTTTCTTGAATATTAATATTGCAGTAGAAAATATTCTTTAAATTTGGTGGTAAAAAAATTATATTTGATTGGCATTTTTAGATAATTATCAAATAATTTATTAAACAGTTTTTTTAGTAGTTTCTTATATAAACTATATATATAAAATTTTTTTTAAAAGATTTTTTAACTATTTAAACTTGTAATTATTATACTGATTTATTATAACAGTTTTTTTAAAGTTTTTGAGTTATTTTATTAAATCTTAAAAGCTTTTTTTAAACAAAGATAAAAAACTTATGTTTTAACAACTTAAAATAGTTTAGATATTTTAAAGAATTAGTAGTATATTTGTTTCATTTTAGACCATAATAAAAATTGGTATTTAAAATAAAAGTTTGAATTATTTGAAAAAAAATCAAATACAGAGACTATTTAATAGCTTTTTTTATTTTTAAAAAAGTTTTGATTTATTAATAAATAGTTATTTAATTATAAATTTATTGATTTAAAATAACTGAAAATATTAATTAATTAATGTAATTTTTTTTGGTTTTAAATTTTTTTTCAAAATAAATTTGATTAAAAAAATAAATAATATATATTGAATTAAAAACCAATTTTTAAAATTTTGAAATTGTTGGCTAGACTGTTTTTTAACTGAAAAACAAATAAGACAAAATAAAAAAAAATTAAGTTTAATATAAATTAAATTATTTTAATTATGTATTATAAAATAATTTTGGATTTTTTGTGCCAAGAAAAATTATTATTCATACAATAGTAGATAAATTAAAAATTTAACAATATTAGAAAAAGCACTACTTTTTTATTATAGTCAAATATAATATGTTAACAAATAACAAAAAAAACAATATTGTATGGCAATAAAATAATTAAAGAGTAATTCAACTTTAATAAGCAAATTAAATTAGCAAAAATTCAATTTCCAAAATTAGTTTTATAAATATTTTAGTTATTATTCTTTTCAAAAAATAACAAAAGAATTTAAAGATAAAAAATACAATTAAAAAAAAAAGAAATAATAAAAAGAATAAAAAAGTTGATATTATTGTATTAAGTTTTGCTTTAAATGATTTTAATTTGAGTATAAATGTTTTTTTAAAGCTTTGAGAAGTCTTATTTATATACTCTTAAAAAAATTCAATAATCAGATTAAAAATAATATTAATAATTCAGATTAATAATTGAATTAATGACCGAGTCAATAATCAAGTTATTAATCAAGTTAATAATTATATCAAAGACTACTTCTAAAAATAAGATGGCCAATTAATAATATTAATAATTAATACATATTACTAATTATGACTAAGTAAATAAATAAAACTAAAAAGTAAAAGTTTTAATTGTAATAACATTAAAACTGCTATTATTAAACTAGTTAATTTTGTTTACAGTTTGATTAAAAATTATAAACGTAATATTTGGTTGCTTAACATAAAGTTCAAATTTGAATTGAAAAAAAAGGGCTTTTTAAGTGCAAATGACTTTTTATTTGCAGATGTTTTGGGTTTATTATGTTTGTTTTTGAAAAAAGTAATTTATTTTCTTGGTATTATAAAAAAAATAATTAATCAGTTTTGGTTTAAAAAGGTATTGTTTGATTTTTATTGGTTTGAATAGTAATGTTTTTATTAGATATAGATGAGTAATGTGGTTTTGATTGGTCTGAGTAACTGGTTACATGTAAAAAATAAAACTTGTTTTAAATTAAATAAAAAAACAAGTTATATTACAAATATAATTTTTAAAAAATTATGATAATTCCAAAAAAAATGGGTTTTAAATTTACAATTATTGTAAAAAATACAATAATAATTTATCATGTTTTAATTATAAAGGTATTGATTAATAAATATAGTATTGAGTCTAATTTTTTAATTATTTTGCTAATAAACTAATAAATTGTTTTATAATTAAATAATAATTTAATTTAATCTAATCTAATAAAGTAGTAAGTTATCGCGAGGGAAAAACGTCAAATGATTTCTTTTATGTGAAAGAATATATTTTTCATTTATGAGGTTAAAAATTTGAATTCATTACTATTTAGCCAATCAAAAGACTCCAAATTCATATGACTTAATTTTTGGTATTGTATTTTATTTGGAATATAATTTTTTTGATTGGTTGGTTGATTTGAATATGGCGAGTTATTAATAATTACACTTTGAGTAAGTAGAAATGAAGATTTCTATGAAGACGCCTATTTCTATTATATTCCTATTCTTATTACTATTTTTTTTAATGTTAAGAAATTATCAATAAAAGAATTCTAAAAATTTGATCATACTCCTTTCAAAATATCGCTTGTTGAGATATTATATTGTTATTTGAGCTTATCCATTTAGATAATTTCATTTTTTAGCAATTTTTCTCGTTATTTGGATGGTTTTATCAAACAAAAAGTAGTTTGAAAGTTTTCCTTAATAATATTGAAGGTAAACATCAAAAACAAATAAAATTAAAATTTCCCGACTATTGTGAAATTGGACATTGTTCTTTTTAAATTTAGGTAAATTAGAATATTTGAATTTCCAAAATGTATAGAAAATATTTTGTAGCTTTTATTTAACAAATATTCGGAGATCTCTGATCTTTTGTACGGATTTGATCTTTTATGATTAGAATTATTATTATTATTATTATTATTATTATTATTATTATTATTATTATTATTATTATTATTATTATTATTATTATTATTATTATTATTATTATTATTATTATTATTACTTTTATTTTTAATTAATCAAGTTCAGTAAATGTTCGTGGATTTTTCGAACCAGAATCAATAGAAGAAAGGGTTAGTGGTCCAGATGAAGAAACTCTCACTGCACCCCAAATGACTAGTGCAACAAATTTATCATCTACTAGAGGACAACAGGATCTAATGGACACAATTATTACTTAATGGCTTTTTTTTTGTATTTTTAGTTTGTATTAAATATTTATAGTAGTATATCACAATTTTTTTTTGTAAAAATCTTTTACCCTTAATATTATAGATGATGTGTATTAATTTTTGACACGATTTCAATTTCATAGATATTAGTATATTAGGAATAGAAAAAATTAACAAAATCATTTCCCATTGTCTTGGCTAGCCGTCATTTGTCAATAATTGAAAATAACCTTTGTCGAACGATACACAAGTTCTATTCCTAATAAATAGGGAAATGAAACTTAATCACTGTGATTTCCATTCTTAATAAACAGTGAATTCACCGGGAAGTGGAACCTGGTCACCGTGATCTTATTTGAAGAAAATTGCTCACGTTCGTTCCGTTTCAAATGTCTTCCGAAATTTCTACTATAAGTTTGCGCGTTGACATAATTGAGGGCAAGGAGTTGGTCGCTAAGGATAGGAACGGGTATTCTGACCCTGTGAGTTCCGTCAACCTTCGTGTTCTTTCATGTTGTGTATACATTCTGTTCCTTACAAGCTAAGAACCTTTGTTTGGCCTCCTTTATAAGTGAAGAAATAATGGAAGTTTCTTTACTATTTGAAATTTTTACCTCAGGACGAGTTGTTTTAATAGAATTCATAAAAGAAAGCCTTATACTAAAAATATAAACTCATTCTACCATTAGAAAGTTTTTATTAATTAATTAATGTCTTTCAATCGTTTCTTTATAAAATTATCACAGTACGTCGTGCTACAGATTGGCGATGAGATCCACCAAACCCAGGTGGTAAACAAGAATTTGAATCCGCGTTGGGATGCTTCCTTTGAGACTCCGGTCAGTACGAGAGAACCTCCTAAGGAGATTTTACTGACTTGCTGGGATAAAGATGCATTTGGAAAGGATTACATGGGTGAGATCAAGGTGTCGTTGCAAGAGCTTTGGCAGGATGGATATCTTGGCTATGATGATCCTGAGAATAAGGTACGTATTTTCAGACATATTTTTTATTTAATCATGAGAAATGTGGATCGATGAAAAAAATTCATTTCATTAAGATGTTCCCCGTATTAACGATTCAAATTTTTTTCATATTTGTTATTCTAGGTAAAATGGTACCCTCTTCAAAATATTTCCCGTCCCAAAGAATCAAGCATATCTGGCGCAATCGCAATCAAAGTTGGACTTATTAATCCAACGAATCAATATATGAAAGATGATGATTGGACAAATATTTGGCAAGGATTCTCAAAACTTGAAATCACACCACAAGTGTTTGATGACCCAACTCCTACTTCACCGACCGGAACTTTTTCTTCAGTCTCGTCTACCTCATCACAAAAAAACGGTCGTCGTCATGACTCTCGAAAAAGGGCCAGCATTTCATCTTCTTCAACCAACTCAAGTATACTTGGACTTACATTTTTGGAAGTTTTACGTGCTGAGGAGTTACCACCAGAAAAGAGCGGTAAGGAATAATGAATAAATCAAAGATTAAGATTTCTTTGAATTAATGAATATTTTCTTTTTCAATTAAATTCAGCTGTTGGTATCGGATATGATATGGATCCATTCGTAGTTGTTTCTTTTTCAAAGCAAACATTTCGTACCCGTATTATTCCTCATTCTCTATCACCAATATGGAACGAGAAGTTATACTTCCCGGTTAAAAAACACGAAGCTTATTACGATATCAAATTCTCCCTTTACGACTGGGATAAATTTACCAATAATGATTTGATTGGAATATGCCATTTTCCGATTCAAGGATTAATCGAAATCGCCACTGCTAATGGATCTCATGCACCGAAAGAGATTGAAAGCGGAATGACTGAATACGTTGTACCTCTTGAATTAAAAACCAAAGACAAATATGAAGATATCTCTCCAAAATTATATTTACGAGCACAATTTATACCTTATGAACGACTTCGTCATCAATTCTGGCACGCTTTGGCAAAAGTTTACGATTCTGATGATAACGGGGTCCTGAATTTCATTGAGGTTTCAACGATGCTTAGTAGCCTGGGTTCATCATTGAGCGATAATACTATTGCCTCATTCTTCAAGCGTTTTGGAAAGAACCCTCAGAATGAGGAGTTATCTTTTGAGGAACTGTGCGTTTCTCTAGAAAAACGGATGCATGATGACGATCATTCTTTAGAACGAGCTGCTACTGCAGACGGTGGTGAAGCTGAAAACGAGCATTTGGTCTATATCACCAATTGCCCTATTTGTCATAAACCGGACCTCGCAAATCAAACAGAAACAGATATAATTACTCATATCGCTATATGTGCTAGCACTGATTGGGCCAATGTCGATAAATTTGTTGTTGGTGATTTTGTGACGGAATCTGAGGCACAACGTAAATGGGTCTCAAAAGTCATTTCAAAAGTCGGATATGGTAGTTTCAAAATTGGCGCTGTAAGCATATAAATTTGATCATTTTATTAGAACTTCAGATTTTCTTGATTTCAATACAAGACCTCAAGAAACCTGGGATTTTTATTCTTTTTTAAAGAACAATGCCAACATTATAGTGCAAGATCGTCGAACTGGACAACTTGTAGAGGAGAAAATGCCAACTTATATTCGATTAGCCATTCGTCTTTTGTACAAGGGTGTCCGTCCAAGTCAAGTAGAAACAAAAACAAGTGAGGCAAAACATTCATCTTTAAAATTTTAACTGATTATCGAACTCCCTTTACAAAATGAGGTTAAAATTTAAAGAATTTATTATTTTCTTAGCTCGCCGTTTACTCGAAAATTTATCGATAAAACAAGGAAAGAAATTTGACGCTCCACAATCTATCGCTGACATAGCTCCCTTTATTGAGTTCCATCAATTGAGCATTGAAGAAATTCTCAATCCTTTGGATTCTTTCAAGAATTTCAATGAATTCTTTTATCGTAAATTGAAGCCTACTGCTAGGACTTTAGATTCACCTGATGACCCGACGGTATTAGTAAGCCCAGCTGATTGTAGGATGATGGCATTTCCAACTGTCGATGAAGCGACTAAAATTTGGATCAAAGGACAAAATTTCTCGCTTGAGCGTTTGTTTGGGGATGTTAACAAAGCCAATGAGTTCATTGGTGGTAGCTTAGGTATTTTTCGATTGGCACCGCAGGACTATCATCGGTAAATAATGGTCTTTTTTTTTTTCTATCAAATGCATTTATCATTCAATCTTTGAATATGAAACAAGCCTAAGATTATTTTTTAATTCAGTTTTCATATACCTGTTGACGGCTTTTTGAGTGAACCGCATCCAATCCCAGGTGCCTATTACACTGTTAACCCTATGGCTATTCGATCAGAGTAAATAATTTTTCAGTGCTTTGTTTTCCTCTTATACTTTTATGTATTTTATTCTTAATTGTTTATTATTTCTTTTCCAATCAGGCTTGATGTCTATGGGGAAAACAAGCGAGCAGTTTCTTATATTGATTCCCCACAGTTTGGAAAAGTTGCCCTTGTGGCTATTGGAGCAATGATGGTTGGATCTATACTATTTACAAGGTAGGAAATATCATCAAAATGAAATAAATTTTGTTTCATATCGCGTAACGTTACTGAATTCAAGTCTTTTATACGAATTCCAAACTATAATAAAGCACGCCACTTACTAATGTAAAACGATTTGAGGAGCACGGGTACTTTGCTTTTGGTAATTATACTCTTCATTAAAAATGGCCATTAAAAATTAGGTTTTACTCTCATACTAATCTTTCCTTGATAAAATAGGTGGTAGCACTATAATTCTTTGTTTTCAAGAGAACAGAATGGAATGGGATGAAGATCTTTTGGCAAATGCTGAACAAGCATTAGAAACATTGGTTTGTATTAGTTCATAAATCAGTAAATATGTTAAACTCAAATAGTTAATTAATTTTTTTTTCAATTAGGTTCGTGTTGGATCTCATGTTGGCCGAGCCATACCTCAAGAATAGTTTTTTTCAAATCTAGCCCTGTACAGTTTCAACTTTAAATTTAAAATGTTTATATTTGTAATATATGAAGTGTGTTTATTATTTATCCAAAGCCCAAATTATTCTTATAATAAAAACAATTTTTCAATGACAAACTCATTTTATTTAAAATACTGCCAAAAATTTATGTTATTAACAAAAGTGAAAATAATTATTTTAAATAAAAGTTAAAAAAATATTATTATAAATTTATTTAAATATTTTTTTTATTTAATATATTAATTTTAATAAAAATCAAAATTTCAATAATATATTTAAAAAAATTATTATTATTTTTATTATTTATTTTAAAAAACAATATCTTTTGTCAAAAAAATGAATGCAAATAATAATTGGGCTACACTTATTAAAAAAAATGCAAATAATAATAATAATAATAATAATAATAATAATAATAATAATAATAATAATAATAATAATAATAATAATAATAATAATAATAATAATAATAATAATATAATAATAATATAAAAAAATGAAATAATAATAATAATAATAATAATAATAATAATAATAATAATAATAATAATAATAATAATAATAATAATAATAATAATAATAATAATAATAATAAATTTCCAAGAATCAAGATTAATAAAGCACTCTTTATAAACTGAATAATATAGTTGAAGTATGTAAACTGTTTAACTTTGTGTTTTTTTAAGAATTCTGATCCCAAAGATCAGGTCTTTTTTGGCCTGTTATGACATGCGAACTGTTTAGGCACAAAAGATCCAAAAGATCCAAAATTCTCCAAGCAAAAAAGTAAACAAGGAATAACTAAATTCCCAACAATCTAATGTAGACGAATTTTAGAAACAGGAGTTTTTAAACTTGAAGACTATCGGTGATCCGAGATAATTTTTTGAAAACTTTGACAGATAATAGCCGAGTGTTATCTATTTTGTAGAGTAAAATATTCCGAACACGGAGATATTCCAGATCATTCAATTGTCCTAATTCGAGTGTTATACCGTGTCACGTTTGAAGATGTTACTTTGACCTCCACTTATGGTGCAGCCGGCTTCTGTGTTTCCTCCTTAATTTTTAAAGTTCCGCTTTCTCGGTTTCCTCCTTCTTGCAATTCTTAAAATTTCTCTAGACTTTGAATACCCTTTTTTTACTTAACTTATTATCTTAATCTTAATAGATTTAACTTTTAATTCAATTAAAATGGACGTGCAACAGGCTGAACCTCGAATTAGCCAACTGCTGCAAGTAATTAAGTGTTCTGATTGTGGGCAAACAATTGACTTTCAGATGCTGGGGGAACATATTTGTCAAGCAGCTCCAGCAGTGCCAACTCTACCCGCTATGTATCAAAATAGTAATAAGATCTTGAGTAATAAAAATTTGAATCTGAATTCAGGTTAGTTTGAATTATCGGCTTATTCACCTTTGCACCATATTAATATCATCTTATCAAGAAAGTTCTTGACTACGCGTGAATGCAACTCGAGATCAAGATTTTTTAACAATTTAAACCTTTTCAAATTCTCACCCTTTTTTACAATCTGGGAACTATAAAACAAACCACCTATAAATTCAGTCAATAACGCAAAAAGTATCAAACAAAATTCTGGTGACTCTAGACCAAATCTTGTCCCTTTATCTGTGGGTGGTAGGCGAAGTTTTTTATTTCCAAAATTTGGAGAAAATATAGTGAAAATCATCTTTAACTAAAAATCTCAATTTTAACACCGTTAATCAATCTTTAGTCGGAAATTCTTACAATAATGCCCATCAATATATTCCACGCCCACCCCATTCCCCATATGAAAGTGCTCCATCACCGACAGACTCTGGGTATTCAAGCGCCCAGACGAATAAATATGGAAATGTAGTTCCCGGCACAACTGACCCAAATCGATTCATGCAAAAGTATAATTATAGTAAAAGTAATTCGAAACAAAATGACCCTTCATCTGGTCAATTATTTCCTAGTCGTCTTGCCAATTCCTCTTCTGACGACAATGGTAATCGGAAAGAATATTTTAACAATAGCTACAATGATCCCCTTAAGCGTTATCCTAGCAATCAAAATTTAAATAATAACAATCAACATCTTGAAAATAATTATTCAACAAATCCAGAACAATTTGTCAATCGACCTATCAATTATAACAATAAAACACGAGATCCTTATAGTGTGGATAAACCTCGGACACAAGTTTTTCAAGAAAACGTTCGAGGGCACTCAAGTCCGGATAAACAACGTGAACTCGTACGTGGAAATGATTCTGAACGAGAACGAGTACGGGCTCTGCAAAATCAAAGACAGATTACAGGTTCTAACTTAGATCGACCTTATGACCGTGAATATGGCCAATCTGCTTCATTTGACAACCATAATAGATTTAATTCTGATGATCCTTACTCATTAACGAAAATAAGGCCACAGCAACCGATCGAAAAATATGGGCAATATGATAAATATTCAAACTCTAGTACTTCTAATAAACATAATATTTTACCTAATCGTGGTGAAGATCGATTCAACCTTTCTCCAAATCAAAATGGGGTTCTTAAAAATGAACAACAAAATTATAATAATATACGACGAGAAGAAGATCGTAATCTAGCTAGATCTCCAGCACCCTACGAACTTCGTAACGAACGTTCTGAATATAATAATCCTAGATACCCTCCACCTGTTCCATCATCTAATCAAGGCTACGGTAATCGCGGTGATGATGAGGCATCCCGAAAATTTTCTAATGATCGCAACGATAATCAACAACCGCCGTACAGCTATGATAGCTCCAGATCACACACTGCTAGAAATCCTTCTTATGAACAAAATAATCTTCCTCTACCCCGTGCTATTTCACCAAATCCTCTTTTGCCACTTAATACTTTAGAGGCAAACAAGAATTCTCATATTAGTAGTCGAAATGGCTCATTTTCCTCTCAAAACTCAAATTCTTCTCAGCATGGTAAGAGAGTTCAGAGTTCAATTTTACAAACACATTAGACCTTCTTTATTCTCTTCAATTAACCAGAACTTCTTATCATCAAAGGTAATAATAAGATAGGCAATGGTCAGACACATACGTCCAAAACTGGTTCGGGAGAGCAATATAACGGAGGATTCGACAACTTGATTGATGACTTGTTAAGAGAAATGGATAACATGGATACTAAATCATCAAATTCAAAACCTATAAATGACCGGATTCCTGAGAACTCCTCTCACGTAAAGAATAAAAGTTCTTCCTCTCAGAAACAGGATATCTGCGCTTATTGGTAAGTTTGGAAACAAACAAAAAGTCTATTTGTGATAATGATATATCCAAAATCATGGTAATCTATAAAATCTCAAATTTCTTGGCATTTTTAAGTAATCACGAAATTAGTTCCACCCCAATGTGGGCCTTGGGAAGATCATGGCATCCTGAACATCTTTTGTGTGCACAATGTGAAAAACCAATCGATCCGAATATTGGTCATGTTGAGCGTAATGAAAAAGTTTATTGTCCAACTGATTTTGCTGATTTGTTTTTACCCAAATGTCGAAGCTGTGGCTTACCGGTTGAGAGAGAGGCTGTTAGCGCCAGTGATGGGAAATTAGAAGGAAAATGGCATGTGAAATGTTTCGGTTGTCATGTAATTAAAAGATTTATATCATATTTCGCGACTTTTTTTCAATCTCATT
>JAAOMT010000074.1:47532-177532 GCA_016748015.1 Geosiphon pyriformis | reverse complement strand
TTATTATTTCAGTTATTAGTATTATTATTATTATTATTATTATTATTATTATTATTATTATTATTATTATTATTATTATTATTATTATTATTATTATTATTATTATTATTATTTAGTTATTAGTATTATTATTATTATTTCAGTTATTATTATTATTATTATTATTGTTATATTCTTATTTTATTATTATTATTATTATTATTATTATTATTAAACTATTTAATACCCAAATATTAGATTTTTGATAAAGTTTTTTTTTCTTTTTTCACCGCCAAAAATTTTTCAATTTCACCCGAGAATATTAATAATACTTAAAATTAAAAGAAATTCCGTTTTTTTTTCTTAATAGTCGTACTCATCATTGTTTTTTTCCTATTTTAGATTATAACAAGATCTGAGAGCACATGTGTATTTAAAAAATCAATAGATTGGCCGTCCGATAAAAAAAAAAAGTTTTTTGAAGCCTAAATTTATTAATAACCTGTTTCAATTTTTTTTTATATATCAAAAATAAAAATAATAAAAATTATAAAAATAATAAAAATAATAATAATAAAAATAATAATAATAATAATAATAATCACAAACTAGAATTGGTAATTAAATTACAATAAAAAAATCTTTTGGTTACCCCACTAAAATAACTATAAATCAAAATTTAAAACTAGTTAATATGATCACATGAATTTTTTTTTTAACCTCTCAAATATTCTACATACGCACACAAGCTCTTCATTGCAGCATTGTGAACCAAAAATTTCAAAAGTTCTAGGCCAATATTTCTCTTCTTCTAGACCTTTTTTTCTTTTTTCTTGTGTAGATTAAACTTTTCTTTTCTTTTTTTCTTTTCTTTTTTTTTTTTTTTTTTTTTCAAAACCGTATTTCACACAATATTACTTTAAAATTCCGAATAAAAAAAATAGTTTCACACATGACATAGGCGTACAATTATGATGTTAATGCTCATGATGTTGTTGTTGTTGTTGTTGTTGTTGTCGTTGTTGTTGTTGTTGTTGTTTTTGTTGTTGTTGTTGTTGTTTTTTGTTGTTGTTGTTGTTGTTCTTGCTACTGCTGCTGTTGCTGATGCAAGTGTAGAATTTTTTTAGGACGAAACAAACCTTTTCCCAGATTTAAAACAAATTAAAAATTAAAAATTAAAAAAATAAACTTATTAATCCAATCAAAATGGTTTGAAAAAAAAAAAAACTGTTTTAATAAACCCGTGGCTAAAAGGAGGCGAGAGGCGAGAGGCGGGCAACATCGGGCGCATGATCATCTCTATCTTAATTTTTACTACTACTACTACTACTACTACTACTACTACTAAACGTGAATTACTCTATATAATTTTTAACTTGTCCACACGCATCTTTTTTAATAATTTATTAAATCCACGCTTTTTTAATATAGATCCTAATAATTTCCCCTCTATCCCTCATGTTTCTAACCCTATTATTTTACCCATGTATATACCATCTTTACTGAATCCTTTTATTTGAATTCTTTTTTTTATTTCTATTTCTATTCCATTTCTATTTCTATTTTCTATTCTATTTCTATTTCTATTTCTATTTCTATTTCTATTTCTATTTCCATTTCCATTTTTGTTTCCGTTTCTATTTCTCTTTTTTCAACTTTTACCCCATCCCGTCTATTTTGACCTGGCTTTTAGAATTTATATGAATAATACTCTGTTCATTTATACAAATTTTTCACCTTTCCATTTATTTCTCTATCATAAAAAAATCTCACTTTACCTCTCACTTATCATTCTTCTACCCCAACAATTCTGTTTACTTTTTCTTTTTCTTTACTTTACTACAAAAATCTCGGTTAAATTTACCTTTCTCTTTAAACACACAAATTCTACTAGAAAAAATATTTCAAATCTTGTTTTCGGAAAATTAAAGAAAAATGGACGTTGCTTCAATGTGTTCTTTACCTCCAATAGTTCATTCAATTCACAAATCTCCAAAATTTTCCTCCAATACTTTAAAGACTTTATACCCGCCAAGGAATCACCAGCCTTGGTAAGTTGTCTCAAATTTCTAACTTGTTACAAGAATTTTTCTTGCAATCAAAAAAGTAATTATTAAATTTAAAGCTTTTCTTTAATTTGATTTAGCGGTGAAATTGATATATCTCAAAATAGAGTTAATCATTCCCCGGCAATTTCTTCTTTACCTCCTGCAACTTCGCTATTCTTACCACCTTCCAACTCTTTTCCACCATTAAAAGGCGTTCAACCCTCACCGTCTGGAAATAATCATAGATCATCAATCAATTCTACATCTTCATCCCCTTCAATATCTTCCAATCCTTCATCATTTCCTCCTTCTACTCCTCCACCACCACCACCATCGTCCTTACCGCTGCTTCCTTGTCATATCCAATCATTGAATTCCACAGATTCCACCAATTCATTACACGCTAAACCTTTTTTACAAAGAACTGAAGAATCTAAACATCAATCACATTCCTCCTCCTCCTCCTCCTCCTCCTCCTCCTCCTCCGCCTCCTCCTCCTCCGCCTCCTCATCCCTGATACCTCAATCACCACTTTTTTCCCAATGTGATCTCAATGAAAACTCTCTGTCACATCATCATCATCAACATCATCATCACCACATGAATATGAATATTCCAGAGAATTCTTTTCAGTCAACATCAAAATCAAAATCAATAATAACAACAACAACAACAACAAAAACGACCTTAACACCACCCCCATCAACACCACCACTACCAATACCAATACCAACAAAAATATCATCTAACCAACAAAACCAGCCTCTAAAACAACAACAACAACAACAAAACCAACATCCTCGATCACAATATTCTACATTAACAAATTCTCCAGATGTTCATTTACCTTCCGTTAATCAAGTCGAAAATATTTCCTCGAATAATAACGTTGGTCTACACCAATCATCTTTAAAAGTATACAATGATACTTTTCCACAAATTTCTCAACCTTTCTCACCACCAAAACCGGTCTCATCTACAAACGATTCGATCGAGATGTCCATCATTCCTCGAGTCCATGACAATAATAGTAATAGTAATAGCAATAATAATAATAATAATAATAATAATAATAATAATAATACTAATAATAATAATAATAATACTAATAATAATTATAATTATAATAAAAACAACAACAATAATAATAGCAATAATAATAATAATAATCATCACAGCAATAATAATAACACCAGAGACATTACTTCAATTCATCAATCACAGCAACAACATTCATTGTCATCTTCAAAATCTGATTTTCATAATAGTCAATTTATTCATTCAAATCTTCATTCTCAACCACCTCAAAATCCTAATGTTTGGACTAGACCTGCTCCTTCATCAAATTCTTTAAACCAATTCTATTCACAGCCACCTCCATCACAACATATTCAAATTACAACTCATCGAAATGATATAAAAAATATTTCAACCCAACAACAACAACACCACCAACAACAACAACAACAACAACAGCAACAACAACAGCAACAACAACAGCAACAACAACAGCAACAACAACAACAACAAGAACAACAATTATGTTTTGTAACTAACAATATGGTTCCGGAATATCATTCCAATCCTCAATTCAACAAGGATCAGCCTACTCTTATTTGGAGTGGTGAAAAGAGGACATCGGATTTGGAAAAGGTATAAAAATCAATTTTTTTTTTCGTTTCTAATTGTTTTTGAAACCAAAGAACCTCCATTACAAATGTTTACGCCAAAATATTAATTATCAGAAAATTAATTTCGATCAACCTCAATCCATCTATTGTTTGCGATCTCTTATAGATTCTAGAACATTGTAATGCGATTACTCAATTTGTCGCTAATTACGGTGATTCTCGGAATGCGAATAATAAATTTGGCATATTTCATCATCAAACCTCTAGCAACTGGACCGGTTCAACCACATCTTATTCTGGGGGTGTTTCACTATCGACTACTACCACTACCACCATCACCACTTCAACAGAAAAGTTGGTCACCGAGATGATCACCAGAGCATCTGAGGTCCTTAATGTTTTATCTTCCATTAGGCAAGAGATTGGTAGTCGATCAGGTGATTCGGTAACTGAGGAGAAGACTTTCATGATTCTGAGATGAAGAAATTCAATTTATTTATAAAATAACAAATACAAATCTTTTCTTTTCTTTTCTTTTCTTTTGTTTTCCTGGATAGAATGGAGATGATGGAATGGAGATCCTTAGGAGTAAGAGATCTCCCATAGGCGTTACGCCTACACGAACAAAATATCGAAAACGAAGCGTAAATTTTTCATTTAAATTTTCCGACATTGATATTTTTAATTAAACTATAATTAGAATATCGCGTGCTCACTTTTCACTATTTATTCTCATAGAAGCGTGCTGCACCTCCCGGAAGATGTCATTCTTGTAATATTTCAGAAACACCAGAATGGCGTCGCGGTCCAGATGGTGCAAGGACCCTTTGCAACGCTTGTGGTCTACGTAATTATCCGTTTTTTTTTCTAATTTGGACTAATTGAATTTATCAATTAGATCGAATTATCTCCAAAATAAATAATCCCAATTTCTTTTATCATTATTGGCTTTCTTAGACTTTGCAAAGTTAACTAGAAAACGTGCACTCTCGGCTATGCAACAGCAACAACCACCACCACAATCACAATCACAATCTTCTGAAAACAACAATAACAATCCATTGACTTCTAATTCACCTTCCTCTACTACAGAAGCAATTGGAATATCAAAATCACGTGGATCATCCATCGATGAAAGAGAAATTTCTAGTAAAAGATTAAGAACCGAATCAAGAGATGATCATATTCATCCGATGAAAAGCGAGGAGGATCGCGACAGACGATGAAATGACTTCATTAATAACTTTATTACTATAATCAATTATGGTATTTGTCAATATTTGTAAATTTAGATCAACTGCAGAGATGATGTTGATTATCCTTTTAGAGGCAGGGTTCGCTATTTTTGCTTTCTCCTGACGTGAGTTAGCTTCGCGTTCTGGCCCTTGTTCTACATGTACATAAACTTTACAGTATATAGACGTGCGTGTGTTTTGTGTGCTTGATTTTTCCCCAGTTTTCCCTTTTGTAGTATACCACTATCATGAACTTGTTTTTGTTCTTTCTTTTTTTGAAAAAAAAAAAAATTTTTTTTTTTACCACTACTCAATAATTTTTCCGCCTTTACTTGTGTATATTATTTCGTCAATCGTCTTTTTCAAAATTATCTCGATTCGTCGTCGTCCGTCATTCTGTTCCTAGGTCCGTCCGTCTGTTTACCATCGTTTTCACACACCTGTTCCACACAATTAGTCGTATTAAGTTAATAATATAAACTTTTTGTCAAAACATCTGACATCATGCTCTTCCATTAAGATTCTGGAAAAAAAAAATGTCCGATTTCTCAAAGAAAAAACTTTAAATTCTCAATTTCTCGATAATATACTGGTCAAAACTCGGGAACTAAATATCTCGATTAAAAATTAAAAAAGAACCATAATGGCAAAACTTTTAACACTGCCCTCTCCCTCTTTTATCCATTTGATTAAGAAATTTCGTAATTTTAATTGTTATCATGATTGATGATGAAATTGTTTTTTTTTTGGTGATCTCCTTTTTGCAATCCCTTTTTTGCTCCGAGTGATCATATCATTCAAAAAAGGATCGATCAAGATGCTTTTCGGCCTCAGGATTTTGAGATCGTAGTTTTACTTTAATTTTATCAAGGTAAAAAATCTCGATTCAATTTAGAACTGTTCCCGATCTCGAGGAAATAATGGTTTGACGATCGGATAGTAAAAGTTGGTGCCGACTACCACTTCTGATCCGAATTTTCATGGGTTTAAATTTCATTAGCCAAGCCTAACTAACTGTTAAAAAAAAAAAAAAATTCTTGAAAATTATGCTCAAGGGCCATTTACTTTTCTCACAATTCGAAGGCAATTTGGTGGTAAAAAATAACCAAGAAATTGAATAATTGACGAAATTTCAAAACTTAAAATGGAACAAAACTATTAAAATCCTCTTTGAAATTAGTTTCGTGTTTATATAATTTACTATAAAAAAAGTGCACGTCTTCAAATCCTCCCAGTTCTTATTGCAAAATTTTAACATAACGAGAATTGCATGTTCAAGATAACCTTTTCTCTCTTTCTGCAATTGAGTGAAGCCAAAATCTTTTTGGTATATTTACTTCAAGAAAAAAAGCCAACTAACCAAGAAGTATTAAATGTTAAAAATTGTCATATCATACAAAATAGAAATCACAGTCCTCATTTACCAAATATCAGTAGGTTGGTCTCGTTGATCGATACAATCGTGTTCTGAAAATTACATGTTTTTTGAAACGGGATTCCTGAATCGACATGAATCTGGAACCTATATACAATAGTAAGTCGGGAAGTCAACCGATTTCTGCAGCGCTTGCACGGGACAAATCCAGAGGGTAGTAAGGCATACTACATGCCACCCGTAGAATCGACGATATGCTATCTCCATCAGAATCTCAGATCAGAAATTATCTGTTATCAATTCCGATACCTGAGAAGGTTGTCTCAAAAGCGGTTGTGAAACAAAATCTAGACTTGGGCAACCTCACAAGATTTTACTTTATTAAAAAGGTATTTAAATTATTATTAATAACCTAAAACAATGAATTATAAATTCAATTCAATTAAGACTTACCCGTCAATGCTCTCAACACTTCTTTGATTTCTAGACTGGACTCAATATTGCCTTGCTGTCGTTTTCTTAAAGCATCACGAAGTTTTTCAAGCATGCTATCGCAATATATTTGTGCTGCCTCCTCAAATACGTATGCATTGTACAACCTTTGGTAAAATTGATCAATCTAAAATAATCATATCAAGAACAGAATTAAAATTAAATATTAATAGAAGATCCTAATTATGTTTTTTAATTACCTCGCATTCAATCGTTGTCATAGTCTCTTCGGCGAACTGATCTTCAGCAAGATTTTTATCTTTTGAGCAATAATTTTCCAAATACTGCCTTTCTTCTTCGGTTAATAGTGAGATATCTGTCGTATCCAGTGGATTGGATGTCATTAATTTGTTTGGCGGCAAATTCGCACAATCATCCAAAATAGAGGCATGATACGAATTTACATTTCTTATAAGATCGGTCCATTCTTGATCTTCAGCTTTTAGCCTTTCATGAAAGATAAAGAATTGGCAAGATTCAAAATAAATCCGAAGCGAGAATAAAGAAACGTGAAGTTTTTCCATTGTTTGAGTTATCTGACCTTGAAAGTGTATCTTCGTATTCTCTTAATTTTTTTTCATTTTCAATATTTTGAGGATGCTGCTTTTTTTGAGGTGAGTCTTGATTTAGGTCATGGATAATCTAAATTTCGTAAAAAAAAAGTATTAACGCGTGCAATATTAATTATTTTGAGTAAATCATGTCAAGATTTGAATGTAAAAACCTTCCGGTTATACCACGAAGTATTTATTTGATTGTTCATCATTTTATTGAGAATTTCTTCTTCTACTATCTTGGCTGTATGAGAAAAAGAAGATTCCGGAAAAGTAAACAAAATAAAGATCAATGGCCAGCCTCAAAAATTACTAATACCCCAACTTTGAACTTTTACCTATTTTAAGAATATTCTCATCTTTTGCTTTTTGTTTCTCAATGGCACGCTGACCGCACCATACTAACAACTGTTTCATTTTGTGAGGGCCAGGCAGCTCTACCTTAATGTGGCGATAGAATTCTTTGGGATCGAGACTTGCATGTGGTTTGACTAAAAGAGAAAATAAATGATGAAATAAATAGATCTAATAAAAAAATGACTCGGATTTTTCCATACGCATGATCCCCATTCCAATGGTGGAGGTTCTTTTTCCTCTCATCTCCAAACTTGATCTTCTTCTGCCTTTTCGAATTTCTTGATTTTTTCTTATCATGGGTGTCTCTGCAAGAGGTATGGCAACTATTGATTCCAATGTTCTTGAAGGAGTTTTAGCTTCTGGTGTGAGTTTGGAATGTGATAAAACAGGACTAGAGCGTTTTAAGGGTTTTTCAGGTGTTTGTGATTTCTCGGCCCAGGTTTGGGATGCCTGTGTGTTCGATGATTGCGGATTTTCTATGTAGCCCATCGATGCTGAAAAATCTGTCGTTAAGTTACGTTTCCTGACAAAGACAAAGCCACAATCATCTTCTTCATGTGGACCTAAGGCTACAAAGAGGCACAAAAGCTTTCATATTATATTTTCAATGCGGAATTGATAGGTGATTCTTTCAGTAAAAGATTTGAGAGTCTATACGTTTTTTCTGGGAAGCACCATTTCTGTTGGTCGCAGACTTATTTATTACGGTGAGAAGAGGAGAAAACACTGTAAAATATCATATGTTTTTTGGGTTCCCAAGCCAGAGCGTTCTTTGACCACCAATACAGCTCCGAAGCAAGAAAATAAGAAATAAAAACCCTCAGTTTTGGAGGCTCAATAGCTAGCCAATCTACTTTTATTTTTTTGGATTTTCCGCCAGGCATTTTTGATGTCCGTCAATAATAGCGCAAAGGTTGTCAAGAATAATAAACGAAATTTTGATAAATTTGACGCGCCGCGATTTACCAAATCAAACACCATCTAGGAACGTGCGCATCATATATCGATATTTCACGTGATTGTAGATAAGTATCCAGGTATTTTTTAGTCCCGATTTATTTTTCCCAGGAACCATTGTAAATGTTGACGCGAATGGCGAAGAACTATTTGATGCTGTATTTTATATTTTAACACTCAATCATGATCATCCAGGACACTTGAAAAATATATTTATATGTGAGTTTATATACAGCAATTTACAAAAGATTTGTGCTAAGAGACTGATATATGGTAACTGTTATGGTTTTTAATAGAAAAGAAAAAACTGCTTCTATTGTTGTTAAATATGTAAGACATCTGATAGAATTGCATTGTATTAAAGTATGATTTGTAAAGTTCAAGCATAGAATGAATATAAAAAAAGCTGGATTAATCAAAGATAATAGTTTAGTATTAGGTTTAGGTGAAAATATATGTGTTAGTATAGATGTTTATTATTGTTTTGTCTGATCCAAGTAGTTGACCACATGTAATAAGAGCATAAATTGTATTTAGATTAAGCTATTTAGTTTGATTTTATATATTAAATAACAGTTGGACTTTATTTGTTAAATATTAATAAAAAAAAATATATTTATTAATAATATTAAAAATACTTAATATTTTAATAAAATTTTAAAGTTTAATAATTTATAATAATATATTATTGTTTAATTTAAAATTTTTAATATATTTAAAGCTGTTTTTATTTGTAATTTATTATAATAACCAAAAATATTGAAGAAATTTTTTTATAATATATTTAAATTCAAGTTAATTGATTTTTTTTAACTATTTTTTTTGAAATTAATAATTTAATTCTCAAATTTATAATTAAACTTGTTTTATTTCTTGGTTTTTTAAATTTAACTATTGTTAAAAAAAATTATTATTATTTTTAATTTTAAAAAATACTTTTTTAATTTGTTATTATTAAAATTAATATCTTAAAAAAAAGTTGTATTTAATAAAAAACTTTTAAATATTAGTATTATTATAAGTATTAAAGTTTAAATTACATAGTTTTTAATTATAAAAATACTATTTTTAATTTGTTAAAACATTTTTAAACCTATTTATTAAGTTTAAAATTTCTGTTAATTAATTTTTTAATTTAATATTTTATATTAAAACTATAATTTTTGCTATTATTTTTAATTATTAAATAATAAATAAAGTTTTTAAATACAAATTGTGTTTATTAAAATTTAAATTATAAGATTTATTTTTGTATAATAAAATATGTAATTAAAAAAATTAATTTTTTAATAAACTTATTTTTTTTAATTATTAATATAAATTTTATTATAATATTAAGATTTAGTTTATTTTTTAAAATAGTAATGAAATTTTTAATATTAAATTAAAATCTATTGGTATTTAATAATATATTATATTTAATTTAAGTTTTATAATATTATTATAACTACTTTTATTTATTAATTAATTTTAATAAAAAAAAAACAATATTAAAATTTTTTTGTTTAATTAAAAAAATTGTTACTGGAGGTTTTTTGGTCTCTTTTCTTGAATGTTGTTAATGTTGATTTGCTGTGAATTCACGTTTTCAGGAAGTAGTTGAACCTCCAGTAACTGAATTTATTTTCAAATTATCTTTTATAATTTGAACTTGCTGGGCTTATAAGTGGAATGGCCAATTCCTTGCCAATTACTTTATGTAGTTACATTGTAGTAAACGTCAACTCTTTCCCAGAAATTGCTCATCTGGAAGCTCACTAAAAATGTGTAGTTACTTTGCTGTAAAAGTTAACTCTTCTACAGGAATCTTGTCTGTAGGCTACCCTGATAATTATAATAAGAAAATAAAAGAAATGTAAAAAAAATGTAAAAGAAATAGAATTCTGTCAAGAGAAACGTTTTCTATCCAGGCCTGGAGTTACTAACAGTTTACTGAAATTGGTAGTTAATCAATTTCAAAATGCTAGTTGGATTTTGGGGATGTTCCAAGTGCAATATTAAAGAATTTGGTTTTTCAAATTATTTGATATTTATTTCTTTTTTTTGTGTATAGGAATAGTTCTAAGTGATAAATCTAAAGTAAGATACATTTTCTTGAAGAGAAAAGCTCTTCTTTTATACAACTTGTTGTAGTACTAGTCTATGGACTTGCACTTTTTCTCTTTGCTCAAATTTCAGCAAACTAAAGATACATTTTGATAAACTACAAGTTATTTTGCTGAACTATTGATTAATTTGGGTGAACTATTCATAATTTCGGTGAATTTTTATAAATTTCAGCGAATTTTAGAATGTTACAAAGTTCAGGGTATTGTATAATTTGATCATCCTACTTTCTGTCATACTAATTGGATTATTTAATTGAATTGTGATATGTGATAATTAATTAAATAATAAGTGATAATTTGAAATGATATTAATATACTAATTAATTTATAGAAATTATAAGAGTAATTTCATGCTAATTGATAGCTAAAATTCTACTGGTAACAAAATATATTATTTTATATAATATATTTAAAACCAAATTAATCAAATTTTTTTGGGTTATATAACTTTTAAAACTAGTTTTCTGATTTTTTATGTTGATAATTAATTTATTTATTTATTTAATAAATACAATTTAATTATTATTTATTAATATATAATTAAATAAAATTTTAAAATAAATATAATTCATGATTTTTTTATATATAATTAGTTATTTATACTATTAAAATAATATTATAAATCTATATTATAAGAAGTATAAATATTATTATAAAACTTAAAAAACATTAAAGCTAAAAAGTTAATAAGATTAAATATAATCTAAATATTTAAATTAAAACTAATTTTGTAAATATTTACACTAAAGCTATTATAAAACAAATTTTTAATTATTGATAATACCAAATTATTACTAATTAACAAATTTTAAAACTTATAAAACATTTGCAATTTAGTATTGAACAATCAAATATTTGTTTTATAATAAATTATTATATTATATACAAATAAAATGATATATACAATAATTTTTTTGGTATTATTAAACACTTTTATAGTTTTAAAAAACCAAATTTTTAAAACCAAATTCTTAATTACAGTCATATAAAGACGATTTTTAGCAAATAAATTGTGTAAAAATTAAATAATTAGTAAATTTGCAATTAAATAACCAAAAATATATACTTACTTTACAATAGTACTTGAAACAATATTTTTTTAATAAGAAAATTAACATTATACAAAAAAATATAATTTGAATTTTTTATCAATTTACAATATAAACAAATAACATTTAAATATAATAAAATATACAATTTTTTTTTAAAACAACTAACAGATATTTATATAAAGTTTTAATAAAATAAAAACAAAAATTAGTAATTATTAATCTTATTAACGTAAAATATATATGTTTATCTAAATATTAAAATACATATTAAATAAAAATTACAGATTAATAATTTGTTTATAAATTTTTTAATATATTTTAAT
Organism: Geosiphon pyriformis; assembly: GCA_016748015.1. Classification (NCBI taxonomy): domain Eukaryota; kingdom Fungi; phylum Glomeromycota; class Glomeromycetes; order Archaeosporales; family Geosiphonaceae; genus Geosiphon; species Geosiphon pyriformis. The sequence continues at coordinate 165,421 of JAAOMT010000074.1, read as the reverse complement.
TTTTAACTAATAAAAATAATATTAAACAATTTTCCAATAAAATATTACATATTTTTTAAAATAAATTAGTTTTTAACAACCAAATAATATTTATAAATATTAAAATATAAAATAAAAAGTAAATTTATATAAATATTAACAAAAAAATCAATACAATTATTATTAATCATATTAAAACAACTGCTTTAATTATAATAGATAAAAACATATTATAAACACTAATTTTTATTTAAAATTCGGATATAAAAAATAGAAAACAGCATTAATATTTATACTAGTATTAATAAATACTTTTTAGTTATCTTAAAACAATTTAATTAAAATTAATATAAATAAAAACTATTAAAAACATTTAAAACATATTAGTTTATAAAACTTTTATTTTTAATAAATACAATAATATAACTAAATTACACAAAAACTAAATTTTTAAAATTTAATTTCTTATAATATTAGAAATATTTCCAAATAAAAAACAAATTACAATAATTTAAAAACTAATTAGCAAAATTAATATTAAATCTTTTTATTAATAATTAAACATATTTTATTTTCTATACTGTTTAATTATATAATACTTTTGTTTTTTTTAAAAAATCTTTATTTAAGTTTGTAATTAATCTTAAAATACAAATTATTATATTAAGACTATTAAAAATTGTAAATTTTGTAATCAATTTTAAATTTGCTTTTTTGGAATTTAAAATAATTAAATTAGTTTTATTGGTTAAATTTATTGTTAAATCTTTTAATATTTTTGTTTTTTTAATTACAAAGTTAATTGATGTTTTTTTTAAATATTAAAATAAAATAAAAATTTTTATAATTAAAAAAAATATTGGTATTTTTAACTATATAATTAATAATTTATGTAAATCTTAAAATAAAATATAATTTAAATTTTTTGCATAAAAATAATATATTTAATAATTATTTAGACTTTTTTGTAAATAATCAATTATATGTAAAAAATTCATAAATTACAGTAATTTATAAGATTTTGAAATTTTATGTTATAATTAATAATTATATTAGACTTTATTAAAACATAATAAAAAAAACAACAATAAAATTATATAATAATTAAAATACAAATTTAATAATATATATTTTTTTAATATTATTAAATTTAAAAAAGCTTTTAATAAAGTAATTGTTAAAACTAATACTTTTGTATAAAAATCGTATTTGACAAATTATTTTTGAATATTGGTATTTTTACAAATATTAAAGTTTTAATTATTTTGTTTTTTGCTTGTAAAGTCGTTTTTTGTTACTTTTTTTTATACTAAATTTTAAGTTTTTTATTATATTTAAAATTTTTGTTAATTGGTTTATTAATTTGATATATTACATATTAAAACTGTTGTTTTTTTTTTTAAATTACATATTATTATTTTTATTAATAACTTGATTAATATTAATTTTTGTTATTAAAAAATGATTTTTTTAAATTTTAGTTTCAGAAATCGTTAAATTTAGTTGGATTTATTGTTATTAAGATTGGTTTTTTAATAAATTTAATTGTGTTTTTGTGTTATTTTAGTCCAATTTTATTATAAATATTGAAGTCCAAAATATAATTAAAAAAATAATTATACAATTTTTGATTAAATATTTTATTATTTTAATATTAATAACTGTAATTAAAACTTATTGTTTTAGTATTTTTTTATTATGTTTAATGAATAAAATCCAATTTATCTAATTTATTATTTTTAAATTATTAAATTAAATTTTAAATATTCGAAAATATTAATCAAGCTTTATTTTTTATTAATTAAATTTAAAATTTAAAATTTATTTAAAATAATGAAAATTTGATTTAAATAATAAGAAATTAAAAAAAAATTTTTTTTTTTTTGGTTTTAAATATAAACTCAAAGGTTTTGTTAAAAAAAAAAAGGAAAATAATTGTATATAAAAATACGTATAAATAAGCTATAAAGTAATAATAATAATAATAATAATAATAAATAATTATATAATATCAATATAAATAATTATGGAATAAGAAATTTGACGAGCCTTAAAATTAAAATTTAAGATAAATTATTTGAATTGTTGATATCATGTTTAAAGTAATAAATCAAATATTTTTATCTATTTTATCTTTTTTTTTTTTTTAAAAAAAATAAAAATAAAAGGGTTTGTTTAATTAAAACGAATAATATCAATAAGTTAAAAATAAAAATAATTATACTAATTATATCTGTGGGAAAGTTGAAAAGCTGGAATTTATAATATATATATATATATATATATATATGATTTTTGATTATTTAATTATTTAATTATTGATTTTTGTACGATGAATTTTTAAAAATAATTATAGTTTAAAAATCTTTTTTTCGAGATTTTTACGTCATTCATCTTAACAATTTCCAATCACGAAAGTCTTTTACGATAATGTTTTCATTAATTAATTAATCACTTTATTAACTGATATAAACCATATTATGAGATATTAATTCAAAAATTGATCCTAACGATTTTAATTTCAATTCAAATACACAAAAAATTTATTTTTACAACAAAATATATATATATAATAATAATAATAATAATAATAATAATAATAATAAAATGTTACAAAAATTTAAGTCAAGAAAATTTGAATAAAGTAAAATTCTCTGATGTATCTTTGAAATTAATGCTTGATTTGAGCCAAAGCTTTCTTCCAAGTAGGTCTTTCCGAAATATTTTTCCACCATCTTTGAACATTAGGCCTATCGCCAATTTTGTAACCACTATTTAAAGCAAACTGGAAATATGGTAAATGAATTAAATCGGCAATAGTATACTCTCCAATCAAATAATCTTTTCCTTCCAACAATTTTTCATATACATCTAAGACCTCATCTCCTTTTTTTTGAAACTCGGCTACTTTCGCTGGATCAGGTTCACCCAGCCCTTTAAATTTTTTAAAGGTGGTTTCATAAACGTATGGTGAAAATACGGTGTCAAAATAACTATGTTCAATGGAAAGGAATTGCTCCAAGAGACCGAGCTTGTGAAAATCTGTTGGAACTAAGGTGATTCCAGCTGCAGATTGATACTTTTGAGCTAGGTAGCGAACAATAGCTCGGGATTCAAAGATTTGGAAACCATCATCGTTAAGAACTGGGATTCTTCCACTATTATTATGAGAGAGAGATGAGGTGAGAGATCAGGTGATATATATATTAATTGACAATTATCGAAATGATAAATTATCTAAAGTCAAATAAAAAATTATTTAAAGAAAAACAAACTTACAAAGGTTGCTTAGTTTTCAAATACTCTTCCGATTTTAAATCAGCCCAATTAGGAACCTCCAATTCATAAGGAAGATTTAATTCGTACAATACGGTAATAACGCGAAGAGTGCATGTCGAACCCGCGGAACCGGTAACCTTGATAGTCATGCTTAATGATTTTTTTATTTAAGATTTAGTAATGTGTAATAAATGTAAGAGATGTTTCTTTTCTTTTCTTTTCTTTTCTTTTCTTTTTTTAATAAAATGTTCGAATCAACCCATATATTTATATAAAAATTTTATCATCATTTCAAAGAGAGCAGACCTTCAAAAAATCATTTTTCAACTCGTACATTAAAAAGCTTATTAATTGGAAAGTTCTTGAACAATAATTAGTAACCATTATTCTTAATTAATGTCCATAACAGGTAAATCTCAAATGTTGATTAAACGTGAAGGTTCGGGTTATTCATTAAACCATATGCACATGCACGGGAAATATGACTAATAAATTGAAATTATCCTTATCTTTCTATTTTGTAATACATTTAAAAATGATTATGAATCATTCTCGAATTAATAAATTATACGGTGGGAAGAATTATCCGTAATTTTAGCAAGCCTAACTTGATGACAATTATGATAATAATCATAATGAATTATTATTCTGGAAATTTTTGGGTTGAACAAGATTCATCGAAATTTCTGGAATTTTTGGGTTGATCTCGAAAGAATAAAAAAATTTCCATTCTTTTGATTATTTGAAAATCTACCTAAATCTAAAAAAAAAAACTATTTGGTACTTTTGATTCATATTTTTGACTTCTAACCAAAGTAACACACATCAGCAGAGATAAGGAAACCATCTCTCAAAAAAAAAAAATCTTTATGAAAATGTTTTATTTAATAAAAATAAAACCTTTGGGGTATTCAATTTTCACCTCATCAAGGTGGGTAAAATCACTTTCTTCATCTTATAAAATTTTCGATAATTATTTAGAAGCCACAATCCAAATTTTCTTGTTCGATTATATATATATATATATTCATCGTTTTGATTAATACTTTTTTGCCGAATATCCCTATTTATAGATTCTAAATCCGAATGAAACAAACTACAAGATTCCTAATGTGTTAATCAACGAACATGAGAATAAACTATTGATTCAGTGGATTTATGACGAAAATATTACAAGCCGATTGTGCGCGCGCGAGTGATCCTTTAAATTTCATCGCACTTTCTTCTTTGGAAGAAAAATAAGAGTCTCTAATATTAAAGGAAATATTTAATTAGTAACCCATTGTGGTTACGAGATCATTGTCGATGCTCTAATTGTTATCATCCTGTCACTAAACAGAGATTAGTTAATACGTTTCAGGTATTGATTTTTAATTTGTCTATAGTTTTTTTTACTGCTTACTTGACCATGACAAGGAAGTCAAGGATCTATAAGGTATAAAAATAATAGCTTTCTAAAACCTTCAGTAGATTCCCTCAGATATTCGACCATTCATTTGTAACTCTGACCGTAGATGGTTTGAATATAGAATTTAGGCGTTATTCTCTGATTTTATGGAAATCCCGTGAATTTGAATTTATTATTTGAATAGATTCTGAGATGATCATTTATTCATCATTCTTCTCAAAAGGGTCCCATGATGAGCACTCAAGTTTCTTTGAATGGGGATGGTTACGGTTTCACTCTCACGATCCACCACTACTTTTAGATTCTTAGAAAACCAAGTATTTTTTCAAAATTTTCATGGCTTAGAATAGAAAATCAATTTTGACCAAAGAATCAAAAAATTCACAAATTACTATTATAACCAATTGTTTTTATTAGCCAAAAGATATTGTGGAACGCTGAAAATCTTAAAAAATTTCGTTAATAGATGTTCAATACGATCATGTACTATTATGAGAGAATATCGGTGATTTTTTTGGAAATCTCATGCCTTTGATTTGATATTCACGGGGTCTTTTAATATTTTACTTAACCAGGTAATGCGAAGTAAGGAAGGTTTATCCGAATGGCTTGATACCATTGTAAGGAATCAAAAATTAATTAGTTTAGTGCTCAAGTTTCGATTGTTGTTGTTGTTGTTGTTGTTGTTGTTTTTGTTGTTTCTTTTGAATTCTTTTATTACATTTGAATCTTACATCTCTTGGAATCTCATGGCAAACTTGAAAATTCTAAAGGATAGATACGGGATCTCATTTGTTGATGGAGTACCCCCCTACCCAAAAGATAAAGAGCAATTGGCAAGAAGAATTTGTTTCTTACGTGAGACACATTATGGTAACTTTGATATTTAATTGTTGATGGGATTCAAGTGAATGAACAAGGTATTTTTTCGATTTCAAAATGATATACCATTTCAGGTGGATTCTACGATGTTGCTCCTAATATGGAACATGGTGATCTAACTTATTCAAATTTATCATTTAGAGCACATACGGACAACATATATTTCACCGATTCATCAGGGTTAATATCGACCAAAATTGAATAATACAAAGAAATTAATTAAAAAAAAAAAAAACTTAATTCTCGTCTAAAACATAATTTCAGTCTGCAAATGTTTCATTTACTTGATTTCCAGGGTAAAGGTGGGTGCCTCACTCTTCCTAGACGGTTTCTATCTCGGCCAACTTCTAAAAACCTCTCACCCAGGAGCCTATCTAATTTTATCCACAACTCTCATCCCAACCCATAGTGCAGGTGATCCAAATATCTGTATCCATCCGACCCCTCGCGCTTTCCCAATCTTGAATCATGATCCCATAACGGGGTATGTTGTATCAAATTCGATATAATAAAGAAGATCGATCCACCCTGAATCATCTCACCCCCTCGGAATTGGATGCATTTTATGCGGCGTTACGCATATGGAATGAGATTGTGGAAGATTCGGCAAACGAGTTTTGGACACAGTTGGTGCCTGGTAGGGTGGTGGTGTTTGATAATTGGCGTGTGTTACATGGTCGAACGGGATTTACAGGGTATCGACGGTTATGTGGTGCGTATTTGAATTGGGATGATTATCAAAGTCAGTTGCGATGTACTCTCGGTAGAATGAGAAGGGTCAAAAAGGATGGTGATAATTGGAAAGATGAGTTTTGGACTGATTTTGTGAGGTCCCAAATTGGTGATGATAATAGGAGAATAATAGTGATTATCATAGTATATTTTCAATTAAACCATAAAGGATTTAAAAATCCCCGATATTAATTTATCTCTAATGGTTTCTTACACTATGCTCATAAAAATATAAATTTTTTAAAGCTGCTAAAGAATGTTTCCTTTTCATTCTGGACTTTAATTATTTTATCCTTCGATAGCCTTTTAATAATTTCAAAAATGATTGTCTTGCCAATTTTAAAATAGTGGCCTATCACAAAAGAATTGAGTGTGGACTTTTTAAATGACAAAAAAAAAAAAAAACTGAATTTCTAGACATATTTGTACTCTGATCGATCTTTTTGGTCTGCAAACTATTCGAGTATTTAATATTGTTTTTTCTCAAATTCTATTATTAATCCACATATTTAGATTTCTAAGGCATATTTTGGCATTTTTTCTTTAGTCCAGTATGATGAAATAATGTCTATAAAAATTTTTACTTCAATAACGAGTCTTGAAGGTTTTGAATGCAACGAAGGTCCATTTACTTCTTGAAAATGAGTTTTAATCTTTATACTTTTCATCACTTTTTACTTTTTCATTTATCTAATCTTCTTCAATTCCAAAATCTTCAATATATGTTTCGTGTATTTTTTACCACTTTTTCAAATATTTCAACAGATCATATAATGGTTCGTAAATGTATTGGACCACTTTAAAATCTCTAATAAAATTTAAATATTCCTCTGATTATATAATAGTGAAATTAAAATTATCAATTTTAAGGATAAGTATTTTTATGTAAGAACTGGACATAACTTTTTGTTCAAAAAATCAAATAATGAGTTGATTTCAAGATGCTTGCATTTTTTTTTTATAACTAATTGTGTTTGTATAAAATAAAAGTATAACGTTTTTAAAAAAAAATTCTTTTTCATATTTATTTATTTAAAAAATAAATAAAAAATGCTTAATTATGTTGGAAAAATATATAAGAATTTTTATATATATTTTGTTAAAAAGAGTATATTTATTTTCAAACTTGCTTTCATTAAAAATATTACATATTTAATTGGAATATGAATAAAGTAAATTCAAAATCTGAATTCCATTAAAGATTTAACTAAATGTAATAAATAAAATTATTTATTATAAATTATTTCAAAATATATAATAAAATGGTTTTAAAATGAAATTTAAACTATATTTAAAAATTAAATTTGTTTATTCAGTTTTTTTTTTATATTGTTCAAGTTTAAAGTTTTAAACTTTTTTACTTGAATAAAAAAATCAAAACAATTCAATTTTTTTTCAAAACAATTTTTAATATTTTATTAATTTTATTATGATAATATTAATTATTATATTTTATTATATTTTGGTTATAAACAAAAGTTTTTTTTTAACAAATAATAGCAATAATATGTTAATTAAAACTTTATTAAATTAATATTTAATTATATTGTCTAATATAATAAATTATAAATACAAAACAATTTATGTTTTTACATTTAATTTTAACTAATTATATTATTAAATAATCTAATTACAAAAATTAAATTAATAAAATAAAAACTAAAACTCTTTTTTTTTTCTTTGTTTTTTAATAATAATATTAGTTTTAATAATATTTTAAAAAAATAATTACTAATTATTAAAAAAATTTTAAAGTAAAAAATTTTTATTTTTATTTTTAATATTATTATAAAAATTAAAATAACTTATATTAAAACTGTGTTTTAATTATTGCATAATTTTATTAAAATAAAATTGATTTATTAAAAATAATATTGAATTTATTTATATAAAATTTGTATTTTTAAGTTTTTTAAATATTATTATTGTTAAAATTAAGTTTATTAATTTTTTTTTGGTTATTTTTAAAATCAAAAAATTTTATTGTGATTTTTAATTCTATTTTTATTTTTAATATTGTAATTTTTTTTTTTATTAACATTTAATGAATAAGGCCCAAAAACCACCTAATACAATACATTAAACTAAGTGATCTAAACTAGGCACTAATTATGCACTTTCTACATGTGACCAACCATTCGGACCAGTCAGAGCAATACTACAAGTTTATCAGAACAAAAACCACACTATCTATACCAGAAAAAAAACAGCAATGTTTATGAAAACCAAAGCAAATACCAAGTGCCTCAGCAATCCCAAGCAATCTAACCACCCCAGCTAAAAACAAACAAGACAAACCATGAGTCACAAAATACACAGAACCATTAAGTGGAATTAAATTGCTTTTTTCTATCAATACTCTATATTTAGCTCTAACCAACCAAATATCTATGTGGTGAGCAGCACCCAATTTTTAAACAAAACCAACAATAAATTTTCTTATGACCTTGGTATTACTCAGAATGTATGTAGCTTCCCAAACCCAATCTTTGAACACAAAGCCTTTGCTCATGGTGGTATACAACATATCATTGGAGACACACAAAGAAAGCATCTATAAGATATGAAATGATGGCAAGCCCAATGCAGACACATAATACCACTTGGCCAGATAAGACTCAAGAATGTTCTTACGAGCTCCAGAGTCAAATGCACAAACAAAAGAGTGGTTGAAACTTTTCATTTCACCACAGTGCAGACATGAAACACTTAGGTAAATCTTACTATACAAATGCTTCTGTACAGCAACCAGTAAATAGCGGTGGAGAGCCTTCAAAAAATAAGAGTGCAAATTAGCCATAGATTTACTGGTAAAGCCAGTCACTATATGAGAGTCAGGGTACTACACCGAGGCAGCACAGGACCAATCCACATTACCAAGTAAACCATTATTAATAACATTAAAACCAAGACCAATCTTTCAATAAGCACGATTAATGGACCTAAAAATCTCACAAGCAAAATAATAAATGTTTCCAGACATCACTATCTTACCAGCTCTAACAAATTTTTTCTTAACTAACACAGAAAGTGCCAAAAAAGAACTTGCAACCAGATTGGCCAACTCATCAGTATGCTTATTATCCACAACACCTGAATGTCCTTTAACCTTGTACTAAGAAACATCAAGCCGCTTTCCCTTAATTAAATTAACAATGCCACACTATTCTATTTAGTAGTGATTGCAGAAGTCTGGAGACACCAGAGCAGATTCAGCCACATATGCATCCAAGATGGCCTGACTGTCTGAATAAACCACTACTAAACTGTTAAGGGGAACACACTTCAAAGCCAAAGCAATTGCCTGCAGTTCTGCCATAGTCAAAGACATCATTTCACTAATCTTAGCACCAATATCTAAACCCAGATCAGAGAAGTAAGCAGCAGCATTACACTTCATCTCACATAAACCTAAATCTTTTAACAACCCATCAGTGTAAACACTAACAACTCTCATATTTGCAGAAGAGAAGCACTGGCCCAATCTGGAGACTACACCCGAGCTGTAAACATTCATAGTCTGCAAATCTTCAACATGCAAATTATCAGAAATAAAAGATCAAACCAAAAAATCACGAACCAAAGTGAACCAATAAGGGACAGAGCCTCTTGGATTAAGTTTCTTCCAATATTAAAAGCTATTCCAATCGAAAACCAAACCATTTTTGGTATACAACTGCTCAGCAAAAGTAACTCCAAACCTCTTAAAAGAAAAAGAAACATCATGAAACAAAGAAGCTTCCAAAACTGTAGATATTAGTGTTCCACTAGAAAAGCAGAATGCAGAAACAGAAAGATTGTTAAGAGACATGTCACAGTCCAAAAAAATCTTGACAACACCTGCCAAAAAATTATTGACTGGACTGACACACAACTTAATCAGACAACATAAAGGGTGAATAAGTGATCAACCCAGAACTTAAAGATTCAGAGACTTATGATTGAACAAATGACCAAAAATACCACCAGCATTTAAAAAACACAACATAGAAGCTACCTTGTACTTAATCTGCAACTGCTCAAAAGATTTCAAACTATACAAAGACAAATAGTGAAGAGTCTCATTGGAAAAGTTTTTTGGAAGTTTAGCTTTAAGTCTTAACTCCCTTCTAATTAATGTATCCCACCTTGTACACATATTCTTAGAAATGAAGCTGAACTGAATCCTATAATTGACAATGGTTTGCAATATAGCTGATACCAGATAAAAAAACTGCTTGTCCAAAATAGCCTTCTTTAGAACCAAATTAACAAAAAATCTGATGTTTACATATGTCTTAGCTAAACTGGGTTTGGATAAATCTTTAGATGATAAATAAATGCCAAGATACCAATAAGACTTCTTTTTGCAAGCAACTAAAATCAGTAGACCACTAATTAACAATGATGCATCACTAACTCTTTGATTGATAGGAATGGCCACAGTTTTTTTGTTATTGATAGAAATGTCATTCACCCTAAAAAATTCACTTGCAGTGTCCAAAATATACTAAGTGGCAGCTTGACTGCTACTCATCCAAATAGTATTATCTACAAATGCACCAGCAGCCAGAAATGAAATTAAACTGCTTTGGTTTTCTATCCTACCTGTTCTAGCTACAAATTTAGTATTGATATGATATCCACACAAACTCTTCTGTCTCTTGATCTTACACAAAAGAGAGTCATAAAAAATCCTCCACAACAAAGAAGAGAAAACCTTACCCTAGTCAAGACTATCATGTACTCAATATTCATAAGTTAGACCAAAATCAGTCATAACTCAATTAACACGGTCATTGTGAACAGAACCAAAAAATCTAATAAAACACCTACACATTTTGATCTGAACCAAACTATTATACAAGTAATGCCAATCCACAGAGTTATAGGCTTTACACATATCTTAAAACACAAGCCAAAGTTCACAATCTTTCTTCAAAGCATTTTCAACAACTAAATCAATGGCAAAAATAGGAGACTGAGTAGTAGTACTTTTGAGCACAGAAAAATTGTTCCCACACAGAATGTTGAATAAACTACATGTTGATGAAATCCTGTCAAACAGCAACTTAAAAAGAATTTTACGAGCAGTCTCAATTAAAGCAATCAGTCTAATATTTGTTAAGACACCCTTCCACTCATAGAGCTTAGGAATTATTGACACCCAAGCTTCTTTCCAATAACAAGAAACTGACTCACATACCAAACAAATGTTCAAAAGATCCAGAAGCAAGTCCAGCACAGAACCATCGCAATATTTCCAAAGTTTATTTGAAATGCCAGACAAACCAGCAGTTTTACTATCCAGTAAATCTTTAATCACATGCGTCAATTCATCCAAACTGATAACATTTATCACACCAGAAAAAGCATTATCATTGACATAATCTAACAGCAGATATTGACATTGCCACAAATTGGAAACACTTATTAGCATGACTTTCTTTCTTGTCCAGCTCTCTATTATACTATCCACTTTACTCTTAACTTCTACTGGGTCCAAAATCAAACTGCCATCAGAAACCAAATGATCCAACACAACTTTGTGGAATGAATATTCCAAAACACTACGAATTATGTGGCCTTTGTTGACCATAAAATTCTCCATTTTTCTTTTAATAGTTGATCTTATGCCCGACTCCTCAGCTTGCAGAGACTTAGTTTAGAGGCATGATAAGACCTTCTCACACCACAGAAAGCAGAACAGACATGATTCAAACTTGCTCCAGAGCTCACAAGATTCTGAACAACAGAAGCTTTGACACTATTCAGAGAAACCCAGCATTTTAAAAAAGACTCAAACTGGCCTGAGTTCACCTTGCAAGAAGCCTTAACAATTTTTGAAACCAAAATCTCCAAGTTATGCAACTTGAAAGACTCTTTGGTAAACATCTCATCATAATCCTTAAACCATTTCTTTTTGAACATTCTATTAGCCAAAAAAATTATCACTTTGGGAACAATGTTCCATATAACATCCAGATCAGACAATCTTCTGGCCAGCCCAAACTCATCTAAGAACATGGCAACATTGGCTGCAGTTGCATCCTTAAACTTATACTATTTTGTTTTATCCACACTTCTAATATCAAACTTCCAATGATTTTTATTTGCCTGTTTGCACATTGAACTCAACTGGATATCGAGCAAACCACTCAAACTCACAGAAGTAGAAACAGCTTTGTGATTGGTATTAAAATATTCCTCAACACTGGCCACACTATCATTTATTACAGCATTGACCAAACTTAAAAAAGCAAGAATATAATCGAAAGCTTTAGCAACACCATAAGAATTGGTTTATGTAAGCATCTTAACAAATGAATTTCCTCTTAGAGAATCAACTAAACCCAATTCAAAGCACTTCTTGAAGCTAGCACACTTTCAGGCACTGTCTTCATTGAAATCACCACCCAATACAATGAAGGAAAGCTTATTCACTGTCTTTGCAATGAGAGAGTTGACTTTATTAGCCTGAAAGAACCAAATTACCAATGAAGTGCCAACATATAGCCCCAAAATAGACACAGAACATTTATTTCTGAACAACAATCTGATTGAAAGGAGCCAACCAAAGATTACTCATTGAACTCATTCCATTTCTAAGCACTTCAGAAATCTTACAAACATAATAAGCTAGAGAAGTGTTAATAATGATTGCAATTCCAGCACTAAGAAACCTCTTGTCCAATCCAGATGAAAAAACTCTAATTCTATCAAACTTATCCCTAATCCAAAGCCTACTATTAGACCTTAGCTTTGTCTCAGTAATTATTGAAACCAAATTTCCAGAATCTCTATGCTAGCGGATAATATCTTCCTGCTTGGCAAAAACATTAATACTGTGAATGTTACAAATTGCAAGTTTTCACACTAAGTCACTCATTGAGGAGTAAGAGGAGTTGATAATTCCAAACCAGAGCACAAATGATCCAATCTATCCAAAACAGATTTAACTGACACCTCTAAAGCCATCATCTTAGATTCCAATCCACCCATCTTGGTGGTCAAAACTCTAGAATTACTTGAACTAAGATTAGCAACTGAATCTACAACAACTAAAAAAGGGGGAGGAGGAGACTCCAGTGTAATATCTAGAACCATATCCGAGTTTACATTAGCTGCAACAGATGCAATAATAACCAGAGGAGACACATGAGGACTGGACATCAAAGGCACCAATTCCACAAAACTTAATTTTTTCAAAATATCTGAAACCTGATCCACTAAAAGCTCCAAAAAGCATTTCAAAGAAGCCAAATGATCAATCAAACAGGAATTATCAAGAGAATTAGACACTAATAGGACAGGTTTAGCACCTGAAGACAGACCAGCACCAAAAAAACCCGACAAAACCACATGAGAAGAAGAAACACTAGCCATCTGGGCTCAAGTTTTCCTACTGAACAAAACTGGATGAGCAATAAACATTTGCTTCTTCTTATATATGTTTGCCAAACGAACCTGATCCTGAAGAGTTACCACTCATCTGCCATGAACACCAGAATTCTTACCCAATAAACATCTTGTAGATATATGACCAAACTGTTTGTATTAAGTGCAACAGGCCAAAAAAAGACCAGCCCAGCACAAATTTACACCCTTAAACACTAGAATAGAACCAATAGCAGCCAATTTGGATGCCTCATCGACAAAACACACAATTATACATCTATTACACACATATAAACTAGGATTATGGCCAATGAAACAAGTTTTCTCACCATATGAATCCAACAAATCAGAGAGATTATGAGCCATTGTACCAACTGGAAGAGTATAAAGCAATGCTTGATATAGATTCCTGGAAACCCATGATAGTTTATTATCAACAGCTTTTGCTACATGAACAGAATCTTTTCTCATGAAAACAGATCATTTAGCTGCAACCAAATCAGCTACTTCAGATGATTCAAACTCCACTAATGCTTTTTGCCACAGACCAATCAATTGTATTTTAATTGAAATAATCTTCTCAAACTTAGAAAAAACAGATTCTACAGCTGATTTGGGAAGATCGACCAGAATCTCCTTGACAATAATTTCCTTATCTGAATGGCTGCTAACCTTTTTGAGATCATTATTTACCACAATTTTCTCATAAATTGCCAATTTTCTTGCCCTATTCATGCTAGATTCAGAAGTAAATAAGGATTTGATAATCTTTGAGAATTTTAAGGAAGTAGAAGCTCCTCCAAAACCATCTACTCAATAGAAATTTTTTTTTACACAGATCAACTTATCACCAACATTCTTATCAAGCACAGCTGAAAGTTCAATATCAAGTGTGAAAGACTTCGACAAATTGAAGCTCCACATTTCCATGGTATGTGATCCTCTCAGTGGCAGCCCATTGGATCCCAAAACTATCTGAAGAGGAAGTACTAGCTCACTATTATCATTACTTATACAATTGAAAGAAGGTTGCTTTGATGAATTTCCAAGTACATATGTCTAAGTGTGTGTTTATTTTGGTGTAGTTTTGTCCATACCATCATCCTCACCCGATTCTGTATAACTGGTCTCTTTGGCTACTGTGTTTGCCATGTTTTCAACATCTGATAAATCATTTACACTACTGGTTATGCTACCAACTTTGCTGCCCCAAAACACCACAGGTTTAATGCCAACATCACCAACCTTTTTTAAGCTCAGAAGACCTGCAAATGAATCAACCATGATGCCAATCACATGCTTTTTTGTTTTTTTATAGGATGCACTACAGGAGTAAATGGTATCCAAATGATTTTTCTTAACATTCAGGTGGGTCTCCAAACCAGTTGAAACTGAGCCAGAAACTTCAGCAGAAGAGCCTACTGGTTCTATTGTAACAAAAGGGGGTATATTAAAAGAAATGACTTAAATGAACAAAGAAAAAAGGAATAAAGTAAAGTAATTTCCTCCAAAAATTTTTCACTCTCATAGTGGCTAGGGGATTAACAAGAGAAAGATTTTATAATTGTTTTGAATTTTTTAACAATTAAAAAAAAAAAATATTGTAATTTTTATTTTTTAATATTATAGTTTTTGGTAATATATTTTTTTAAATATCTTTATTTTAATAAATTTTTTTTTTATTATTTAATGAATGCAGCCTAACTACTATTTAGTATACAAAAACAAAGCAAAATGAATCAAACTAGAGATGGCTCATGCGCTTCTTATATGTGATGAGCCACTCAAGCCCATCAAGGCAGCACTACATATTTACAAAAACCTCCCTACTATTATCTAAGCCTGAAAAAAATGAGTACTGCTTTCTAGATCCAAAGCTAACAGCAAAAGACTCCAAAACCCCAAGCATATGAATTACACCTACAGACAGCAAGTCAGACAAGCCATGGAGAGAAGCAAATACCTCACTTGTGTTGCAAACCAAACCACACTTTTCCATATTAGCTCAAAATTTAGACCTTAGCACCCAAGCTTTACCACAATGATCATCAGCCAAATAGTGGACAAACTCAACAACAATTGACATGGCTTTTTTTTTGTCACCAAAAATAGAAACAGCTTTCTTAACCCAATCCATAAGGACAAACTCTTTGCACAATATAGCATATATACCATTATCAGATGCATTTGTGAATGTATGGAACACTGAAGAAGACACTGAGAAATGATCACCCATCAGAGATTTCCATAAATTAATATGACTGAAGACAACTTCAGAATGCACAATCACATCTGCTGAGCACGTAAAAACATGATCAGAGAATTCAATCTCACCACACATTAGGCACAAAACACTTGGATAATTCTTGTCATTTAAAATTTTTATTAATATAAAAAAAAATTAAATAATTATTTAATTAATTTTAATATTAAAAATACTGTTTTAAATATAAATTGTTTTTTTGTTTTAATTATAAAGCTTTTAAATCTTATTATTATTATTTAAACATATTTTTATTAATAAAAAATTTAACCAAATTTAATTTAAAAAAAAACTTATTTTAATATGAAAATTTTTATGAGTTAAAAAAATATTTTTAAAAATCTTTCTCTCGTCAATCCCCTGACCACAACGAGAGTGAAGATTATATTAACAGTATAGCTTTTCCTTTTTCTTTTTCCCTTTTTATCTTAAGTTATTTCTTTTAATACACCCCTGTTTGTTACGATGGAACCAATAGGCTCTTCTGCTGGTGGTCCAAATTCTGGTTTGGTGGGTTTGGGGACCTGTTTGGCCACCAAAAATAAGTGTGTGAATACTGTCTACTTTTGTGGTGCATCCTATAAGAAGCCGAAAATACCTGTCGTCGGTGTGGTGTTGAATTCGTCTGCTGGTCTTTTAAGCTTGGAAGATATTGGAGATGCCAGTGACAAGCCTCTGGTTTCTTGGGAAAGCAATGTAAGCAGTGTTGTCAGCAGTGTGGGCAATCTCTTGGATGTCGAAAACATGGTGAATATGGTTGCCAAAGAGACCAGCTTTGTAGAATCGGGCAAGGATGACAATATGGATGACGCTATGCTGAAGAAGACTTGTACTTGCACATACGTACTAGGCAGTCCACCAAAGCAGCCTTCTTTTGGACACATGAATGATGACAATAGTACTCTAAAGCTCCCTTCTCGCACGTTTAGTGGATCCAATCAATTGTCGCCACCCAAGTCATGTGCTCTGGGAAGTCATCATTTCGAGCCTATAAAATTGTTTACTTTGGATGTGGATTTATCAGCTGTGTCTGGGAAGTCTGTTAGTGACAAATTGATTTCAGTTAAAAAAATTTTTTATTGAGTGGATGGCTTTGGTGAGACTTCTGCTCCCTCAAAATTCCCAGAGATTATCAGATCATTTTTTACATTAGAGTTTAGTTTAAATAAAGCTAGGAAGATGGCAATTAATGAGAAGATTTTGGTTAATGATAATTTGAAAAAAGCAAACATTCGTACAAATCAGGAGGTGATCATCAAGGAGATTTCAGTAAATCTTCCCAAATTGGCAATTGTGGCAGTGTTTTCCAAGTTTGGTGCAATCAAATCAGTCAGGATGCAGTTAATTGGTCTTTGACAAAAGGCCCTAGTAGAGTTTAAGTCAGCTGAAGTTGCCAACCAGATTGCTTCCAAGTGGTCTGTTCTGGTAGAGAAAGATTCTGTGCATGTGGCTTTGGCTATAGAGAATAAACAAACATGGGTATTAAGGGATCAACATCAGGCATTGTTGTATACCTTACCTGTTGGCACTACAGCTTATGATCTCTCTGGTTTACTTGAATCATATGATGGGAAGACTTGTTTTATTGGCCGTAATCCTTTTTTATATGTTCGTAATCAGTGTGCTGTGATTTGTTTTGAGAATGAGGCGTCCAAGTTGGCTGTTGTTGGTTTAATTCCAGTTTTTAAGAGTGTGAATTTGTGCTGGACTGGTCTTTGCTTGGCATATTGCACACAGTATACACAATTTGGTCATATCACTGCCAACTGCTCTGTGGGTGGGAGTTCTGGAGTTCGTAGGAGATGAGTGGTTTCTGATCAGGATCGTGTTTGTCTGGCTGTAATTTATAAAAAAAAAATCAGCTTTTGTCTCTCGCCTGGCTTTGTTTGATGGAAGAACTTGGGTGTCAGTAATTGGTGCTTCTTCTGGTGTTTCTTTTTGTCGACAGGTTCCTTCTTCTGGTTTCATTAATAATGGTAAACCTCTTTCTCCTGTTGTAAATGATTTGAAAAAACAGTTGGTTAGCATTGAAAGCAGTCTTATTAGCCTTGTGAGACAAATTGGTGAGTTGGCTAAGAGATTGGAGTCACTCATGCCAGCAGTTCCTCAGTCTAGCCCTGGATGTTAGCTGCTGGTAACTCCCCCCCCATCATAGAATCAAGAGGAGGATATAGTGATGGGAGTAGATTTGGGTGAGTTCACTTGTAATGAAACTGCTATTGCTACTTATATTGTGAAGAACTCTTCTGTGTTCCCCCATGTTGTTAAGTTGGAAAATATGTTAGAAGGCCTTGCTGCTTCAGTGCTGAGTTTGTCTGCTCATTTTGACAGTTTGGCTCTGGCTGCTGGTACACTTCCACAACCCCTTTCTTAATGAGTGAGTTTACTTGGAAGATTGCTACGTGCAATGTTAAAAGAATGAACAGTTGTGCAAAACAGATGGACATCATATGTTGGCATAATAATATGAACAATCTAATTTCTGTTGTTACTGAAACAAAGTTGAAGGGAAAAATCCACCCCTGGATTGTGGATAGGTTTGCTGGTGTTCGTGTTTTTACTTTAGGTCTGAATTCTGGTCACATGGGATCTGGTGTTGCAATTATTATGAACTCATCTCTGGCAAAACATGTGTGCAAGGTTCTAGAGGTGTCCAGTTAGCTCCTGTTGGTAAAATTGCTTTTCAGGAACAGACTCTCTGTTTCCATTTTGGGGCTGTATACTGGTGCCTCTTTGACAATTCATTTTTCTTAGACTAATGAAATTAATTCTCTCAATACTAAGCTGTAAATGAATTCTCCTTTGTTATTCTTGGTGGTGACTTCAATGAAGACAGATCTCACAAGTGCACCAGTTTCAAGAAGTGCTTTGATTTGGATTTGGTCAACTTTTTAGGTGGGAGCTTTTTTGCTAAGTTACCAACTTGGTGCAATTCTTGTGGTGTTGCTAAGACAATTGATTATGTGTTTCTTTCTTCTAACTTGATTAATGCAATTGTGGATTGTGGCATGTTAAATGTTGATGATTTTTTTGACACTAATCATAAGGCTGTTTTTGTTTCTATGGGTCTGAATGATTTGTTAGACACAAGTCTTTCTTCGATACATAAGCAAGTCAATAAAGATCACTGGAAGTTTGATGTCAAGGATGCAAATGAGTTGAAGTGGGCTGAGTTCAGGGATGGTATGGCTGCCAATGCTTCTATGTTCTTAGATGTATTTGTTGTGGCTGGGAAACTTTCGGATTTGGATGTAATATGGGACATTATTCGCAAAATTATGATTCTTTCAGCAGGTAAAACTTTCAAGAAAAAGTGGTTCAAAGGTTTTGACAGTGTTTTCAATAAGGTGTCTTCTAGGTTTCATAAGCTGGAGTTGCTGGTTTCTAAGCTGGTAAAGGCTTTCTGTTTGACTTCTAGGAGTGATTTTGTTCTGTTGTTGGATACATGAAACAGACTTGACTCTGTTGGCACTTCATTGGTGAAGTCTCTTTTCCTTTCAGAGTCTGGTTTTAATGGTATTTGCTCTGAGCTGGCTAAGGCAAGGAAGTTTTACTGCTCTTCCAAGATGCTGAAATCTAAGTGTGCTGTATAAGACAGGCCATTGAGAGTAGGATAGAGAGTTTTGAGTTGGATAAAAGTTGTACTATCAAAAGTGTTTTAGAGCATCCATTTCACAAGGTAGTGTTAGATCATTTGGTAGTGGATGATGAGTTGGTTTTGAAATCTGAGCTGGTTAAATCTAAAGTAGACAGGATTATGGAGGGATAGACTAGGAGACGATTGGTGGTTTCAAATTTCTCTGATGATTGGAAATGCCAATTTCAGTCTTTGGATTACGTTTTTAATGGTGTTTTCTCTGGTGTCATAAAATTGATTAGTTATGATGAGATGTGTAGTGTCATTTCGAGCTTGCCTGATGGAAAAGCAGCTGGTCTTTCTAATATCTCTAATAAATTATGGAAGCATTACAACAGAGTGGTTTTGGATATGCTTTTGGTGCTTTTGAATCTCTGCCTGGTTTGTGAGTTGGTGCCTGGACCTTGGAAGGAAGCCTGGGTTTCGATGATTCCTAAACCCTATGAATGGGAGGGTGTTCTCACGAACACCTATCCTATTGCTTTGATTGAAACAGCCCACAAGATCTTTTCTAAAATTTTATCTGACAGAATATCTTTGGTTTACAGTGAGTTTGACATTTTATGAAGGGACAATTTTTCTGTTTTAAAGGGTACGACAATGCAGTCGCCTATTTTTGCCATTGGTTCTATGGTTGAAGATGCCTTGGAGAAAAACAGAGAGCTGTGGCTGGTTTTACAGGACATGCGCAAAGCATATGATTTGGTTGGTTGAAAACATCTCAAGAGGAGTTTGATCAGGATTAAAATATGTAACAGGTTCATTAGATTTTTTGGTAACATCCACAATAATTGCAGGAACAGGGTGATGACAGATTTTGGCTTAACTAGTGGGTATGTGGTGCATAATGGTTTGAATTAGAGTGAAGTTTTTTTGCTGCTTCTCTGGTGCATATTTTATGATTCACTTATATATGAGATCAAGAGGCAAGGGGAGATGTATGATTACAGGTTGAATTCGCATTTTGTTTTCAATACTGGCTGTGTAGAATCTCAGGCTGGATTGACATTGTTTTTTGCTGCTAGTGCTTTTGTTGATGATACCATCTGGGTTGGTAGCAGCCAGGCCACTACACAACACATTTTGAATATTGCTAGTGAGTTCTTCAGGATTAATGACATTTCGATTAACAATAACAAAACTGTGACTATTTCTGTCAACTGCTGGGTTGAGACCTCTTACCTAACTGTCAGTGACTTGCCTATTTCTATAGCCAAAAAAGATGAATCTTATTATTATCTTGGTATTTTTTTGTCTTCTAATGGTCTTTTAGTGCCCAGCTTGGCCAAGACTCACTTGGATGTCCAATTTTTTGTCAACCTTGTTCTGAAAAAGGCCATCTTGGATAAACAATTCAGTTATTTGGTTCCTGTTGTTCTGTTCTCTATTATCAGCTATAAGACTCGGTTCAGTTTTTTTTCTGTTAGTGTGTGTAATAAATAGGACACTCTAATTTGCAAAGTCTTGAAGTCTAAGTCTGGGCTGCTGCTTGATTTCCCCAATGATGCACTTCATTATTCTTCTTTATATGATTTGAAAACTTTTGAACAAATTCAGGCAGAAAGCAAATTGGCTTCCGTCATTGCTTTTGCAAATTCAGTTGGTATTTTGGGCTGCTTATTTTCTCACAGGTTTCATGATCTCTAGATTCTCAGCTGGCATCTTTGTCACCCCTTGCTGTTTCTGGTTCATGTTAGTATCAGTTCTTCAAATAATTTCTTAACAGGTGTGGTTCATATTTTCTCCAGATGTAATCTGTTTCTGGGTGGGTCTCTGGCCTATGCTTTCTGTTATCAGAGTGGTACTCCTATGTCTCTTGTTCTTGGTGAAATCAATTTTCTAAAATGTGTCTCTTTACTCAAGCGATATGATATCACTTTTGTGGAACAATTACGTGATTGAAATGATGTTGTTTTCAGTTGGCAGATGTTCAAGTGTTGGAAGAGGTTGGACTCCCATGGCCTGATTTTTTTCTGGTTTGATCTTTCTGTGTGTTTTTTTGGTGGTGTTGCTTCTTCTTCTGTGTGCTCCTCTCTTGTGAAAAATTCCACTCTGTCTGATGTTCATCAATCTCATAATTTTGGTGTTATCTGTAACAATCTGTCGGCTACTAACGCTGCCTGTTTTTTTGTGTACATGGATGGGTCTCTGAGTGGTTTGAAAACTGTTGCCATGAAAGCTGGGGCTGTGGTCTTTTTTGAGGACATTGACTTAGGTTTGAGTGTAGGGATATTTGGTTTGGTTTCTTCTACTCTAATGGAATTGCAAGCCATTGCTTTGGCTTTTGAATGTGTGCCTCTTTTTCATTTGGTTGACTTGTTTTCAGACAGTCAAGCCACTTTGGATGCATGCAGGTCAGAGTCTCTGCTGGTTTGTCCAGATTTTAGAAACCATTGTTGGATTGAGTGTCACCATATTGCTAATGTCATTTGTCATAAGAATTTGGATTAAGATTAAGAGTCATTCCGGCATCTCAGGCAATGAACATGCTAATGCACTTGCCAAGAATGCTGTTCTTTCTGTTTGGCACTTGCCTTACTTGGTTAGTGAACATTTTCTGAGCACTGGTGATATAGTGGTTTCTGATAACTCTAAACACTTTATACATAATGTTTTCCATTTTGTTTATTATGCTCGATGGGAGATTGGATCTGGTTCTCAGGTTGTGGTGAATAGTTTGCGTGTTGATATTAATTGGTTCAAGTTCTCTCTGGTTTGGCATCCTGATTTTTACTTGGTTGCTGGTTTTACTAGCATGCGTATGGCTGGTTGTTAGATGTACTTCATGAAAGCCCTCTATCATTGGCTTCCAGTTGTTGTTCGTAAGCGTTTGTATGATAAGGGTTACCCCAGTGTGGTGTGTTTGTACTGTGGTAATATTGAGGTCTTAAACCATATCTTTTCTTGTCCTCATAACACTGCTGATTGTGTTCAGTTGTTGAACACTTATGCTTCAACTTGGGAGGCTCTTTCTGGTTTGTTTTGATTCTCTTCACGTGTTTTGCAGTTGCTGGTTTTTTGTGTTTCTGAGGTTGGGATTGGTGTTGCTCTGTATAAGAGCTTTGTTTTTAATAATTGGTATTGTAAATCTGTCTTGGTTTTTAAAGATTCTAAGGTTGGGACTAAAAAGATTGTGGACTTTGTGTAAAACTTTTGTTTCACATTTTAGGATGATATTTGGTTGGTTTATGTCAAACACCAGGCTTTTATGGAAAAACATGGTTTGATCCCTTATGACAGCTCTATTCTAACATCAATTTCTGGTTTGTCTATGGTGTTCTTGGCTGGTATAGTAAGGTTGCTGGGTGTGGCTGAAGCTTTTGGGGTTGGTTTCGGATTTTGTAAGTTTTGTTTATTTTTCTCAGATGTTGGAGATTTAGTCTCTGTGCATATAGGTGTATAATATTGTCCTAACTGGCTCGAGTGGCTGGTCACGTGTAGAAAGTGCATGATTTGCTCCTAGTTTAGATTATTGGTATGATGTATAGCATTAGGTCATGTTTGAACCTCACTCATTAATTAATATAAAAAAATAAATAAATTAATAAACACAAAATTATTAATACATAAATACTTAATATTATAAAAATTTATATTATAAGTTTTAATTTAAAAATATTTTAATTAAAATAATTGTATAATATAGTCTTAATTAGTTTAAATAACTGGTTATATATAGAAAAAACATAAGTTATATTTAATTTAAAATACTTAATTGTTATATTGTATTAAATAATAATTGAATTTTACTTGTTAAACTAAATAAAAAAAGTTTTAAAATTAAAAACAAATTTAATTAACTAAATTTATTAAGAATATTAATTATTTAATTTGTTGTATTAATAAGATAAATTTGTTTTTATTGTCTAATTTTAAATAATTATTTATATGTTTATACTACATTCTATATTTAATATATAATAATTAAGTTGTAAATAATTAAATTAAATTTTTAAGAAATAATTTATTAAATTGTTTAATATTAATTAATTTTATATTAAAAAGGTACATCATCACAAAATTTTTTTTGGTTCCTGATGGAACCTGCCAAAGCAAAATTATTTCTTTCCCATTCTTCTGTTACCACACCAAAGTCGCGTCATGAAAAAGATATATTAGATCATCCTTTTAATCACTATGTGGGGGTTTTTCTTCCGAATTTAACAGCTAAAAAAGTTGAACAATGGTGCAACTTCAAACCCTTTTATTACCAAGCAGAATTGCCACTAACACATTTTATTGACAAGGCTTTTTTGCAACAATATGTTAAAGCAGGTTAGCACCTCATTATTTTGATTTCTTTTTTTTAAACCAAATTTTCTCATTCATCTTTCTTGACACAAGGAAAAGTTTATGCTCACAGCTTTAGTGAAGGCATTGATATTTCGAACACTTTCGCTCTGGATGGGGCAGGTAACTTTTAACCTTATGATGAAGATTACGCATGGAAAACATGCCTCTGAGTAGAGTTTCTCCAGATCATTGGCTAATATAATTGACTGTTAATTTATCTTAGGAAAGTTAGTTTTGAATTTGACCAAAGACGCTTATGAGACGTTTGGATTAGATGGGAAGCCTGCGAAATTTGGTCCTCATCGACAAAGATACAGTATGTATCATTTTATTTAATCTATTATTTTCAACCCTTCCAAGCCAAAATTAATTTCCAACTTAGTCATCGAAATTGATTTACGTTCAAGTTCGATGGTTCCTGGCAAAAAAGGATATGAACGAATAAAATGGTGTTTTGAACACAATTTATCTGGGACCTATCCTTTCATGATTTCGTTTGTGGATTCTGGTAATTGTTTTCTCTGCTCAACTTTTTACTTCATAGATAACTTCGTAATTTTTTTTACTATAAGTTCTAAAAAGTTGAATTTTTTCAGCATCAGGTGAAATTCGCGAGATATCCTTTCCTGCAGAATATAATGTTCAAAAAATTGTCATAGAGCCAGATATCTTGGATACTGATAATCCTCTTACTCCTGACATCACAAGTATTAAGCAAATCTCGAATCAAGAAGAATGGACCTCTAAAGCATTAGATATTTACGAATGGATTGGAATGCTCCATCAAAAAGCTCAAAGGTGATAATTATGACATCTTATTTTTGTTTTTTTTATTGTTTACACTTTTAATCAGGGAATCTATGCTTTTTTTTGCTTTCAGAATTCGACCACAGGACAACATCGACTCTTACATTTCAATTTATAGACCACCATATCCTTCTTCACCTACATCAGGTACATTACTAAGATGGACTGGCATGATCGTTCCAGAGTTGATTGTTGAATTACTTAAATTTCTTCAGTAAGTAATCATTTTCATTGTCTAAGATTTCTGAGATTTTGATGATTCTTACCCAAATTACGTTGGAATTTAGTCGGAGCCTCATTGATAAAGATAACCTATTATGGGGAAATATAAGTGTTGGGGGAATTGAGGATTCTGTTGTATCATGGAGAGGCCATCAACGTGGCTTTTTCACATCTGGTGAAAATTGCTATACATTTTTATTATGGGCTGATGGTACATACGTTCTCTTTCAATCTTTAAGCACTTATGAAACCTTTTCATAATGTATAGTCAAGAAATATTTGAATCTAAATTTCTTTTTTTGATTTTTTGAAAGCCATCAACTTTATATTATGTGAAAAGTGATAATATACATCTAGAAATGATTACCAAAATTATTATTTTATAATTTGTTTAATAATAATAATAATAATTTTTTCATATTAAAATGCAGAATATTTTAAACAAATTTTAGTATTATTTTAAGTAAACAATTAACTTTTTTGAAATTTTAATTAATTATTATTACAAAATAAAAGTGGTTAAAAAAAGATTAATCAAAAACCAAAAATCAAAAATTTTTTTTTTTTTGTATTTTTATTACAATCAAAACAAAAAATAAAAAAACCAATCACTACTTTTTTTATTGTATTTAATAATATAATTATTTAAAAAACTCTTAACATTAAAACCAACTAAATAATACTTTGCAAAAATGCTTTTTTTAAGTTATAAAAAACTTAAACAGCTTTTAATTACTAAAAAAATATTATTTTTATTTAAAATTTTTTCAAAAATAACATACTAAAAACAATTTTTTTTAAAAATAATGTATTTAATTATTAAAAAATATTATTTTTTTGTATTTTTTAAGTATTTTTTAATTTAAAATCTGTTTTTTTTTTGTAAAAATAAGATATTGGTTTTTTTAATATTAATATTAATTATAATATTTGATTTTATTTTGGTTGTAAACAATAGTTTTTTTTAATTTAATAATAATAATATCAAAATATTTGTTAAATTTAACTTAAATTAATATTAAAAATAAAACAGGTTATATTTTAATATATAACTTTTTTTAATTATAGTATTATATTATTTAATTAAATTATTTTAACTTTTTTTTGTTTTTTAAATAATTAGTTTTAATAATATTTAACATTATTATAAAAATTAAAATAGTTTATATTAAAACTGTGTTTTAGTTTTTACATGATTTTATTGATTTAAAACTGATTTTTAAAAACAATATTAAATTAATATTTGCTAAATTATAACAGTATTTATTATTTATTTCAAGTTATCTAAAGTTTTAAATACTGTTTTTGTTTGTTAATTAATTTTGGTAAAAAATTTTTTTTCTGTTCTTAATTAAAAAAAACATATTAATTTTTATATTATATTTAAAAACCAAATTAATTAATTTTTTATTTGCTATATAATTTTTGAAATTAATAATATAATTGCTTAAATACATAATTAAACTTGTTTTATTTTTTTTGTTTTTTAAGTTTAGTTATTAATAAAAATATGTTATTATTACTTTTAATTTTAAAAAAATCTTAATATTGTTATTATAAAAATCAATATTTTAAAACAAAATTATATTTAATAAAAAGCTTTTAGATATTAATATTAATATTGATATAAATATTAAAGCTTAAATTATTTGGTTATTAATTATAAAACCGTTTTTCTGGTTTATTTAAATCTTTTTTTAAGTTTTCTAATATTACAAAAAATTTTTTAATAAACTTATTAACTTAATGTTTTATGTTAACTTTTTAATATTATATAATTTTGATTTTTTTAATATTATTGTTAATAATACATATAAATTTAAATAAAAAATACTAAAGTTAAGATTATATAAAATAATTAAAATAATAAAATTTGTAATTAAAAAATTCAAATTTAGTAAATTCAATTACTTTTTTTTAATTATTAAAATAAATTTTAATATAGATATAAAATCTGTTTTATTTTTTTAAAATCTTAGATTAAATGTATTTTTAATATAATTATTAACTTGTTTAAACCTTTTAATTAATTTAAAAATAAACATAATACTTATTTTTAGTTATTAATTTTTATAAATTTTAAAAATATATTAAAAAATATTTAAGTAAAATAAAAGCAATAAATTTATTTAATTTGTTAAATAAATAATATTTATTAATTTAAATTTAAATAATTAATTATGTATAAAATATATACTATAATAATATTTTTATACTTAAAATAAAATTATGTAAAAATTTGAAATTCTTAAACATTTCTTAATATTATGAAATTTTATATTTATTTTAAAATTATTTATTTATTTTTTCTTGAATTTTTACATTAAATGTGAATTGTATGTGATCAGCCAGCTGTATTTTTTAAATAATTATTATATATTTAAATTTTAAAATTTGTGTAATAAATAATAATAATAATAAATTTTATTTTGTGTGTTTTAGAAATACTGGTTTTTTTATTAAAAAATCATCTATATTAAAATTTATTATAAACAAATGTAAAAAAAGGTTAATATAATATTATATAATAAAATAAAATTTTTATTAGTATTTTAAATACTATACAATTAAAAATATAAAATAAAAAAGTTTTATAATTTTTGTTGTTTTACTGATAAAGTCTTTAATAAAAAACCAACTATTTTAATGAACTAAAAAATTATTTTATTTTTTAAACTTGTTAATTTTTTTTTATATCAATAATTCAATAATAATTATTTAAGTTATGATTGTGTTTTTTATTTAAGAATCCATAATAATAAAAACTTTAATAAACAATAATAGTATATTTTTTAATTAATATTGTTAAATATGTCAATAAAACATTTTTTTTGAAATTATTGTGCAATTGATTTTGAATAAAAAATCATTATTATTAACCATTTGAATTTAACTATAATTAACACGTTTATTAAAAATAATAATAATAATAATAATAATAATAATAATAATAATAATAATAATAATAATAGTAATTATAATAATTGTATATTCAATAAATTAAAAAAGCGATTTTATAAAACATCACCACTAGATTAACAATCTTTAATGACCACCTAAATCGAGAAGTATGTAGCGCCAATTCATCATGATTTTTCCCGACGCCATTCTGCAAGGTGCCGATATCTAGGGAACATATGCAATATCGCACAGGTAGCTTTGTCGCACTGATGACGACCAATTCGAACATCTCTCCGCACTATATCGCCGCTTAACGGTCAACTAACATCCTTAAGGAAACTCGGACTTTGAATTTCAATATTGATCGAGATAAGTATCAAAGATCATTCAAGAGGCACGAGATATTTCACAAGAAAATAGATGTTAAGAATGCACGCCTACAGCCTACAGAAACAATGAATTATTTACGTACTTCCCTTTTTGAACGAATATAAGTGACTTCCTTGTTCTTTTCTATAGTTGCATCGAAACGCTTTTATTAAATGCGTTTGACTGACATCTGATCACAACCCCTAAATATACTTACGCGTCATATGCCAAGACTGGAACCCCGATTTTAAGTATTAGAGCAACAGCTCTTCATATTTCACGAATTTGCTTTTTTTTATCAATAGAACTTCTATTTCAAACATACTTTAGCTATTCGAGATAGAAATCATGGCATTTTCAATACGACAGCTCGAAGATCCTGAAAAGGAGTGTAATATTAGTCACAATAATCTTGAACTCGCCATTAGTATTTTTATTGCATGCGGACTTTTGGTCAGCTACTTACCTCAGGTGTGCCTCTCTATTATGTTATTCTGAACAGCGGATCCATATGAATTCTATTGAATCACGAATTTTCTTCTAAAGAAAATTTCTTTTTCTGAATAAAAAACAATAAAAGCATTATAGAATTATCCGCAATAAAAGTAGTGAGGGCTTGAGCCCGTGGTTTCTGTTGCTAGGCACCCTGTCAGGTACTTCAAGTTTGTATAACATGGTGATTTTACAGTATAAAATGATACAATGCTGTGCGTATGTGGTAAGTGTAAAGGATTGAAGGGTTGAACTTTTGTTTTTATGATGTACCCATTTTTAATCTCTTTTATATTGATTTTCCTAGGCCTCTGGCGAGTGCTTTGAAAATACCCTTGGGGTAATTCAACTCGCTTTGCAATGGTCTATGTTCACGTTAATGTATCCTATTTAAACTTTTGAAATAATTTAAATTCTAAAAATTCTAAAAATTCAATGCAATTTATTTATCTTTGATCAAGAGCAATTAATTCTCTAGTTTCATTCTTTTCCTTCTTTATTTCCCTGAGCATCGTAAACTTACAACATACATACCGCATATACATTATGGAAATCCGCCATCAACTCGTTCCCTTGAGTGGCGTATTTCTTTGGGCGTGACGTTTACTGTATTGACTCATTTCCTATTGGTCACTCTAATCTCAGCGTATTTCTTGGCCACAAGGCCAACTTCTGAATTGGCAATATATTGGGCAGATTTATTGGGGGTCATTTCTATGCTGTTGGCCTCGGTTCAATATATACCTCAGATATGGAGAACTTGGCGACGAAAGGTGAATAATCAAAAATCTTGTTTTGTTTATTAAATATTAATATTGACATGGGATTAATTTAAATCTACTTTTTGTTAAAGGCTGTCGGTGCCCTCAGCATTCCAATGATGCTTATGCAAACCCCCGGATCTTTCTTGTTTGTATACTCTTTAGCCATACGGCCAGGAACTAATTGGACATCTTGGATCGTATTTTTGGTAACGGGGTGTCTTCAAGGAATTCTCCTCATTATGTGTATTGCATGGCACTTTCGGGCCAAGCGTCTCGGGTATGGGCCATTCTATGTTGGCGATACCGAGGTTATTATTTCACCAGATTCTTCAAATGAGCGTACTGGGTTGCTGGCAGATGGTCGCCCAAACAATGCACGAAATATTTATGTCAAGAAAACTACCGATCAGCCATAGAGATTCGACTTATTCATCATTAGAATTGGAGTTATTATATTCATTTTTAGAGATTATTTAATTATTATGTGTTACCATTAGCCATATAAATCGACAAACATCCAACCTTTATTATCGTTTTTTTATTTTGTGCAACTCTTAGACAATATTATCAAGCCTACATATAAATACAAAGAAATTCACAAACTCTTGTTACAATAAGAGCAAAAATTTAACTTTTGAGTTGATTGATTAGAAGCAGCAGCCAGAATAAATGATAATACTCGCAGACTTCCAAGGTGTTACTTGGATCCTGATCGGCGAAAGGAAAAAATCTTTCCCAGATCACAATTCCTCTTTTGGGAATTTTTAGTGGATCAACTTCTCGACAAATTCGCGCTACCTGGGTTTAAACTAAAAAAGATTCTGCGCTGACTTTACTGATGCCTGAAACTAACGAAGATGCTCCAAGTCAAGATTATCGACCTTCAAGTAAATCTTTGAAGATAATATCCTCCGATAATTTGACATTTATGACTACCACTACAGGTCGCCAGGCAGGAGATACTTCAATTCCATTAAACACGATTACTGAGAATGAGCAACTACAATTAAAGCAAGCAAAAAGACGTGGTCATCCAAATTTGCTTGGGGTTCCTCGACGTGATCGAAGTCTCAGCAATGAAAGTCATGAATCAGTAATTAGTTATCAAGCACCTTTTGTTAAACATTCTAAGAATCTTTCGGAAGATTCAAATTCCTCTGGTAGCCAAAGTACAAATAATGAATTTGAGCGAGGTGGTGAAGGTTATTTTCTGCGCGTCAAGTCCCCAACTACCGACCATCTACAGCCTAACGATATTTCTCTGCGAGAAGCTAGTAGGAGCATATTATATGCCCTTACACAAATACTAAAAGCTGTTACTCAGTTCACTAGTTTCACCGGAAATGAACGTATATTCGCAAAGGAACTTCGTAGCGCTAATAAGGTCATTGAGGAATTGGTCAATTCTTTGGAAATATTCGATAATGATTCGTTAACACGAAGACCTGATGGGGATACATGTGCATGTGTGCTTCAGTCTTGTCAATCATGTATCTCGGTATTTCGTTCATTAATATCTTCTCTTCAATACCAACTTAGAACATTTACTCAATCACCTGATGATATACGTTACTCACGCACCCTTCTCCTGATGCTGAACGGCTCTATCGCGGAAATCAAATTCGCATGGGAAAACATCTCACCACTCTTAAAAGAGTTCACCCCATACACTAATATGTCGGCACCATTTCGTGCCAGATCATTGTCGCGTTCAAATAATAATAGTCCTTCGTATTTGGGAGCAATCCCATCTTCTACAAATATTGTTCATCCGCTGCCACCATCAGTGATTTTTGAACAATTAATGAATAAAGTAGAAGTGGCCATCGCCTCTTTTGAACATGTCCTTCAAATATTGGTAGAAACTGTAGAACAATCAAAGCATTCTGCCATAGATGGTAGTCAACAAAGAGGATTAATCACTCAAAATCAAATCAAAGATTTAATGTCGAACATAATGACAAGTAAAGATGTAACTAAACATTTAAAAAGATCATTGCTGTCAGTAAGGACACCAAGTCCTAAGGCTGAATATAGCGTACAAGTTAGATTTCAGGGTGACACGTTCTCTTTTATTCAGGTACATTTGATGGTCGAATCATTTCTTATTTGGAGTCTTTCCTAAACGTTTAACTCAATTCATTCAATCTTTAAGACTATTGTCAAATTGGGACGTTTCGTCAAAGATGAGATGCACGGGTTCCCAAGAAAACAAGAACTCAAATCAGCTTTGAGTCAAGTTACGAAATCAAATATGGAATTGGCAAGTTTGTTAAAAGAATTGGGAGCTCAAGATGCTACCAATCCGTTGCTTAGCAGTCCTTCCACATCATATGGAGAACATGGCTACCATAAATCTAATTCACCACAAGACGAGCCACGTAAAATAAGCATTAGTGTTGAAAATTCGGGTGGAGGTGTTGCTGGCGACGCCATTTTAAATAATAGCAATGTCCCACTTAATAATAATCGAATACATTATCGAAAAGAAATTTCCGAAGGTGATCTTATAATAGACCAAAGCGAAGGAATTAGAGAGAATAACTTTCCAATGGGAGAAGAAACTGAAGATAGTAATCAATTCTTGCTAGAGGAAGAAGAACGAGCTTTAATAGATGGTGAAGAGGGAAAATATAAGATGGCAATTTGAATTTGAAATTTTTTTCTCTTGATTTATAGTTTACTCATCACTACATATATCCTATAATTTTTAATCATAGACTATTTAGAATAAACATAAAAAATCTTGTTCTCCTAGATCTATCTTTGTAATTCCAATAATTTGCTCTTTTTAAAAATATTATACCCTGTTTTCTGGAGCTTCATCTTTAATAGAAATTTCTTTATGAAAACTATTTTAAGAACCCGGCTTATGGGGAAGGAAGGAAGGAAGGAAGGAAGGAAGGAAGGACAATTCGAGTGAATTGATATTCTTTTGAAAAGAGTAATGTCTATCAAAATCAAAAGATAAAATCGAAAAATAAATTACAATCTAATGAAGAAAATCAACGGATAAAGATAGATCAAATTTCAGCAACGTAATTTCCTGTTTCAAAAAAGAAATGAGCAAGAAAATGGAATAGACAAATATGAATATATTTTCTGGTGAAGTTCAAACCTGGAAACACGCCAGTCACACCATTCAATTTCCCCGTCCACCAATCATTTGCATCCTCGGTCCGCTCGACCACTTGAATTTTATCATCCTTCTTAAAAGACAAATCACCGTCTGCCTGAGCTTCATAATCATACAAGGCAATTACATATTTCAAGGAAGGTCTTGGTTTGGTATGAGTTGGTGGACGGGGTGGAGGTACTTTGTTAGCTGCTACTGCTGCTGCTGTTGAAAATTTAGGGATAGCGTTTAGAGAGCTTCGACTACTGCTACTACTTGTACCAACAGCATTGATATTTCGTAGACTAGGTGTGGAAATGGATGTGGGAGTATATGCAGGTGGGACATCCTCATAATCACGATTATCATCTTCATCGTAATAATCTTTCTCTTCTAACGGTGGGATATTAACTCTGCGCGATCTAGAGGCCCCAGTAGTCGATAAGGAGCTTGGACTTCTTGCAATTTCTGAATTTGTTTCCGAGATTGATGATGTATCTGATTATTGTATAGAAGAGTCACTATTATTAGGAATATTTTAAAGAGATATTCATTGAAAGAATCCGAGAATAATCAATTTACCACTATCGCGTCGTTCCAGTTTGGCTTTTCTCCCAATAAGCGTTAAACTTTCAATCTGTTCTTGTATATCACCACGCCTTGTATCAAATCCCTCCATTATGTCCGAGCCCATATCAAAGTAACCAGAAGCTCCCAATTTCTCCATACGGTCTAATAAAAGTCCGTAAATTTTCAATTGCATATGATAAAATTCTTGAAATATGGGCTCGATAAATTGTGTCCGATACTCGAAAAACATCGGTAACTCGTTTTTAAGTAAACTATTATAATGCTCGTAATCTTTAGTCGATTGGTCAACTTGTTCCTCGAGCTTAAAGCCAAAAAAAAATGATTTAAAAAATTTTGCAATTAAAGTTTCACAAGTTGAAAATTATACTTACTTTATAAAGAGCCTTTTCGTCACTCAAAGATTTATCTTTTTTGTCTTTTAATTTCTTTAAGGCATTCCTGTGTCTGTCATAATCAATTCGCTTGTGATCTCGTTTTGTAATTGTCTTTGTAATTAATTTAGTAATGTTAAAGAAATCACTCGCTGGTTGAACTACTTTACGATCAATGAGTTCCTGAATTATAAGAGAAAGTGGCTAGTTGAAAAAATCCAAATTTCAAATTACAAGTGTTGCAATTCCATACCAATTCTGGTAATATTGTATCTCTAATATCTGTCATAACCTTCGAGAACTCTCCAACTGTTTTCATCGATGGAGCAGGAGTTTGCGTGCGACGTATTGTCCCTACTTCGGCAGCCAAGCCACCAGTTACGGGGTTATAAATATCTTCCAAAATTTCGGCAAAGTTGGCTTGATGATTGAGCATTCCTAGAAAACAAAGCATATATCAGAGATTTATACAAAGAATGAAACGATCAAGAATAAATTTTGATTTCACGTACCCGAGACCGCATCTCTAAACTTGATTGCATCTGTATGTAATTTTTCAGTCCTCTTTGCAAGTTCAGCAAATCTTGCATTTATATCATCGAATTCAGTATCATGTGTCGCTAAACGCAGGTGAAAAGACAGAATTGATGAATATGAATTGAAATTTCTACTTTAATCTAAAATCTAATGAGAATCCTTGTTGATTTTCATTATAAACAAGGGAATGTTGAAATGTCTCATAAGCGACCGATCGTCCTCCCTCATACAAGTTGGCGGGTGTCACCGAAAGGGAAAAAATATATCTATATCAACTGGGCTACCTCTTTTTTCGACAACTAGTTTCCTAAATACTTTACTTACTTTCACCTCTTAACCGTTGTGGAACACGTGCAACGGCTTTGGCAATACCTTTCCTTGGTAAAGGTAACGGTAGTGTTAAATTTTTGGCAGTTCAAGAGTTCCCTCAGGTGAAGATACAGACAACAAAATATTTACCAGCTCATACTTTTGGCCGCTTTTTGAATCAGACTATTACGTAGAATGTAGAAGAGATTTATTAAAGATGCCCTGCTCTCATAAATTTATAGATTAAGAATGTGTATTTACGCTCCTTACATAATACAGATTTTATTTATTAAACTTGTACACTAAAAATAAACTATCTGTGCGGGGCTCTTGAGAATCACAGACCCTCACACCATATTATTTTTTAGTCATTTTTGGGTTGTTTTCTTTTAAAAGAGGTCTGCATTTGGTAATAATTAACCGATCCTCAAAGCTAGATAAAATAGAATCCCCTTTCATTGGGATTCCCCCAGATTGCCAAGAAAATTCCTGGCCAACTTTCTCATGATACGCCAGTCTTTTCCAATTTTCTTGATTTCATTAATTTTTTGGCCAAGATTTGTAGTCATTTCACTGATACGTCATTATTCTCTGTGGAAGATGAGTTTGATGAAGGTGTAGAGGGTAGTGGTGGCAAAAGGACATCGCTAAAATCATCTTGCTTGATTGCAAAAATTGAATAAGAGTCTGAACATATATTAGAAAGGGGATGAGGCAAATTAAAGATTACCAATAATCAGATTGGTTTAAACTTAAATTTCTTTCAAGTTAAAAAAAGGCTTCATCATAAAAAGGATACAGACTGCGGCAGCGAAGCCAAATAAAATGATTCCACCAAGGGCATTTGTGGTGCGCCATGGCTTTCGAGCTCGTTGAAGGGCCGGGGTGAAGGTAAACCATTTGGTTTGATATTTTGATAGTGGAGAAAGTGGCATTCTCAACTCCAACTTTTTTTGAAGATCAATGATTTTCAAATCAAATGAGTTAAAAATGATATGATATAATATGGTATAATATGATAAATAAATAGCCATATCAGTAAAACTAGGGATGTTAATCGGTCCGTCCAGTCTAAAGACCGCTCATCCTAGGCAGAACCGGACCGGACCAAGATTCAAGGACTTAGTTCATGAGACCTAAAAATGGGACCGATCCAAAGGATGATGAATAGTAATCGGAACAGTTTTAATATGAGCGTAACTACGAAAAAGATAATGGAAATTTGAAAAGCCAGATTCATGAATCATATAATGAAATAAAATTAAGTAATTAACTTGATTCTTATTTAATTCGCGTTTACTATTAGCTGGTACTTAAGATATCGTCATGTTGCGATTTTTCTTTTATGGGATGATCCTTAGGTAGGACCGGGTCCTATGCTTGGTCACATGGCTAAAAGGACCGGACCGGGATCAACCTGCTAAAAGATCGAATCTCTAAGTAAAATTATGGGATATTTATCATTCAACACTTGATTTTAGCTGTAAGCTACTAAATAAAATAAAATACTTCACAAAAATATGTAAAATTATTTAATAAATATGATTTATTATAAATTACTTAAGAAAATTAAATAATAGTTTTTTTGTTTATTATATTACTTTTTTTAATTTTTAAAAAATTTAACAAAATTACATAATTAATTAATATTTAAGTTTTACATTAATATATAATCAAATTTAATAATAATAAAAATGTTTAAAATATAATTTAATTATTATTTATAAGTTATATATTAAACATAAATATAAATTATGTGTTTTTTATACATATTTAACATTTTATATAAATATAAATTATATATAAATATTAATTTATAGTAAAAACTAAAAATAAAACAATAAAACTTGATTTTTTAAATAAATAATATTGATTAAAAATTTTATTATTGTTTAAATATTATATAATTATATATATATATTTTTTTTAAAATATAAATAAATAAAACATTTATTTTTATATTTATAATAATTAAAATAAAAAATAAAAAATAAAAAAAAAACAACATTTTTATTATTATTTTTAATAGTTTTTATACTTAAAAAGTTTTTATAAAAGATAAAAACAATACAAAACAGTTTTTAACTATTAATAAAAAATTTTTAAGTTTTTTTAAATTGATTTATTAACTTAATATTTTATGTTAAAACTGCTGTTTTTTAATAATATTCAGTTTTTTTTTATTAACAAAATATATTTAATTTTTAAAAAAATTTAAGTTGTATAATTTGTTTTAGTTAAATTTATAGTAAAAATTAAACTTTTAGTAAATTTAATTACTTTTTTTGTAATTATTAAAATAAATTTTAATATAAATATTAAAAATTATAAAAATATTATTAAAAAGTAATTACATAAATATATTAAAAATAAACAAATATTTAATAATTATTTTAGTAAAATTAAAATATTAAAAGTTTTTAATTTGAAAAATAAATAAGTATTTATTAATTTTTAATTTAAGTAATTAATTACATATAAAAAAATGTGTAAATTAAACTTATAATTTTAATTTTAAAAATAAAAACATTGTAAAACTTATTAAATTATATTTTATTATAATATTAAAAAAATATATATAAATTTAAACAAAGTTTTTTAAAATCTAAAATTTAATTGTTTTATAAAATTTTAATATCTATATTATATTTATTATGATTTTAATTTATTAAAATTAAAATAATAATAAATTAATTAATTAAATAGTATTTTAATAAATAAAAAATTAATATAAATAAAAATATATGATTTTTTTATTTTATTAATTATTTAATATCAAATAAAAAGATCATACTTTGTTAATACACAATTTGCTTTTAAGTTAATTTTAAAATAACAATAGAATAATTTAAAAAATTAAATAAATACTATTATAATATTATAAATAAATTTCAAATAAGATTTATTGTTTTATAAAAAATTAATTAATCAATCAATCAATACAAATAAAAATTATAATAAAAAAAGATTTAATATAAAAATATGTAAAATATTAATTTAACCAATCAATTAACCGGTTAATCAATTAATCAATTAATCAGTTAGCCAATTAATCAGTTAATCAATTAATCATTAAAAATTAATCATTTATAAATTAAATGAATCAACCATGACTGCTCCTGGATAAATTATTATCGTTTGTTTTTGAAGGTTTGTTGCCTTCCCGCTGTTTCTTTATATAATTTTGTGATCCCTGATCCCTTCTATCATTTATAAACTTATTACCAATTTTTCTCACCGATTTCTTCAGCGGTAGGCGACACAAGGTAGAAAAAGGGGTGAAATAATTTTAGGTCTAGTACCATGGCGTTATAAGGAAAATCTTGAAAGGGATTTGCCAATTTCCATAATAATAATGATCTTAAACTATAAGTATCTTCTCTAAAACTTCTGGTGAGAATATATGTACGGAAAACACCAAATTTTACTTTTTTTGTTTCATTGTTTGTAGGTTTTGACTCCGATAAGCTTCATATTGTAAGATGTTGCCCAAGTGTAGGGGGTATACAATACCTATTTTAGAAAAATAAATATTTCTGCATGTATCCATGTTCGGCGAAATTCATCTACAATCCCGTAATCGAGTATGCGTAATTCCTAGTTCCCGGCCTTCATCAGATATCTATAAATTTTATTGCTACTTCCTACCTTTCTTCTTCCCCCTTCCTCACCTTTTCTTTTATACCACCATTTTACCATGATGTTTTATACAATGTTTATTAATAATTCCGTCAATTACTGTTGCTTTATAAATTGTACCGAATCTTCCCTTATCAATTTTGTTGATATTCTTTAAAAATTTCCATGGAATCCAATCTTATTATTTGACTCTGCCATATAATCGTATACATTTATGAGGAATATAGATTCGATTCTTAATTATTTCATCAACTTCTTTATTGCCGCTTGAAAAGTCTCGATAAAGTTTTTTAAAAAAATATGAAGACACATGCGCTGCACCGATTCCTCCAACCTTCGACAATACTCTCTTAAACACGTTCGACACTTGTTGCAATCATCAGCTTCTGGACGAGTTCTTTTAATTTCAAAGTTTTCCATGGTGCGCGCAGAATAAGTATTTATGACAATGTTAATACAATGAACTTTAAAAAAGAGTATTTTTTTTTAAATCCTCTAATTTTAAGGTAGAACTCATATTTGTGCTATTTCTCAAAACGGGAAACTAGTTACAAATCAATTTCTCATAAGCAAAAAGACTAAAGTAACAAGAGTAGATAAAAATCCCCAAAAATCTATCCTTTTGTCTTATAGTCATTCTTTTAATGTATGATATGATCTTTCCTAAACAAATTCAAAATCATCATTGATCAAGTTTCATTCTGAATGAGTATTTTATTTTATTTTTCTAGATTTTTTTATTATAGGAAAGATAGATTTTCTTATTATAGGAAACATAGATTCAAAGAAAAATTTTCACATTCTCTCAGTTATTATCACGAATAGCTTGCAATGATTTTGATTGTTTAGAAGTTTTCACAAAAAATGTGAAAAATTTAACCGTTTTGTTAAATAAATTTTTGATTAAATAAAACTTATCCATAATTTAAAATACCGTTATTTAATTTTTGAAGTCATCTTTTTTTACAAAAAACGAAAAATACTAATTAATAATAATCCAACTTAGGTTTGTTCTAATCTTCTAATGTTTTAACATGTAAATCAAAAATTATATTTTGAAATTTCAATTTATTCACCATGTGTTTTGTTTTTGACTGGAAAATCAATTATAAAATGTAAAGAGTCCATTTCTCTCAAAAATCTATAGTCCGAATTGAAAAAATATTCAAATAACTCCATAAAATACCAATCGAATCTCTCTAATTCATCATCCACCTATTTCAATTTCGTCCATCGCCACCATCTCATAACGATCCCTATCGATTTCTAAACTCTTTTTATTTTTTATAATAGTCGTACCACTGCCTCCACCACTCACAACACTACCACTTTCGACATTACCATCACTAGTGAGCATGATTGGCTCCATCTCCTTTCGCATGCAATATAACTCCCCACCAAAAATCATTATACAACAATTAATAATATTTATTGCCCACCAGATAATTGTTGTGGGTATGTGACCGGAATAGTAACTCGTAATAAGCAGATGGAAAAAATGCAGCGTAAGCGTAAAATCTAAGACTTGCTTGGCGCGCTCAACTACACGTAACAAAAGATATATCCTAAATATGGGATGACCATTCAAGAAATTGGAAGAGGTAGAAAGGGCGGTAATGGTAATAATATTGAAGAAAAAATTATTTGTTAGATTAAAATTTCTAAATCAAGAAAAATTTCATCATGTATTTACTATTCCTATAAAACTATTTATACAAAAACTCACCCCACAACTGAGTTGGCTATCCAAGCGAATGCTAAAGTCCACCCAAACACCGTATCTCCACGAAATTCTCGATAATTTAGAAGGTGATCTAGTGAGATATCGTTTCCAGTTATTAATAAAGTGAATAGTATGATAATAGAAATTGAACTATAATACAAAGTTTGTAAAGCAACGATCTAACACGTACGAAGCGAGAAACATTCAGTAAACGGTTGGTCGCAAGTAGTAATAAATCAGAAAAAGTATGTTTATGACTTACCTGTGCGACGATTAGAAGAGGGTCCCAAACGGTTGTGCGAAAAGTTTGTTTTCTTCTCATTTTGTAAACAAGCTAAAGGAGTTAGATTCTTTTAGAAGAAAAAGGTTAAAGAAATCGTAGGGAATCCTGTAATCTAATGAAAAATCGATTTCACTGATCATAAGAGTTCGAAAGTACACGTGGTAACAATTTTTTGAATTTCGAATATCAGATAAGTCATTTCATGGAAGTCATATTAACGTCATCGAGCGAGCTTATTTTGCATATTAAAATCAAAAGATGATATAATAACGATGAATATTTATTGATCAATACGATAATTTGGCCATCCCTACAAAATATCTTTATAAAAAAGTTGATTCTTTTGAGCTGTCCATTACGAATTCAAATTTCTTTTTTCATATTAAACAAAAATGGCACTTAATGTCTTTGTGGCTGCAAACCGTTTCTACAGCACTCAATATCACAGCCACCCCTTGATCACGTTGGCTTTAACAAATGCAAGCCTCGCGGCTTTAT
This sequence comes from Geosiphon pyriformis, assembly GCA_016748015.1. Lineage (NCBI taxonomy): Eukaryota > Fungi > Glomeromycota > Glomeromycetes > Archaeosporales > Geosiphonaceae > Geosiphon > Geosiphon pyriformis. Next base: position 124,950 of record JAAOMT010000074.1, on the reverse strand, counting down.
CAGATATCCTTGCGCAAGCGATCACCATCCTAAGATTAAACAATTTCAAAGAACAGGGACCATTAATGACTCGTGAAATGGATCTATTTCTTCCTCCAACACATGAAACATTTATTTCGACAAATCCGAGTGGTGAGGCGGGGACAACGACGACTACAATAGCATTCGATATCGCCCGTCTTGCCAGATTTTCTGGTTATGGATTTATGTTTGCACCGGTTATTCATAATTGGTTTAGCTTTCTGGAAAAAAGATTTCCCATGCCGCAAGAAACGATGAATATCGATGTCAAAGGTGGAATTAGTGCTGGAGGAATGTCCCGGGTACAAATGATGCGCACTGTATGTAAAAGAACAGTGGTTGATCAATTAGCATTTGCTCCGATTGGATTAGCGGTATTTTTTAGTGTGATCGGACTCTTAGAAGGCAATGGAATACAAGGGATCAAAGAAAAATTTAGTGAGGTAAGAATTTAGAGTCAAAACTTTGTTGAAAGAGCTCATTCCCAACCATTATAATAAATAATAAATAAATAATAATAATAATAATAATAATAATAATAATAATAATAATAATAATAATAATAATAATAATAATAATAGCAAAAATAAAAAGGCTAATATATATTTTTCGCATCTTAGGCATATATACCGGCTTTAAAGGCTAATTATGCGATATGGCCCCTCGTACAACTCATTAATTTCAGATTTCTTCCTTTACGATATCGCGTTCCTTTTGTTAGCTCTATTGGAGTCCTTTGGACAATGTACCTCAGCTTGTTGAACAGTGAAACCACTGAATGAGCCTTCTAGATAATTTTAATCTTAAGAAGAAGATGTAGATCTTGCCAAGATTTTATATTCGTTGAAATTTTGTTATTGCGAAAATTAAATCTTGATAGAATATGAGGTGTAACCTCTGTTAAAAGATCTGACAAATACTTGAAAATCTAATGACAAATATCATCTTGTAATGAAATTAAAGTATTACATGTAGTACACGTTTTTACAGACTTTATATATATCACCTGCTGAAAAAAAAAAAAGAAAACCAATCGCTTTGGAATTTTAAGAAAAAATTTTGCGTATTATTTTGCCCGATCCCGGTAGCAATCGTAAAGGATCATTAGATCAATGATTATTGATTGAGTTACTTGTACTAGCATTGACCTAAAATCCTATCTTTAATCAATGGATGTTTCTACTTTTAAAAAAAGCTCCTTGCCTGAACAGGCCTCAACCACACCAGTCGGGATTATAACAAACATAAAACCACCACAAACAATAACAACTCCCAAATCTGGTCACCTTTTGTCTTCATCCTCCTCGAGAAAACGTCCTTTTGTGAACGCGGTTACCAAAAAAGCTTATTCTAATATAATAAAAAATAATGGCCCTCAACTCCATAGACTTTCGCTTCGAACTCCGGAGACAGCTCCAACCCCGCCTACTACTCCACCTTCGCTATTAGCCTTGGCCAGGACCACAACAAAGGTAGAGTGTCAAGTGCGTGCAAGGATTCCCACTTCTACGGGCGAGTTTTTTCTGTATCTTTACAAGAACAATGGAGATAACAAAGAACATTTGGCAGTCGTGTATGGTGATGATATTCGTAGCCGAACTTTAGATACACCACGTGTCAACGAAACGGAAATGGATAGAATTTTACGCGGGGCATACGCTGGACGGTTAAAACCTGGGAGGATAAGATCAGATACATTAGAATATTCATCTTCATCACTGATATCAGATCAACGACTTGTGCCTCCTCCGCCATTAGTAAGAATTCATTCTGAATGTTTCACAGGTGAAACGGTACACAGTGCTAGATGCGATTGTGGTGAACAATTACAAAAAGCTATGCAGTTGATTCAGAAGGAAGGCCGAGGTGTTATAGTTTATTTACGACAAGAAGGTCGTGGTATAGGGTTGGCTGAAAAGCTAAGGTAAATATTTCTTTTTTTCCCTTATCAGCTGGTTCATTTACCTAATAGAGTATGAAAAACAGATTTTTTCTTATCAGCACCAAACTTATATATTTTTAATAGAGCCTATAATCTACAAGATCTAGGGCATGATACAGTAACAGCCAATTTACTTCTTCAACACCCACCAGATCTTCGCACATACGAGATTGCAACTCAGATTCTTGTCGATTTAAGTCTCACTGAAATTCGTTTGCTTACCAATAATCCCGATAAAATTGAACAGATAGAAAATGATGGGATAAAAGTGATAGAACGTTTACCAATGATACCACAAGCATGGCAACAGGATTATGATCCTGATCGTACTGAAAGTGAGGTTGATCAATATTTGAAAGTAAAAATAGCACGAATGAGACATTTACTTGATGTGCCTGAGATTTTATTGCCCTGACAAGCGGCCTACACTATTTACGTAAATTATATTATTTATTTATTTATTACTTTAGATTTACCCGGCTTAAGTCTTTTTATTGAAAGGAATCTCTGGCCTACTTGGAAATTTTATTAAATTAAAAAGAATATTAGAAAGATTGACAAAGAAAGATCTCATTTTGATGATTCCAATTTTATTTAATTTTTGTCCTTTTGGGCCTCTTCCATATTCGCAATTCGGAGTTACTAACATCAAAATAAAGATTACAAAGTGCTTTGTTGTTTAATAATAATAATTATAAATAAGGGTGAATAAAAATAATCAAAAATGAGGGTGAATTAATAATAATACTAATAATCAAAATAAGTGTGAAACAAAAATCTAATAATTTACATATATAGTCATCAAAAATTATGCGAACACCTTGCAAAAATAGAATAAGATAAAATTCTCAAGAAAAAACCTCATTTCAGAATTAGAAATTTATTTCAAGTTCTGGTAAATTTGGTGGTCAAACGTTGGCATAAATCGAAATTCCTTAGAAAATGGAAACGAAGTACATGTATTACATTATGTTAAAATGATATAAAATTTAGATTAGATTAGATTTTTGTGTTATTCTTTGGAATCTATACACAGATACACACTCCAAAATGAGGGAAAAATTGATCTGGAAAATTTAAACCCAAGTCCAAGTCCAACACCATTCCTGAATTTATCTTTTTGAAAAATGTTCACGATACTGATTCTTCGGATTCCTTGCACATAATAAAATAGCACTCCTCCAAAGTGCCCAGTGGTGTGATCGATCTTAGCAAGTGCGAATACACGACAAAAATCAAGTTTTTTAAACACATTTCGGTCGTGTCGAATACTGTAATATCCTTGCTGCATAATCATAAAGTTTTTTCCCTAAGAATTCGGGATTGAATTGTTGAACAATTTAGATTCCAGTTGGAAAGTTATGGGATTTTAATTTTAATTTTTCACATGAAGAAAATTGGGATTTTTAAAGTTAAAATTATTCTCAATAGACTTTCCTGTATTTTTCACGAAATAGAATTTTCTTGATTTGCTTATCGTAATAAAATTTCAGATTGACGCAAGAAATAATTGTAAACCATAATCAAAATATTTAGACTATTAGTAATTCAAAATATATATATTTGTAACGTTTATTTGGGAAAAAATTTCAACATTTATAGATTGGTTGTACTCAGATATTCGATAAAGTTATGATTAAAAGGTAAAAAGAATTTCAGAAAAATTTTTAAGTTGTATCGCCTGATAAGTTGATCGTAAGATTTAGTCGTTTTCGGATAAATTCTCTTGAACGAAGATCTGCCTGACGTGTCGGTTCTGGTACACGAAACCTACAACATTGTAAGACTAGTTGAATTGCGCTCTCTAAACTTATTCGATGTCCAACTGAAACAAATATTGGATTTGTAGTATTATCTAAACTTCTAACTGCCTATGAAAAGTAGGAAATAACATTAAGGTTATATCGATTATTCCCAATTTCAATACAATGCTCCCATTATAAAATATAAAATCATAAAACTTACCGCACCCCATAAGCTTCCCGAATCTCCTTTCAAATAATAAACGTCACCTCCCTTATTCAACACCTCCTTTGATATTTTCTTCATATGAGCCATTGTTAAATGTTCCCCATCGTCAATCTGTAAAAAATTCTTACCAACACCCACAGTTGGAACATTTGCCAAAACACCCAAATGACTGGCTAAACCAAACCGTCGTGGATGCAAAACTCCATTCCCATCTACCAGGATCACTTGTGGAAATATATCACTATTGGTAGATTTTAATTTTTCAATTAAATCCAATAAAGGTAATACTTCACGAAAAGCCAGAAATCCTGCTATGTAAGGAAGATTCATTTTTAATGCTTTAAAATCTTCATACACAACCTAGACCAAAAGAGTTGTTATTTTCTTTTTGAAAAATTTATTATTATTATTATTATTATTATTATTATTATATTATTATTATTAATCTGATTTTTTTTTTAAACAATTCATTACCTCTAAACTTGGAAATTTCAAAACAACCAACGAGGCGACTGCATCTTCGTCATTATCCTGTACAAAACTAATATCTACTCCACCAATGTAATTCAAATTAGAAAAGAAAAAACTTTCATTCTCTTTTATTATTTTTTCAAAGTCAAAATCATCAAACTCTATCAATCGGGCTTTCAATTCGATTTGTTCCCTGATGAATATAAAATTTGTTTTAATATCAGGGGATGGGATAAGCAAAACCTTCTTTAAAAAAAAGATATCTTCTTTTCACCTTGCCCAAGCATTTCTTTGTTCCAAAGTGAGAGTGGTTACACTATTAGCATCTTGGTGGTTTTCAAGCATTGTATTCATTGAAACGTGAACTTTGATATGTAAGCTGTGATGATATAAGATTGCGTTAGCTAATTTCCAGTTTTAGATTATTTATTTATGAAAATAAAACTAAAATACTTTCACCATTGGAATTTTGTTAAGCCGCATGGATGATCAATGTTAATGGTGATTGGGACTAAATTTTAATTTTTTAGTCCAATCAAAACTTTTATTAAATTTTGCTTCCAAGTATCCCTATTCGGAAGATTCGGAAGAACCTTAAACCCTTTCATGTTACTATTTAGTCTAAAATGGAGATCTTTAATAGATTCTTCAAACCGATCAATGGAAAAAGATGGCTATCAGAAAAAGCTTCTGTTTGTAAACAATTATGATAAAAAAAAAAGCCCAACGAATTTTCCCTTTACCCGTGGCTGAAACCCAGCCTTTTCTTGAATGCGGGGCGTTTCTTTATGATTTGAATGCGATTCAATAATCGATCTAGATGCGTCATAATGATCTCTCCAAATAATGTCGGATTATTTGTGTAACAATCACGTTTTCAGGCACTGAAAACTAGGGTTCTTTCTTCCTCATCTTAATCACGACTGCCTTGATCATCGGAGAAACGTTAACTTACGTGCAGATGAGACTAACTCAAAGATTCAATGATCATATTTTCGACAATAGCTTAGATTTTCATTTAAAATCATTTGATTAGCGCCAAGTGTTATGAAGTCGTCCATGATCCTTTGAATTAGGATGATGATAATGATAATGATAATGATGATGATGATGATGATGATGATGATGATGATGATGATGATGATGATGATGATGATGATGATGATGATGATGATGATGTCCATCAAAGAAATTGAAGTTTTATACAATTTCAACTGGGAATAAATTGTCAAATTTTTTATTGAATTGGTTGATTTAAAATCAGTTATTACACCCTTTTCGTTCGTATTCTGGGAATTTGAACCTCAACCGTTTCAACCTCCCTCAATTCTTCTAAACCCTTCTTAATTTCATCAATTCTAATAGTTGAATTTTCCACGAATTCATTAACTGACTCATCTTCAACTTTATTGGTTTCAATCTTCAATTTTTCTTTTGCAATTCGCACTTCTACAACGTCTATCAACTCTCCAACCTGGCCTACATATTCCAGTTTAGGGAAAAAGGTAGCAAGTTTTGATTGAAAATTAGAAACTGGTGAATTTAAAGTGATAGCAAAGTATTGGTAACGCGTAAAATCTCGAGAGTGGGGCGTAGCTTGGGTGGGACGTGACATTTTTTCGACTAGTTTTTAAGGGTGTGAGCATTGACTCCCAGTTCGCATCTAGGTTTTATAAAAAAATGCAGATTGATGATCTCAAGTGATTTGATATACACCCATCAATTTGATTGGCTAAGTTTAGAGCTTGGTTCTTCAGGTCTTTATACATAGTTGCAACTACAAACAAACATGTCCGAAAGAGTACGTCCAACTGTTTTTAATGTTGAGTTCGTGTGCGTTGTCCCCTCGAATTCCAAGATAATCAAATTACTTTAGGGTCGCTCAAGAGGTCACAACTTACGAGGAAGTGGTGGTCGTGGAGGGCGAGGCGGTGGTAGAGGAGGAGGGAACGTATTTGGATCTGATCAAAAATTTAAAAAAGAATCAATATTAGATTTGGCAAAGTATATGGACAAAAAGATTCGAGTAAAGTTTAACGGAGGCAGGGAAGGTTAGTAATAAAATTTCAGTGTCGCGGGTAAAGAGAGGACGGTAAAAGCGTAAGGAATGTCACGGAGGGTTGGTTCGAGGAATTAACGAAAATTAACTTATTGTAGTTACTTTTTATTATTCTCTTTTCTCTGACGAAAAATCAAGTAACCGGATCGTTAAAAGGCTTTGACCCATTATTGAATCTCGTCTTAGACGATACTGAAGAACAGTTACGTGGTAAACTTCTTACATAATTCAATCATAAATTAATTCCAATTTACAGTTTTTCTATAATTTGACCTTTTTCTTATTTTGGCATTTTGGAATACTCGGCTTCGCTTTTTCAAAAAATACACGACCAGATCTGGAAGATAATCGCCTAACAAATGAATTGCGTAACTTGGGCCTGATTGTATGTCGTGGACCTGCTGTTATATTAATATCTCCGGTAGACGGGACCGAAGAGATTGCCAATCCCTTTGTGCAATAACGGATGTTAGGAAGCTTTCATGCGCATCGATACAAAAACTTTGAGTTTTCCATGGTAAAATCTTTTGTGAATCATTGTTTCAAACATGTTTTTTATTAGACATACTTATAGAATTAAAATTATCGCGCTCTCCACAGCTCTTTGAGCTCTTATAAAATGCATCCCAAAATTTTGAAAAAAAAAATTGGAAAATTGAATCAATGCTTGGGATCCATAGAATAATATGCTGCTTCGAAGGTATTCAATATAATGATGGTTTCATTCTTCTGAATGATGAGATATTTTCAAAAATATATCTTCAACCAAGATAACGTCTTTTCACAGCCTTAGGCTAAATTTTTCAGCAAAACATCTTTAGATAACATCAATAATTAGAAACAAAGAATAAGATTGGAAGTTGCATCAAATATCACCCCAACTGCATATATTTAAAAGATGATATGCTCCCAAGAGAAATCACAATCTCCTTTTCTTTTTTTTTTTAGGATGAAAATTTCTTGGATCATCAACAGTGAAATAGCTTAACAAATAACTGACCCTTCACGCCGAGAATATATAATTATCTGATAATTATGGTTAGCCTCTTCTTGATGTAGGAAACAGCCCTATTTTTATAGGGGGCTTCAGTTTGAACCCCGGTTACAACCGGAAGCCTCGTGTAACCAAGATTCCTAGAATCTGTTTGGCTAATTTGATCTTTTCTAAACTCAAACGTGGATACCAGTAGTTCGAATCGGACTAAAACTAGTTTAGTTTGTCAATATTATATGTGTCAATTTATATAGAGCGACCTTTTTAAAGACATTTTCACAAGTGTAGGCTTTTCCCATATATATTTTATCACCTTCACAGGAAAAAATATCGGGTTGTCGACTGTTCAAACCTTCTATCTTGAACTACTTGTCCTACCTATTCATTCTCAAAATCCTACTCTCTCGACTCGTCAAAGGTTTTCTAATTTGTATAAATGTCATCTCTAACTATGAGTGCAACTACAAACAGACCTACTCGGGCACCACGACGCAAACGGCCACCAAACCCAAACTGGCGTGAAGAATTCTACCGAAACGGATATCCTCAAGAGATTATTGTAATTGAGGATTCACCAACCCCCCCTGTTAATCAGCAAATACGTCCGCTAGCACCTCTAGTGGACAGAGGAATGAAACGTACAAGGCGAACGCCTCCGCTACCCTCAGCCTATACTTATTATCCACACCCTCAACTACCGACGCAGCAAATTTCAACGGTACCTATGACTAAGCGACGAAGAAAGGGGGAAGTTCCTTTATCACAAAACTACGCACCTTATAATCCTAGTTATAACGACAATTCTTATCGATCTTATATATCTACAAGTTCACATGCTTCAACATCCCACCTATATCGCGAACAGATACCGAGTAGAGAGGTAAGCCTCTTTATGCCTCGTAATTACCGATACATTGGGGTTGAATTTACTTGAACCTGGAGCCCACAATTCGATGATGTGTTTACCCGGTTAGCGATTTCCTATTGATGGATGGTCGTTTGTAAATGCATATCATTTTCCAATCAATTGATCCCGAAGATACAACACCAGAATGGAATTATTCCCATTTTTCTAGAAAATTTATTTCGGAAAGCAACTGCAGATGATATATATGAAACTATTCGACCGAGTTAAAGACGTGTATTCATCCATTATGGAAAAATTCAATTTTTCACCTATCAAAAGTATGATTTCCCGAAACTTGGCTATATTGAACCAGAATCAATTAGAAATTTTGATTCCTTCCTATACTTGAAACTATAGAAAGATCTTGAAGATATATATATAGAATTTTAGTGCCCATATAAGCACGATTTTTAATTTTCTAAATTAAACCTAGGGTTATTACTATTCATTTCAGTCATATTCTTCCGGGGCTTCATCCCGCCTACCACCTATGCCTGTATATGACGATAAAGATGGTCATTACATCGTGCATCCTGGTGATGATTTGACCTCAAGATGTAAGAATGGTTTCCTTCTGCATTTTCCCTAATCTCATCGAGTGATATTTAATTTATATCATAATTTCTGTTTATCAAGATAAGATCATTCGTCTTCTTGGACAAGGCACTTTTGGAAAAGTAGTCCAATGCTGGGATCGTGCCAACAATCGGCACGTAGCAATCAAAATTATTCGTGCCGTACAAAAATATCGTGATGCCAGCAAGATTGAAATCCGAGTTTTAGAATGCATAAAGCAAAAAGATCCTGAAAATCTTAAGTAAGGATTTCAAATTATTTTTTGAAATCTAAAAGCATTTGAACAAATAACGGATTAATTTTTGAAACCTTAAGCCGATGTATTCATCTTCGTGATTGTTTCGATTTTCGCAATCATATATGCATGGTCTTTGATTTGCTTGGATCCTCTCTGTTTGACTTCCTCAAAGCAAATGATTTCAACCCATTTCCCTTAAATCAAATCCAGCACATCGCGAAACAACTCCTATCCTCAGTGGACTGTATGCTTTTCAGATTACCACGAATATCATTTGCTTCCTGACACGAATAAAACATTCTTTAACATCAAAAACTTCATTTAACGATCTCTAGTTTTACATAACCTGGGCTTGGTTCATACTGATTTAAAACCTGAAAATATTCTGTTAGACACCGATCATTACAGAAGTATACCGTCAAAGGTAAGTTTTAGGTAGAAAGTAGTATTTTTTTCAAGTGTGATGTTCAATTTCAATAAATCTTCACCATAGGGAAGAAAAGATATTCGTGAATTGTATAACTCCGACATACGTCTTATCGACTTTGGTAGTGCCACATTTGATGATGAGTATCATTCTTCCGTCGTTTCAACACGACATTACCGTGCTCCTGAGGTCATATTAGGTATGTGTTGATTTGTCCCATTTTCTTGGTTCGAATTTCTTTTCAATATGAAACGATCATCATTTATTATCTAAGGGCTTGGATGGTCCTACCCTTGTGACCTTTGGTCTATTGGGTGTATTCTGGTGGAACTATTTACCGGAGAAGCCCTTTTTCAAACTCATGAAAACTTGGAACATCTGGCGATGATGGAACAAGTACTTGGCAAAATTCCAGAAAGATTAATCCTTCGTGCAGGGTAGGTTATGATTCCAAGGTTCAGAATTTCTGTTGTCAATACTACGTTTTCGTAACATCCCTTTTGTTCTTGGTTTTTTAAACAGCCGACATCCGCAAGCAAAATATTTCAAAAACGGCAAATTAAACTATCCAAATCCAGATACGAATCGTCAAAGTAAGAAATATGTAAGAGAATTACATAGTTTGAAGGTACCTAGTAAATTTTACTTTTATCCCATGAACTTAATCGATACTTACTCAGAATCTCATTCCCACATTTTTTTAGGATATTATAAAACCGCATCTTTGCGCCTTCAATAAGCAGTTTTATGATTTGGTCTTGCGACTCTTGGATTATGAGCCCACCGCAAGGCTTACAACACGCCAAGCTTTACGTCACCCATTTTTTTATATGGTATTTGATAACGATGGCAGACAATTTCGGTGAAACAAACCACGCCAGGTAAAAGTTGACAGGAAACCTGCAAACTTGATTACCCCTTCCTTGTATATATAGATTTCTTTGGAAAAGCCGGGATATTATTGCGAACATTTTTTCCGAATCTCCTTTTATTATTTTATACACTGAAAGATAATATTTCTAAAACTCAATGCGCCCTTTCATTTCTCCCTTCACATTATTGAGATGAAACAAAAGGATTTCCTCATCTAGTATGCCCAAGGCTACCATTTTTATGGTTAGCTTAGTTGATCTTCCTCAGGTTTAGTTCTCTAAGCCAGTAATACCTGGCGCAATTCGTTGATTTTCATATAGTCTTAGTATATCTCAATTATCAATGGATCAAGGAGGAAAATAGGTAGAATAACAATTACTTTACATTAGGAACCACAAAAGAACCTTTATGACCACTTTTCCAGGCCTTAATTACCCCCTAATTTGGATAGTTTTGATGGAATGGCATTAATTTGACATTTTTTCCTAGTTAAAAGTGACGAAATATTCTCTCAAGATTTCAACAGATGAGCTTCAATGAGTATAAATTTTAGTTTCATTTCAGAGCGCGACGTCTTCCGATAAAAAAGGGGTAAAGCGTTGATTTTCCTCATTTTATCTTCAAGAGAAATCGCGATTCAAATACTAAAAAAAAGCTTCGATTTTTCTGCACTTCCTAATTATATCCCACATTTGACATTTAGATTTCGATAGAGAGGGTTTGAAGTGCGAAACATGCCGTTAGCTTGAAAGTCGGAATGTCCAAAAACCAACAAGATTGGTTTAGCTAATGATGATTGTTAGCTGGATCTGATCCTGCTGCTGCTGTAACATAATAACTATGCTTTTACAGAATGTTTTGTTCGCTCTCTCTTTGAATAATGACCTTTATTCACCAAATCTCCCTGAAATTTCCTTAGCATCTCGGCCAGCTCAACAACTTCAACTATTTTGTTCTTAGTAGGCGAGAAAAGCGCAACCCAACGATTCTGCATTGAAAAGATCGCAAGTCATGAATCGAAATCTACAGAAATAAGGTCAGCGAAACTAATATGGTGGAATTAAAAGAGACTAGACTGCATTCAAAGAACAATCGAGTAAAAATGGTCTGACCCGAATATTGATTTCATTGATCATAACAATAGAATCTTCGAATAATCGATGCCATTTTTCACTTAATCATAACACAACTTGATAAGCTATACGTGTTACTTCGTAATTGGCATCTCACAAGTACAAATTTGAAAACCGTGGCGCAAGATGTGCCCCATTTTGATCTGATAGCTAGCCCCACGAAGATGACTATCAATTTTCTTTTACGAGCCTCCGTCTTGATGACTATCTTTCGATGAATGACCCAAATCCTTTGTCTGCAAAAATTTGCAAGCCTTCTAACCTAGTTTCCAATCGGTAGAGACCTACCATTGGCAAATTAAATCGATTGTATCTCTGTCGATTGACAGCTAAATGAAGTAATCAATTTGGAAGTTCGGGATCCCAACTTGTAAAAGTTGCTCTGCCTCAATTGTGATCATTTCAATTTCTACGATTTACTCAATATTTAACTGGAGTTTTTGGGAATGACTAATTCTTCGTTTTGGACAGCCCACTGTTGTGAGGGATTACAAAAGCAATATCCCAAGCCTCAAAAGAAAAATCACCACTTTCAATTTGGGGGTTGATTAATTTCGCGATCAGTGACACTCTGCATATTAGCGATCCACATTATTGACCCATTCTATATTTGTTTAATCAACTTTCGAAAAGATAAATAGTCATTTTGGTTTAAAATCTTGCTTCGAGTGAACACGTAACGTCACACAGCGAAAAATCTTCAAAAAATCGCGTTTCCGTTTGTCATCACTCTTTGCCTAGACGAGGCAAAAAAAAAAAAGGCAGTAGCCTGTCGTCTTCACACACTCCATTTCCTAGTGAGTCTTATGTTTGCACGATTCTTCCATCTGTGCGTAACAGAAAAACCTGAACAGTTGTAAGGTGACCTCATGTTCACAGGCGTTATTATAGCATCAAGAACATGGAAAGGTTCATCCATCACACGTTCCCTTAGGGGGAGGGTGGCATAAATCACAATCACGTTCCTGACGAGAAGGGTGCGAGCTCACGCCGTCTTCGACACTTTAAGCGCGGCTGTCGAAGGTCATGACTGAGCCGGAGAAGACGGCACGAATATTTGGCACATGAAGGGCTTAAGATGCCAAAAGTAATACCACAAAAAATAAGAAAATAAATCAACTTCACCAAATCTTGCCAGCTGAAGATCTTATTCTGGTAGGGTACCTTTTATTACAAGCCCAATATCTTCAATTCCTTGTTGGATATTCCTGTGCCGGATTCGAAGATACTCCTCCACCCTAACCCTACCAGACTTTGCCGAAGTTGACGACCTGATTTTCATGGTTTACCAGGTGCTCATTACAAAGGTATTACATCCGTGGATTATAACATATTACCAACTAATATGTTCCATACTTACGGTTTACTGTTTCTCCAGCTTCGGATTGTGCGATCTTTTGAACATTTAAGCGGTGTAAAACTCACCAGCAATAAAAATCTAAATGATCGCTTCAAGGGAAAAAAGGCAAATAAACGATGATTACAACTTTCCGGATACGCAAGTCACGCCTAAAAAATCCGATCAAGAAACTCATGGTATAGAGGTTTTGATCATTGGGGAGGAAGTTAGCGGTCGTCGAGATGGTGGATACACATAGATCGGTTTGCGGAATCTTGTGTTATCAGCATTGTTGGGTGGAAGGAACAAATATGTTGCTTAAAATTGATGGCAAAATAACAGGGCATATTTCTTAAAAAATGATATAATTTTACATTGTTGATTGATTAATCAAAAAACAATATTTAATTTGTAAAAAAAGTTTTAATAACATTAATTGTATAATTTGTTTTGTACATATCCTTATTTATTTTTGATTAATTAATATGCAAATATATATATATATATAAGTTAATAATTAATTTAATATAATTTGTGATGTAATTACATATTATATAATAATTATTTTAATTTTAGTTTTTTACAAATACATTTATAAATTTAAGCTTTTTCATGATATTATAAAACAAAATATATTATTAATTGATTAATGTTTATTTATAAAATTATTTACAATTAACAAATAAATTTTTATTCTTTTTGGTTTTTTTATTATTACGTTTAATGGGTGAGGTTTAAACATTGTCTAGTACAATACATCAAACTAAGTAATCTAAATTAAGTGTAAATCATGTATTTAGCTACATGTAACCAGCCACTTAGGCCAATTAAGACAATATTATGTATCTATACATACAAAAACCATGTTTCCAAAACTAATCCCAAAGATCTTTATAATTCCAAGTATCTTATTATTAAACAACACAAACAACAGATTAACAACAACAATAGAAACAGTATTATTATGTAGAATAAAATTTTTTTTTTATAAAAGCCTAATACTTGAAATAAACAAGCCAAATATTATTTCTATAAGCCAAATCCAAACTATACACAAAATCCACAATTTTTTTACTGGCAATTTTAGTATTTTTAAAAATTGAAAAAGACTCTTGAAACCAATTTTTGTAAACAAACTTCTTATACAAAGCCAAATATACTAAAACATCAAAATAATACAAAACAAGCCAATAAAAAATACATAAAAAAGATTTAAGCAAACCAAAAACTGTTTTTTACATAGTTATATAAATATTTAACAGTTTTTTATAAGACTTATCATTCAACTTGCAAAAAAAAACATGATTTAAAAACTTAACATCTTTATAAAATAAACATAAAACACTATAATAATACTTGTTATATAAATGTTTACAAATAGTTACAGATAATTTTTAATATAGAGTTTTTATAAAATAAAAATATGCACCAGCTATGGTTTTGCTTGTAAACTTTACTAACATATGAAAATTAAAATGCCATACTAGCAAAAATCTGACTCAATTTATATTTTTAATTAAATAAATATTTAAAATATCTAATTTTTTAATAAACATAATAAATTATTTAAAAAACTCTATAAATAAAATGCTTTATATTCTTTGAAACAACCATATTATTAGCTTTAACAAAACATTTTTATACATGAATTAAAAACACTACATTTAAAAATAAAATTATATTAGTTAAAGCATTAATTAATTCATTGCCTAATATATTTGAATTGTCTTTAATTTTGTGCCAATTGACATTTAAGTTCCTATTCTTAATAATATTCATAATATGTTAATATTTAACTTAACAACAATTACAAAAGTTTAGTAAAATCAGAGCCAATATTAAACAACATATATTCAAAACTGCTTAGCTATTAGAAAATATATCAATCATACATAAAAAACACATTTTAGAGCAAGCACTATAGTTTGCAACTTAGCCATAGTAAAAAAAAACTAATTCAAACATTTTAACAGTCAAATTTAAACTAATATTTTCAAAATAAGCTGTTGTATCAGCTCTTATTATAAAAATATTCAGATTACTAAAAAAATTATCAATATAAACAAAAAAACAGATCATATTAGTATTTAATAGCTGTGCACAAACCAAATTAAAATTATGTGAACTAAAAACATTTAAATATTAAAAATTAACAACCAAAAAATAATTAAAAGAACAAAAAGCTGTTTTATTTAGAAACTTGATAGCAGATTTAAATCAAACTAAGACAAAACTTTAAAAATTCAATCTTTTTTAATGTTTAAAAGTTTTCTAGTCAAAAATAGTATTATTTTTTATTATATATTGTTACACTTAGAAAAGAGAAAAATAATACATAATCGAAAAAAAAAAAACACATGATTATAAATTAGCCAATTAGAATAAAAAAAGAGAAAAAAAAATTTTTTAGAAAATCCTAAATGTTTCAAAAAATCTAAGATTATTCAGAAAATCCAAAATATTTTAGAAAAATTAAGGATTTTTTAAGAAATCCTGGATGTTTTAAAAAATCAAGAATTTTGTAGAAAATCTAGCAAAGAAAAAAAATTTCTTGTATAAAGAGAATTATATATATATAGTAATAGCATTAAAAGCAAGAAAAAAAACCAATTTCTCATTCAGAATAGAAATCTTTATTTTTACCTCTCCTTTATTATTTTAAGGATAATTACTATTAACCAAAATGAAAATTATCAAAGATTAAATAAAACCATATTTATTATTACTTTATATATATTACAATTATCTAATTAAAAATTTGACTTAACTCTTCATTATTGACATTTTATGTTAATAATATTCAATATTTAATTACACTGAAACAATAGTTCTTAATCATGGCTATTAACAAAATACTAACTTTATTGCATTGATCTACATTTTATTTCTTTAATTTTCTTTTGTAATTTGTTTTTTTATTGTTTACTAATTGATTAAAAATTAAGCACTGAGTTATTAATATTAAGGATAGTCTGGTAAAAGATCCAGAAATAAGAGTAAGAAATTTGGAAATTAAGAATAGCATATTAGAAAAGCATGACTGCCAGAATAAACTGGCCACCACACTAAAAAAAGAAATTTGATGGAATTGCAATTCTGAGAGGCTACTGATAAAACAACTATTGAATCTCTGTCTATTATACAAAAAACTCCAACCCAAAATTTTCAGATCATGAAAACCTTCAGATACTACTATCATAACAGCTATTGAGCACCAAGTTATGAGTTTGTTATTTGATTCAAGATCTCAAGTAATTACCTGTAATATTTGGTGCTCTCTGTGAGGTATAGTCCTACAGAAAACCAGTACCAATAACAACCATCTAAAAGTGACAGAATTAGAAAAAATAGAGACAAACCATTTAGAATTTACCAAATTTTTATTTTAGCATTATTGTCAATACTTGAAATTAACCAACAATTACTTATCAGCAGAATCTGTTTTCAACTTTTATGTCAATGAGAGAATTTTATATTTGCTAAGAATACTAGTAGAAACTAACTCAGCAAGAGAAAATTTTTACAACAAACTAATTCAAAACACCAGCCTACCAGCAAATCATAATTTTATAGCAATTCTTACTAAAATTAATAGAGAAATTAAACATTACATTCAACAAAAATATTTTATTACTTACACAACTAAAGATAAAAAAAAACTACAAACATCAATAGTAACACTCCAGAAAATACAACCACTTACTTAAAAGAAAACAAAAGTTGAATCATCAACTCATCTATTATACTACTACATATTTGAAAGTACTATTAACATTTTACATCAAATGTAAAAACACTATTGGTACAGATATTATTCCAAAGTAAACAATCAAAAGCCAACTTATTAGGAACCTATGGCAAATATTTTGAAAAATTTAAATCATGATTACCAATGCCATCAGAATTTTGATTACCATCATCTCAACCAAATTTTGGAATCATGAGTTCTTAAAAAGTAACTGAATCAGAAGAAGAGAAAGACAAGAATCAAAAATTTAACTACCAAAACCCAATCTTAAAAAATCCGGAAATTGAAACTCCAATCAATCAAACTTAACAAAATCAAAACAATTCAAATCCCAACATTATTAATTAACAAAACTTATTTTCAGAAATCATGATAAATATACTACTAGTTGCTGCACCACCACAACAACAGCTGCCATAACAACAGCAAAAACCACTTCAACAACAATCATCACAACAACTATTAGTTGTACCAATAGCATACACATCTATTGTTAAATTAGAAAAATTCACTGACAAAAAAAATAACACCCAAGTCTGGCTTAATGACATAGCCAAAGCAATAATCACCAACAACTGGGATAACACCAAAGCAATACAAGCCATTTTGTACTTCTTACAAGACATTACTGATTCTTGATACCAAAATCTTGTAAACAAACTACAAGATTTTAACACGTTCAAAGTTGTATTTCTGCAATATTTTAGTAATTATAATAGCATCAATCACTTAGCAACTAATTTTACTACTATTAAACAAGAAGATATTGAAGCTGTCACTACTTACTTGGGATGCTTTCACAGAAATTTGCATCAAATTCAAGTCATCAACACAAACTACTTTACTGTATTCTAAGTTTTGTATCAGTTCATTTATAGACTATACAGCAGCTTATTACAACACATATGTCCACTACACCCAGCTACACTTTAAGATGCCATTAACTATGCCAAAGATTTAAAATCAGCTAAGTTAAAAGCCAATTATGTCCAAGCAATAAATCTAGTAATGAATGGATTATCTAACTTGAATTCCAAATTAAAGCAGTTTAGTAATTCAATCAACCAAAAACTTGAAAGATACTTAGCTAATAATTAGACAATTTATCAATCTCCACAATGGCAAAATAATCAGGAAAACACAAATTGTTCCCAAAATTAAGCATGTCCATCATTATTAATTGACCAATCATGATAACAAGAGATGTATATCTGCCACTATTGTGATAAACAAAAACATTTGCAATTTGAATGTCGAAAAAAGATAAGTAATCAATGATCAGAAAATTAATATTAAAATTCTGATTATTAATTTCAAACTCAGAATTACATCAGTCATCAAGCATTTGAACAATACCAAATTCAACTGCATTATGCACAAGTAATATAGCCAATTTATCAACCACTAATCTACCAAACTCCAGCACCTGTAATTTATTAACTACCACAGTCACAAGTAATTTACCAATCTTAAACCATTCAGATCTCATCATAAATAACTATGCCCAACAGGAATTAAAGACTAAGAACCATTTAGCAAAACTGGAGATTGGCAATAGTTGTTTATCAACTAATTCCCAATACTTCTCAACAACTTTTAGGATCATGTCCAAGGAATTCGAAAATTGGGTACACCCAAAACCTGAATTCTCAGAACTATTTAAGCCTTTTGGTTACCCCAAAAAACACCCAAACCAACAACTCAGAACACAACCAACAGCAACCACTTACTAACAGCATATTACCAGCAATAGTTACCAATAACAAATCACTGACCGCTATCTTTCCATTTAAACTTGAGGAATTATTAACAACACTTTTATTTAGTGGAGCCACTCTTAAAAAAAAACTTATCACTGCTATATACACAGATGCTAAAGTTAATGGCCACTTCATCAAGTTAATCTTAGACAGTGAATTAACAGGCAGCATAATCACACAACAATTTATGGACCAATTAAGTTGCCAAGTTAATCATGCTGCCAGTGCTAGGATTATTACTGCTAATGAAGTGACAAAGACTCCAATTGGTAAAGCTGACAACTTCTTATTTGAGGTTAACAGTATTACCATATCTATCAAAGTATTAGTTATGGAATCCACTTAATACCAAACTCTCATTGATAATGACTGGCTGTCCAAAGCCAACACTATTTTCGACTAGAACACTTAGGAACCCTAGTTGACATATGATGGTCAACAGATCCACATACCAACAACTTGTGGACATTTCAAAACTTCTTCAAAAAAGCAATTATTAATTAAGCTAAAAGAAAAAGAAGAAAAACCTATCTGAAAAACATACCAAGTTTTATGAACAGATAATAAATACAATGAACTATCACCAATTCTAGGCTAAAAAGAAAAAAAAAAGGTAAAAAAAAGGAAGAAAACAATAAAGTACCAATCACAATCAACACAAAAGAAGTTACTAATGGCTGGAGAACCTTATATTTTGTGCATGAATCACTAAGACAGCCACCATATATATCACTTAAATATAAAGACTATGAGAAAAAACTTTTATCCATGGGAGCATAGATTGCACCAGATAAAAACCACTGGACAAGAACCTATTACTATTGTAAATCTTGTTACTGCAAATAATATGAGTACCTTAAATATTAAGACAAGTAGGACAATAAACTATGTTTTACTTGTGGCAAACAGTTACTTGATGAAGGAATGTGAAACAATATTCCTGGTCGAGAAGAAACATGTAACACTTCATGCCAGTATATAATTCTTATCAGTAACTGGATCAGTTGAAGTACACCTATTATGGCCACATAGCACTAAGCAATCTCTTGCTTGAACAGTTATTCACATGACAAAGATAAAATTTGGCAAATGACAAATGCTAAAATTGAAGAAGTCTTATCTAATAAAATATTAGAAATTAAGAACAATCCTCCAGAACTAGCTAACATTGTTTGTATTCCCAATTCTGACACTTTCTTGGATCTTAAAACTGGTCCAGAAGAATTCCATGACTACTACCAAAACTTGGTACCAACTAGGGAAAAACAAGAACAGTACTTAAAACAGCTAAACATCTGATTATATAACCACTACTTGATTCCATATAACTTTCAATATTGTAATAAGTGTGATTTCATTTATAATTCACCAATCTACATAATCTACACAATCTTTGAAGAGAAAAAACCAATTAGTAATTGCACATTAGAATCAAATTACTGTTCAATTCTGATTCAAACCTTGACAATAAGGACAATAACAACAGTTTCAGTTTCATTTAAAATAGCAATGACAATAATAACAATTCAAACTTCAATTTGAATCTCAAACAATATATTGTGCTTTTTGATCTTTCTAAGAAGCAGAAACTAAGATGGTTTAGTAATAATGATGAAAGTGTTATGTTAGAACATGTGCATAATACTAATGCAAAGTTTGATCTAAAATATTCAAGAAAAACAGCCATCAAATTAGAACCACATTTCTGCATCTGTATTGATCTCAAAGTAGCACTAGAAATCTCAACTACAACCATAATTTAACTAGCATCTAGAAATAGTCTAGTGAAAAGAGAAATTAATATAAAAGAAGAAATAATTGATGCAAAATATGTGAGAAATATTATTGCAATACTACAAAATGATTTCGAAAAGATTTATATTATAGAGCCAAATAAAAAAATAGCACAGACAATATTCTTGCTTTTGGTTAAAATAGTTCAATTAATTTCAGTAGAAAATAGAAAAAAATTAGGAATAACAACTAGGAGAATAAGTGGATTCAGATCTATGAGTAGAATAAATATACTAGTTAATATGGCAAAAAAAAAAGTTGTTAATAAAGAAGAAATTATCTCCATTCATCAATCAATTTCTATTCCACCATATAACTGATATATGTTAGTATTAGAAAGAAAAGTAAAAGACCAGACACAGATTTTTGAAGAGAACCAACCATCTGTGAATTAGGAGAAATTGGGCTTATCAATCTTTATATATCTGCCAAAAACAACAACTACATCAAAGTTTCTATCTATAACACAACTGGAGATCCCATTAAAATAACAAAAGAAACCATTATTGGATACTTAAACACCAAAGTTGAGAATCAATCACTCAGATTTTCCACAACTGTGTAGATATGTAAACATCACATCCCAAACAATATATGGAAAAAAAAATGTTATTTGCTCTAATCAGAACAATTAAAACAAATGAATTTAGAAAACTTAGAACTATTACAAAGAATGCAACTCAAAATGTTACTCAATAATTTCACCAATATCTTTATCAGTGAAAATGAATTTGGTAAAACTAACATTATTTAACACCAAATCAAGACAGAAGATATAATGCCAATTAAGCAATGAACATATTGAGTATTATCAGCAAGCCACAAAATCATATGACAAGAAATTAACCAAATGTTGGACAACAAATTAATTCAATCATCAATAAATCCATAGTTTTTACCAGTTGTATTGGTTTGGAAAAAGAATGAAAAAATTCAGTTTTACATGAATTACCAAAAACTTAATGGAGTAACAAAAAAAAATAGCTACTCAATTCCAAAGATCCAAGAACTTTTCAATGCTTTTAGAGAAAAAAAATGGTTCTCAACTTTGAACTTAGACAGTGGTTACTGACAAGTAGTCATAAAGCCAGAAAATAAGAAGAAAACAGCTTTTACAACTTGAGAAAAAATTTTCAAATTCGAAGTCATGTTTTTTGGCTTAATAAATACTTCAGCCATATTTCAATAGCTAATAAAAATAGTTTATAGAAAACTACTGTGAAAATCAGTAGTTGTTTACTTGGATGATATCAATGTGTTTTTTAAGACATTTAATGATTATTTACACAATCTCCAACAAGTATTTGAAAAATAAAGAAGAGCTGGATTAAAGTTAAATGCCACTAAATGTTTCTTTGAAAAAACTGAACTCAAGTTTTTGGGATATGTTGTAAGCAAAAATGGCATCAAAACAGATTCAGACAAGATTAAAATTATCAAAAACTTTTCAGTACCAACTAATCTTACAGAATTAAGAATATTTTTAGAATTCACTAGATACTATTGCTATTTCATCCAGAATTTTTTCAAATTGGCCCAACTATTCTACCAGCTCCAAGCAAAAAATGTAAAATATAAGTAGAAGAAAAAACAATAAGAAACATACAACACATTAAAAAAAAAAGCTTATTCAAGCTCCAGTGCTGATATATCTGGATCACAATAAACTATTTATTATTATCACAAATACATTAGGCCAAGCATTAAAAGTCATTATTATATTTAAAAAAGAAAAAAATAATACATAATAGAAAAGAAAAAAACACATGATTATAAATTAGCCAATTAAAATAGAAGAAGAAAAAAAAAAGAATTTTTCAGGAAATTCTGGATGTTTCAGGAAATCCAAGAATTTTACAGAAAATTTAGCAAAAAAAAAGAATTTCTTATATAAAAAAAAAATATGTATATATAGCAGTAGCATTAGAAGCAGAAAAAACAAATCTCTTAGTTTTGGACTTTCTTTCCTATCTATTCCCTAATCACTTCAAGAATAGTTTATATCTATTAAAGTAAAATCATTAAATTATCAATAAAATAATTATCTACATTCAATTCATGTTGTTATCATTAAATTGAGAAATATTTATCAAACTCTAACTATTAACACTTCATGTTAATAGCTGCCAATACTTAATTATACTGGAACAATAGCTCTTGATCATGGCTATTGACAGGATACTAACTTTTTATTGTCTTGGCTTATTTTCTTTATTTTTTTTTCTTTCTTTTATTTTTTCTGTTATTGTTGTTTACTAATTGAATTAAGATTAAGCACTAAGTTACAGACATCAAAGAGACTGGTAAAAGATCTGTAAAACAAGAGTAAAACATTCATAGAATTGAGAATAGCTTACCCAAGAGGATTACTGGCCATTATGCTAAGAAAAAAATTTAACAAAATTGTGATTCCAGAAGGCTATTAAAAACAATTATTGAATTTCTGTTCATTATACAAAAGACTTCAATCAAAACCTTCAAACAACTAAAACTTTTAGATATTACCAATAAGATCAGCTATTAAGCACCAAGTTATGGGTTTGTTATTTGATTTGAGACCCCAAATAATCATCAATAATAGTAATAACAACAACAGAAAAATGGAAATTCCAGATCATATTCACCAACTAGTACAACAATTATTCCAAGCCATAAATCAACAACAAATAAACATAGAAATAATGATCAATTATCAAACCATCTGCTATAAAAACACTAAAAAAGAAAGAAAAAAGACTATATTATATCAATAAACACACAAAAAAAGTAGCAATAATATTGACAAAATTGTTGAAAAAGTGAAAAGTGCTCTCAAAAAACCAGCTGTTATTATCCAACCAAGAAAAATAACAACAGAAAATTGGAATTAATAGATAGAACAATTTCCAGTTTTATATTGCTATTGACATTTGGGACAAAAATTAATGATCCAAAATTTGTATATGGATCAAACCAAAAAAGTTTTTAATCAAAAGATTATATAAAACATAGAAAACATTATTAAAAAGAAATCTAATTCAGATATATATATTAAAACTATCTACAGAATATACACTATCTTTCAAAACTATCCAAAGATACTATTACAACCAAAAATCAATAGCTTATCTGTTAATCAATAAGGAAGAATAACCAATATTCAGTTTAAGAAACTCCATGGAAAAATAGAAAAAATAATCTTAGAAAAAGAAGTTATGAAATTATTACAAAAAAGAATATTAGGAAATTTTGACAAAGCTCAATATTAAAAAAAAGAAGATAATGTTTTACTTAAAAAAAAAAAATAATACATAATTGAAAAGAAAAAAAACACATGATTATAAATTAGTTAATTAAAATAAAAAAAAGAGAAAAAAAAATTTTTCAGGAGATTTTGGATGTTTCAAAAAATCCAGAATTATTCAAGAAATCTAAGATATTTCAAAAAAGTTAAGGATTTTTCAGAAAATTCTAAATGTTTTAGTAAATTAAAGATTTTGTAGGAAATTTAGCAAAGAAAAAAGATTTCTTGTGTAAAGAGAATTATATATATATAGTAGTAGCATTAAAAGCAAGAAAAAAGACCAATTTTTCACTTAGAATAGAAATTCTTATTTCTATTTTTCCTTTATTACTTCAAGGATAGTTACTATCAACCAAAATAAAGATCATCAAAGATTAAATAAAACCATATTTATTATTATTTCATATATATTACTATTACCTGATTAAAAATCTGATTTAACTCTCTATTATTGACACTTTATGTTGATAATATTCAATACTTAATTATACTGGAACAATAGTTCTTAATTACAGTTATTAATAAGATACTAATTTTATTGTCTTGGTCTATATTTTATTTCTTTGATTTTTTTTTGTATTTTGTTTTTTTATTGTTTACTAATTAATTAAGGATTAAGTGCTGAGTTATTGATATCAAAGATAGTCTGGTAAAAGACCCAAAAATAAAAGTAAAAAATTTGGAAATTAAAGATAGCTTATTAAAAGAACATAACTGCCAAAATAAACTGGCCACCATGCTGAAAAAAAAAATTTGATGAAATTGTAATTCTGAGAGATTACTGATAAAACAACTATTAAATCTCTGTCTATTATACAAAGAACTCCAACTCAAAACCTTCAGATTATGAAAACCTTCAAATACTACTATTATAATAACTATTGAGTACTAAGTTATGAGTTTGTTATTTAATTTGAAACTCCAAGTAATTACTTGTAACAATATGTATTCAATAAAAACAATACTGACTATTTAAGTAAATAAAATATTTCAAAAAAATAAATTTATTTAAAATAATTGACACTGAAGTTTTATTTCGAAATTAAAATGCTATTACTTATAGAAAAATACCAAAAAAAAAAGCCGAAAAAACAGATAAAAAATAGACCAATAAGAAAATAATACTTAATACATAAGTACAATATTAAAAAACTATGACATATTGTTTAGCAATGTATACAATGTTAGCAAAATAGAACATACTGCTTAACAATATAAACAATGTCAGTAATTAAGACATACTGCTCAGCAATATAAGCAATGTTAATAAATTAGAGCATATTGTTCAAGAAAATGTAAAATTTTATAGAACAAAAAATATATATATAAAAAGAGTATTAAAAACAGAAAAAATAAAATTTAGTTTAGAATCAATACTTACAACTCATTAATTATCTTATACTCCTCTTTTTAAAAAGTAGTTTTCTACAACTTAAAATAGAATCAAATCACATATCAATAAAAATATCAATTACTACTTGAATCCATATTATTATTATTTAATTAAAAAAATATTAAACACTTCTATTCTATCAACACTCCATGTTGATAGAATTTAATACTTAACTATATTAGACCAATAGCTCTTAATCATAACTATTAATGGAATACTAATTTCTTAATTTTTTTTTGTTGTTTTATTGATTTATTAACTGATTAAAAGGATTAAGCATTGAGTATTTTAACATTAAGAATAACTTGATAAAAGACCCAAAAATAAAAGTAAAAAACTTGAAAATTGAAGATAGTTTACCAAAAAGACATGACTGTCAGAATAAATTGGCCACCACACTGAAAAAAAAAATTTGATAAAATAACTATTTTGAAAGACTACTGAAACAACTATTGAATTTTTGTCTATTATATAAAGAGCTTAATCAAAATCTTCAAATTACAAAAATTTTTAAATCACAAAAACCTTCAGATTATAAAAATTTTTAGATATTACCAATATCATCCACCTATTAAGTATTAAGTTATGAGTTTATTATTAGTACCAACATCTAAATAATCATCTATAATAATGCCAAATACAAAAAATCGACCAAAAAAAGATTATAATCATTATTTGAACTATATTATTCAGAAAATTATTTAGTAAGCTAATTTTAAAATAAACAAAATAACACAAAAAATACAACTCAAAACTTACAAGTTAAGAAATTTATAAGTAAATTGATAGTCTAAAATATCATGTGCATTAAAAAAACTTAACATAAAAGCCAATTTGCTTTTAGTTTACACTTGTTTAAAAGTCTTTAAGTTATATAATAATAAATAATAAATTGCATTATTTTAAAAATCTGAAAATAAACAAAACTTAAATTTTAAGCTTTTACAAATTATAATATTCTATTTATTATATACTTTACTAAAAATAAAACTAAATTAAATCTTTTAGTTAATAATTAAATAAAGCACAGCTAAGACCAAATACAAAAACTGTTTATTAAAAATAGCTTTTCTTAAAACTTTATTAGCAAAAATCTAATATTTAAATAAATTTTTGTCAAACTAGTCTTAAATAAACTTTTTGTTAAAAGAAAAATATTCAAATATTTATAAAATTTCTCTTATTTAGCCATCAAAATTGGCAAATTACTAATTAACAAAAAAAAATCTGTTATTTTGTGATTAATTAGAATAGCCACAATTTTATTATTATTAATCAAAATATTATTAATCTGAAAAAACTCATTTATAATATTTAAAATACATTAAATTTTTGTCTGACTGTTATTTATCCAAATAGTATTATTGATAAATACACTAATAGCCAAAAATAACATAAGACCAGTTTGGTTTTTTACATATTCTGTCTTAGATACAAATTTGGAATCAATTCTATATTTACATATACTTTCTTGTTTTTTGACTTTGTATAGAAAAAAATCATAGAAAATACACTAAAGAAAAAAAAAACACTTTATTTTGATTCAATCTATTATGTATTCAATATTTGTTTATTAAACCAAAATTTATTATAATTTAATTAACACAATTATTATAAATACTACCAAAAAATCTAATAAATTTGTCATATATTTTAATATAAATTAAACTGTTTCTTAAATATATCTAATTTATTAAATTATATGCTTTTTACATATCTTATAAAACCAATAAAAATATATGATTTTTTTTTAGAGTATCTTTTATTATTAAGTTAGTAATAAAGATTAAAAATTGTGTAATTATTCTCTTTAAAACTAAAAAATTATTATTATAAAATATATCATGTTTATTATAGTCTAAAAAAATTCTATTTAATAATACTTTAAAAAAGATCTTTTGAGCAGTTTCAATTAGTATAATAAGTCATGTGTTAATTAAAACTGTTTTTTATTTATATAGTTTAAAAATTATTAACACTATTACAAGTAATTATTTGGGGTCTTAAAGCAAATAACAAATCCATAACTTGGTGCTTAATAGCTAAAAATGGGCATTGGTTTCTAAAGGTTTTTGTGGTTTAAAGGTTTTAATTGAAGTTTTTTGTATAATAAACAGAGATTCAAGAGTGTTTCAGTAGTCTCATGGAATCACAATTCCATCAAATTTCTTTTTCAGCATAATGGCCAGTAATCTAACAGAGATGTCTTTTTGGTAAGCTATCCTCAAATTCTCAATTCTATACTCTTTCTTTATGGTTTTTTATCAGGCTATCTTTAATGTCAATAATTCAGCACTTAATCCTTACTCAATTAGTAAACACAACAGAATAAAGAAAAAAAATAAAAAAAATAAAAAAATAAAGAAAATAAGCCAAGACAATTTGCAAGTTAGTATCTTGTCAATAGCTGTGATCAAGAGCTATTGTTCTAATGTGTTAAGTATTAATTACTATTAACATGGAGTGTTGATAATGAAGAGTAGATTTGAGATAGTAAATAATTATTTATTAATATTTGTAATATGAAAGGTTGCTTAGATTAAATCTAAATTAAGAGATTTGTTTTTTCTACTTCTAATGCTACTGCTATATATACATAATCAAAATTCTTCAATTCTTCAATTCTTTACATCAGAAATCCTGGAATTTCTGGAATTTTGCAATTTCTTTGAGAGAAATTCTGGAATTCTGGAATCCTATAATTTTTTGTATAAGAATTCTGAAATTTCTGGAATTCTGCAATTCTTCTGAGAGAAATTCTGGAATTCCACATTTACTATGTCTACCTCTGATTGGCTAATTTATTTACTAATATACTTTCTATATTCTATGAGTAACAACACTTACACTTTTTTTCAAGACTAAAAAACTGATTTATATATTAAACAACTATTAAAAAAATTCAGCAAAAGACTTAAAACCAAAGAATCACAATGTTTTTAAATTTATTAGAAATTCCAAACAAGTCAAAGACTTTTTTATCTAACAACTTTAATATAACACTCAGTATTTTATCAAAGTTAATTTTGTTTATAATATTAGAAAAAATATTATTTGCCATATAAAGTAAGAGCAAATATTGCTAATGTTAAATGTTTAGAATATTTTTTATTACTACTTGTTTTTTTATCCAACTTTTTATGATTGAATTCACTTAAAACTTAATTTCATCAAATTTCAAAACCAAGTTCTTTCTATTCACCAAATAATTCAAGACTATTTTATAAAAAAAACATTTTAAAACACTCCTAATAGTGTGGTCTTTATTAATTTCAAAACTCTCTATTTTTTTGGTAATAACAGCACAAATTCTCACAACTTTAGCACATTGAGATTCAGCAAGCTTAAATGCATGATACACCTTTCTAATCTTAACCAATTTAGACCTAATTGCATTTAGATTAGCATTCAATGCCAAAAGATCTTGCACATAACATGCACGTTTTGGTTTAATGTATGATCAAATGTAATTTTTAATTATTATTGAAATAAAAAATAATACATATAAAAAAATTTATTATTATTAATTATTTTACTTTAATTTTATTAGTTTTTAAAATCTAAACTGGTATTTTTAAGTAAATTAGTGACAATAACTTTTAACTTGAAAAAAATCTTAAATAAACTTAATGAAATGATTATTATTATTATTATTATTATTATTATTAATTAAACTGTAAATTAAAAGTGATATCTATTATTGCTGTATAAAAACATTTTTGGTAATTTATGATTATTCAATATAAATATAAATATATTAAAATTGACATATATATTAGTTATTTTTATTAAAGAAAATGAGTAAGTTATATCTTTTTATAACAATAAAAGAGAGAAAAAATCTATGGTGAAAACAAGATAAATAAACTGAATAGTCATTGCCAAAATAATGTTTACTCACAAAAGACCAAAATAATGGATGCGACTTAATTACAAAATTTCTACTTTAATATTTTGATAGTTTTTACTATTATTAATGACAGCATAATATGTTGGACTATTTTCTGTAGCATTAAATCAATTTTTTTCCGTTGTTTTGTAACATAATAATGATAATAATAATAATAATAATAATAATAATAATAATAATAATAATAATAATAATAATAATAATAATAATAATAATAATAATAATAATAATAATAATAATAATAATAATAATAATAATAATAATAATATATTTATCATGGTTATTAGCAACTTCGCCAAAGTTACAAGCTTAGCCTAACACCGCATACAATTATCGTTTTCCCGGTAAAGAACACAAGCAAATCACTGAATAAGTCAATTTTTATTTATATAAAAGCACTCATCTGGCTTATCAGATATAATGTTTTCTTCATAGAATCTCGTAAATTTTCCAACCACAATTATCATAATATTTCTAAATTACTTCTCAAATAAAACCGAATTTTAAAAATCATGCCAAGAGAAGAGATCAAATTCTATCGTCAAAAAAATATTTATGGAGAATTTAGTAATTTTTATCCGGCACCGATAAACCTTGACGGTCAAGAATGGCCCACTACCGAACATTACTTTCAAGGTAAAAATCTCATCATAATCAGATTCATGTAATATAATCACATTCTAATCGCCCATAATTCGGCTATTAGCCCAAAAATTTAATTCTAACCCCGAAATAGTGGAATATATACGAAATATCGGGTCACCCGGTGCAGCAGCGAAAGAAGGTCGTAGACGTGACCTGCCACTTCGTAAAGATTGGGAACGAGTAAAAGAGGACGTAATGATGAGAGCTTTATTCGCTAAATTCACCCAACACACACGGTTGAAACAAATGTTGTTGGATACTGGTGATGCGAAACTAATTGAACATACCACTAACGATACATATTGGGGTGATGGTGGTGGGGAGGATAGGGGACGCAATCGACTCGGGGTATTGTTAATGAATCTCAGAATAAAGCTTCGAGACCAACAAAATGATTTAATAGACTCTGAGAATTCAAAATAATGTAGCTCAAGAAGTTCCATACTTATTTTTAACTTTTCGAAATTCATCGGTGTTTTCAAGTAAATTATAGATATATATTTAATCAATACACCACAGTATTCTTAGGATGATGATGATGAAGCTTCAATCTCAGTATTCTGTACTGTTTCAGTATTTTGTTTTCTTTCCTCTTCCTCTTCTTCCTCGTCAACATCCGGCAGAGGAAAATTCAAAATTGCTGCTACGCCAGTTAGTTGATTGAGATCTCGATTTCAAAAGCATAAATACACTCTCAGATTAGGGTAAAGAATCATTATAAATTGGTTCAGACTTTTCATAGAACAAAATTTAGAAATGACTCACTTTCACCCGACACATGTAAACTAGAAAATATCAGCACTTTCCCTCCCATATCTCTTACAGATTTTACCAATTTGATATATTTTTTACGGGTAGGAATATCAGCTGACCTAATTTATTTTTAACTTAGTATAATTTTGACGTTTAAAGCGCTTCAACAATACCTTACCTGAAAAGCTCGTCACTAAGCATTAATGTTCCAATTGCACCTAAATCTCCTGCTTTCTTGACGTGATTCCAACCATAGAAAGCTTTATCAGGGTCTTCATTCAACATTTTGAAAAACTTATCAAGAGTCATCATTTCTCTCGCATATTTAGTATCGGCTAACTGAGCTTGAACGACAGGATCTTGCAATACTTCTTGAAGTGAATGTTTATGTCCCGAAGAAGAATGTATTAATAAAAATTTGGATTTATTTTCCAGGAAAGCTTTGTTATCTGTTTTCTTGTAGCCAAATGAAAAAGGTGTTTTGAGATAAAAGTAATAGGGTTAATTACATTCTGATCAGACGAACATTAAAAGGGATAAACAGAAAGGAAATATAAGTACCACAGCTTCGGCAAACACGTATTCGTAAAGTTGATCCTAGATTTCAAAGTACAATTAATTTCATCATTACTCCTCCCTAAAAAATTGGTCATCATTTCCTTACCTGCCTAATTATACCTTACCTTAACAAACCCTGGACTCGCTAATATTGCCACCTTGACAACATCAAAATTAACATGTCTTAATATAGCTTGCATTACCTGATCGTAAAATTTTTCAAGACCCTAAAAGCTAAGAGAATTTATCAGAAATTCAAGCAAGAATTTGTACTAATTATACCTTTCATTCATTCTTGAACTTACCTTTTCGTGATTCGTCACGGAACCTTTGCGCTTTCGAGGTATGGGATGCTCAATCCTTTGACGAACGATTGTCATATGTTGCGTAATTAGGCATACATTTGCTAATCCTATATTTCAAACAATATTAAAGCAAAAAATTATACAGTAAAACATAAGAACGCTTATTTATAAATACCTTCTTGCAAAACAACGGCAGCAATATCAGCAGTTTTTGTGATATCACATGCTTCTTCGACGCGTTCACGGGCGATAATGTCCCAATCGGCTTTGTAGAGAGTAAAATTTCGGTTCAATTCAAGATCTATTGTATGATACATACCCATCTTTAAAAAATGTTCAAAAAAAAGATACAAGGTTCGCTATAACTTATGAATTGGTTATAATGTAATGTAGTTTTTTTATTTCACTAATTTACCTTAACATACTTGTTTTCCACCACATTTCTTCCTCTAATTCTTAGAAGTCCTGCTTGGGCATCAAAATCAACATTCTCCACCGTAATTGTTAAAGTTAAACTTAGGCGTTGGGACTCTACAGAACCAGTCGCACTTATATTTTGGACTCGCCTAAGAAAGATTTTTAACTTGAATAAAAGGACAAGTAAAAAATCAATTGCATGAAAATAATAACTATGCCTTATTGTTTTTGCTTTAAGTTGGTCTCCTATAGAAATAAGGTTATACACATGCCACATGTCTTCCAATTCCTCAGGACATAGTACAACATGTCCCTAGAAAAAAAGACGTTAAAATGTCGAATATTTAAAATCTCATTAGAAGCCAGGAATCTATACCGAGAAATCACGTTCAATGTATCGTTTAATCAATTTCATTTTAAGCCTGAAGAAAATAGACAAAATAGAAAGTTGTAATGTTCGCAGAATTTCGATATAAAGTTTTTTGACCCTAGATAATGTGAATCAAGTCAATGATGTCATAGGGTCAAACCAAAGCCACCCTTAAATCAAAAGGAATTCCGCCACATTATGGTACGGACATATCGTGCCACGAAGTCTTCCCGTCCCTCCTAAAACTTTTTTTATCAATGGACACTCTTTCACCCGCTACTCAAGAAGAAAGAAATTTTATTCCTTCGTAAGGCCGACTTGTTTCAGAGCTTTCCAAGTTAGTGTTTTATTGTTTTAGTTACTCATTCCAAACGTTTTCTTTGGTAGCTATGAGAACAGACCACCGCCCCCTCTTCCTCCACTTCCAGATCGCACCCTTTCTGCCTTGCTCGTTAATAATCCCGCAAAGCAGGCTGTAATAGCTGATCAATTTCCCACACTGTTGGAAAAGAGGTTATTGCTGCTCATTTTGTTCTCACTCACAAAGAAGTCGACCTGATACTGGAATTCTCATTAATTGAAAGCAGCAAAGAAGAATTGAATGATCTCGCACATAATGATGTTCTATTCGAATCATTTTTTGAGGAATTAGACCGCGTAAAGAATATGAGAGCCTTGCGTGATGAGATGCGAATGGCGAACGAGACGTTGGCAAGTACGGCTGGAGATGTTTTTAATTTCTCGACTGTTATTGATATTTTCAGGGCAGAAGATTTGTCTGACGTTTTTCCAATTTACTATTGCGCTTATTTGAAGAGAAAACACTAGCGCGGGAGCAAGAAATAATTCGATTTCGTCAGTCCATTCAAGAACAAGAGCGGGCTTTTAAAATATTACACGAGGAATTTTATGAAAAGCTCAAAGTTCAACAAAACGTATTACATGTAATATATTCTGAAAATTTTTGCGTCTCTCTTTCCTCCAATACTTTGGCTGTATATATTATAATTTAACTCTGGCTTAATTACTGCTTCAAGCGATTTTCTCCAGATCTTCTTTTATCCAAGCTGAAGTCAGATACGCAATTGTCGGACGAAGTATCCGAGCAGATGGCTACATCATTCTTAGAAGGTGAATCGGAGAATGATTTGTTTTTGAAACATTTCAGGGAAGTTAGAAAGGTATATCATCTGAGGAATGCCAAGTTGGAAAGAGTGAGCAGAGAGCCAGGAATTTTTGGGCTATAGCAAACAAATGATTAAAAAATGCAGATTTGGACAATAACATCCGCGCTATATTTTCACGATGCAAATTCTAAGAATACTACAAGAAAGCCTGAATAGCGTAAGTAGTAATTCGAGTATGTATAAATTATAGATCGTTTCATGGGTTCAATAAGCTTAGAAGGGATGGATGAGGGCATAATAATAATATTCAAAGGAGTAAATTTAAATTCAATTTACAACAGATACAACTAATAATAAAAAAGGAGGTGAACGAGCACCAAAATTTTCAAAAGAAGATAAATCAAGTATTTTTCTTTGTATGTATAATTTATTTGAGATCTTAGATTGACTTGTTAGCTGATTAGCCCTATCATCTATTTGTTACAAATTAATAATTATTCTATCAAACCCCTGTCAAGATTAATCAACCTCCATACGCTGCTTTGTCCTCTCGACCATCTTTGCCACACGCTCCTTGACCTTTGCGTTAGGGGCTTGGATGAGTTCAATGTTGCGTTGTACTTCAGTAACAAATTCGGCCCTTTCTTTTTCTTTGTTTCCAGCCATCCTGTAATCGGTAAGCAAAAAAGTACATTAGGAAATGAACAATAAAGTATTAAAGAGGAGCTTAAATACCGGTTCTTGTAGAACACTCTATCTCTCTTTGCACGAATCTGTGTAATCCGTTGCATGGCTTTTAATGTGGTCGCCATAAGTTCACGATCGTAACGCACTGGCACATTACGACGTTTTTCGAACTCGAATGTCGTATCCTGAATATGAATGAAAGAAAAAGGGATATTTAAGTTTTCCTAAAATTTCAAGAGACCCCTGACAAATGAATAAACTCCTAATCACACTCAGCTGACTTACAATTGCCATTTCTTTTCCTGCGGCTTTACGAAAAGTTTTTGTCCATTTTACTTTCCGTGGATTGCGCCTTTGTTTGAATGCTATATGGCATTTGCTTCTGCAAAAACGAAATGTCTCAAGATGGAAAGTCGACATTAAAAGCAAACTATAAGAGAGCTTTGAAAATAAAGTATTGGAGATTCTGAAGTTTTAAAGCCCTACCTTACTATCGTTCCGAACAAACATTGTTCCATGTCCGGGATATACGGTGGAAGAACAAAAGTAGCATTTTTCTATACGCATTCTGGTTGTAGAGAAGTTTCAAGTTACGAAATATTAAAAAGTTTACTTGGAATAAAAAAGTAGCTCAATTTTTGACTCATGTATTGCCCGTCTTAGGTCAGCCGTTGATAATCAATTATGGCACGTGGTTATGAAGGCTATTTACAATAAACTTCTAAAATTTTACCGTTTTCCCAAGTTTCATAAAACTCCTTTAAAAATGGTATTGATAATATCTTTCTCAACTTCAATAAATTTGCTTTTATGCCTTAATTTACTTCTTTCTCTAACAGGCAGAAGAAATCAATCCGAAAGCGTTTCCACTCGCTGATGCCGATTTGACAAACCAAATTCTCGATCTTATTCAGCAGGCTTCCCACTACCGACAGTTGAAAAAAGGTGCCAATGAAGGTATCAGTTTAAAATTCGGTTTACAATTTTCTTGGCGTTAAGTAAGGAATAGAACGAAAATAAAACTGCTCAAGTTTAAAAACTCACACCTACCGACAGCGTAACAGCTTCGCACACGCCATTCAAAGACGAAAAAACCTCATTTCTCGTTTCTTGGTTCCCCCTCTTTTCTTATTAAAAATTGGAAATTCAGACGCGACGGGTTAGAATTACTGCCCTGTAGATACCATATGATGACTAAATTAATGCACCATCTGAAATTTATTATATATTCTTCACAGCCACCAAAACTTTGAATCGCGGTACGTCAGAATTCATTGTGATGACTGCAGATGCAGAACCGATCGAAATCTTACTACATTTACCGCTACTATGCGAAGATAAGGTGCTTTCATGAGCAAAAATGAATGACTTAAGCGTAATTCCATTTTATTGAGACTCGTTCATCATTTTCATATAACCCTCCGATCACTATTGTTTTAGAACGTCCCATACGTATTCGTCCCATCAAAAACCGCGCTAGGTCGTGCGTGCGGAGTCAGTCGTGCAGTGATAGCTGCATCGATAACAAGTAACGAGGCATCGGAATTAAGGCCCCAGATTCAGGCAATAAAGGGTCAAATTGAGAGATTGTTAATTTAAAAAGTCAAAATTAACTGCCTGACGACGTATATATATTCCTTATATCTATATTGAAATTCTGAGGTTTGTATCACTTTCAACTTAATTAAATAACATGATACGAAAATCACCATTTGAAAAAAAAGAGGAATCAAGCAAATTGATTATTTAGCAAACATTAAAAATCAATATATTTTTTCAATAAAATAATTAAAAGGGAAGAGTTCTAATTTACAGAGCCGGTATATGTATAAACAATTCTAACGTATACTACCAATAAGGTCTATCTATTCAAAAATTCAACCTATTCTTCAGTAAACTCTAGCTTTCGGAGGCACCTGAAATGGAGATGATAGGTGTTAAATTAGTCACTAATTTTGAGGATCAATTTCATAAAGTTAAATACATACAGTTTTGCATTCTTTTTGATCCAATGTATCGTGCGTTACGGCTCGATAGGCTAACTTGATCTCTCCAGACTCTGGATCTTGCCATGATATAGTATGTTTCATCCATTCTTTATCATTACGATCCTGATTAAAGAAAAGATTAGAAATTGGTGTAGCTTCTGAAGCAAAGTTACTTGGGAAACCCATAATTTGAACCTTATAATCTTCTCTTGCATGAGCCCCTCGCGACTCTTTGCGAGCTGAGGCGGAGTGCATCGTTTGCGCGGCATTGGTAAGAAGATTTTGTAATTCTAAAGTTTCAACCAGGTCTGAATTCCATATCATTGATCTGTCTGTGACCTTGACATCCTCAAATGACTTGAAAATCTTGTCAATACTTTCCACTCCTTGAAGAAATTGAGACATAAGATTAAGCCCACATTTAAAATTTTTAATAATATTGGAATATTTTTTACCCTCGTCAAGCGATTCCTTAGTTCGGAAGACAGCAGCATCTCTTTGCATGGATTTTTGCATGTTAAGCCGAATTTCGGCAGTAGGTTTAGATCCATTTGCATTCCGGAGTTTGTCAAGATTCGCTATAGATTTTGCACCTGTATTAGGTTCAAGCCCTTTATGAGGAGTCCCAGGCTCTAAAGTATCTCGAATGTGATGAGCGACTGCGCGTCCGAATACTACAATATCTAATAGGGAGTTTGCACCCAAGCGGTTTGCTCCATGAACCGAGACACATGCGGCTTCGCCAGCGGCATAAAGACCAGGAATAACAACGTCTTGACCTTGCTGTGACAAAAATGTGATTTAGTAGTGAAATCAGTATTGATGAAATTTTCAATTTTGTTTTTGGTTTAGATTAAGAGTTAGCTTATAGTTTCCCTAACTTAGGATGCAATGAAAATAAGATTTGGATTTGGAGGGAAGAATAATAATGGAGATAGGTTGTTTTATTACCTTGTCAATTGTTAAAACTTCTCCTGTATATCGGGTTGGTATACCCCCCATGTTGTAATGAACAGTTGGCAGTACTGGAATCGCTTCTTTGGTGACATCCACGCCAGCAAAGATAGCGGCAGTTTCAGAGATACCGGGTAAACGTTCGTGTAATACGTCAGGAGGTAAATGCGATAACTGTAAGCTTAAATGATCATTCTCTGGACCTATGCCTCGACCATCACGGATCTCCATAGTCATAGCACGAGAAACAACATCACGCGAGGCTAAATCCTTGGCGGTTGGTGCATAACGTTCCATGAAACGCTCACCCTTATTATTTAATAAATAACCACCTTCGCCTCTAGCACCTAAGTATATTTGAATTTCTGATTGTTTAAAGTATTTAACTTTAAAACTACATAAAATAGTTTTCTTGTATCCTACCTTCGGTAATTAAGCACCCAGCGCCATAGATACCGGTGGGGTGAAATTGAACAAATTCCATATCTTGCAATGGAAGACCGGAACGCGCTACCATAGCATTACCATCTCCTGTACATGTATGGGCACTCGTGCAAGAGAAATACGTACGTCCATATCCCCCAGTAGCCAACACTGTTTTGTGGGCGCGAAATCGATGCAATGTCCCATCTTCTTGATTCAATGCAATCACTCCACGACAAACTTGATCTTCCATAAGTAGATCCAATGCAAAATATTCGATGAAGAAGTTTGTATTATGTTTCAGTGACTGTCCGTATAGGGTATGAAGTAGAGCGTGTCCAGTACGATCAGCAACAGCAGCACAACGATAAGCTTGACCTCCTGAATAAAAAAATCAAAGAATTATTGTGCATCCTAAAATCCCACAATACAGGAAAGTAAGGAATACCTGAACCAAAATCTAAAGTTTGGCCACCAAATGCTCTTTGGTAAATCTTGCCCTCTTCGGTTCTGGAGAAAGGTACCCCGTAATGTTCCAACTCAATTACAGTATGCGGGGCTTCTCGACACATATAGTGAATAGCATCTTGATCCCCTAACCAGTCACTACCCTTGACAGTATCGTACATATGCCAACGCCAATCATCTTCAGTCATATTTCCAAGAGCAGCGTTTATACCACCCTTATTATAAACACGATGGAAGTTAATGAATCGAATAAATAGGAACAAATTTGAAATATGATTTTGAGATATGATTTTGAGATATTCACGGGTTCATACCTGTGCAGCAACAGTATGTGATCTAGTAGGGAAGAGTTTTGTAATACATGCTGTATTGAACCCTGCTTCAGCGAGACCAAAAGCAGCTCGAAGGCCAGCACCACCAGCACCAACAACGATTGCATCATAAGTGTGGTCGATCACAGCATATTTACTGGTCAAATTTGGCTAAAATATCAAAAATCGAGTTCGATTGTATCAGAAAAAATGCTCCCCAGGTACTCGTATAATTATTAGACTTGATGTGCTTAACATAGGAATTAAAAGTTACCGGTGCCTCCTTTGCTCTCAATGGTTGTGAGGCAATTATTTGTGCAGTAGGCCTTGAAGCGTGAAGGGCACGAGTTAAAGTGCGTGGAGAGAACTGTTTTATATCAAGGAGAGTGTTCTCAAAAGGTCAAGATGAATCAAAAATTCAATTGTGAAATGCAAGAGAATAAATGGGGGGAAACGTGCCTACCACTATGCTGTTTCGAAGTCTAGTTTTGAGAATCGTATACATTTCAAGTAAGTAGTAGGGAACACTTAAAGTAATAAGAATCGACTTTTCGCAGTCAAATTCTAGATTTAATATTAATATTTATAACCACCTTTCCGAGATCGTAAAATGATCTCGAATGCGTCATTTTTCATCATTTCGAGCCTAGTGTCTAGTCAGCAGATATTAAATGCTATGATCTTATAATATTAATTACGATTGATCTAATTAATGCCAAATTTATAATTGCTAACATACATTAAAACCGAGGTTAGTCTTTAAACCCATTACTCGATCAGACCCTCTCAAGTTAAAAAACCAAAAGGTTCATATTTACTTTCTATTTTAGATGTTTTCGCAGCACTTTGGCAATGTGTATTTGGTGAATGATCCAATGAATGGATCAATGTTTGAAGTATAAAATTATAATAGTATGACAGGGAGACGGCGAATACGCCTAGAGCAATAAACTATATATAATGTTCGGAAAAAAAATGAACGTCCATTTGAACATTTTTATCAATTTTCTATTATTCGTATGCTTCGAAAGGTATAACATAAACCTCCATATTTCCAAATCAACAGAGAACAGTACCACCCCGAAGAGCCAACACCAAATGTAGAACGGAGCCACCTTCTATGCTGTATTCAAGGGCTGTCTTATCGTCGGCCCTAAAGCAACATATGATTATAATTTATTATTGATTATGAATCAAAGACCCAAAGAAAATTATAAGCTTTTGGTTAATTTTTCAATCCATTGATATATAACAAAAGCCGATTGATAAAAAACCTCAAAAACCAAGTAACTGCCATTGTGATCAAATATCTCCCATATTTCTATAGAGAATTCGGAAACAACCTACATTTGTTTACCACCGAAAATTAGACGTTGTTGCGCTGGTGGAATTCCTTCTTTTTCTTCAACACGCTCTTTGATTCGTGTAATCTAGAGATGTTATTTACAAACTATGAGACACATAATACGCAGCGGTTCAAATAGAATTTCAATTTTCTTTACAAACCTTGTCAGTTGGTTCTATATCAATCTCGATCTATAGGCACAAATAAGAAAACCTATTATAAGTATTTTGAGGGTACATTTAATTTTCAAGGAATAAGGCTTTAAGAACAGAAGATACTTGCTTCTTTTCCGGTGAGGGTCTAGTTGATTAAAAAAACAAGAGTGTTAAGAGAACCTTTCGTAATTGAAGAGACAAATCTTTAGTTTGCTTTGATAAATACTATACCTTGACTTTAATGAGCATTTTGTTGTTAAGATTTCTAGTTAATGGTTAAAAGAGAAAATTGAGTCCTTTCAAAAGTTCAGACTTTTGATCGAAGTATATAAATGGTAATCGAGGGCGGGAGCACCGTATTAGATGGCAGATCGGCTGGATTTTTTAGAAAAGTTTTATTTATAAATAATCAAAAATTAAAATTAAAATTAAAAAAATTTATTTATACTTTATTATGTATAAAAACAACCAAAAATAATATTTTGAAACAATAATAATTTTTAAAATAATAAATAAAAAATTATTGCAAAAGATAATATATTTTAACTAATAGATTATAAATATATAAATTTAATTTTACATTATTTAAATTGAAAATACTTTTTTAAATAATTATAATTAATTTAATATTTATTTATTATATTTTTTTTTAATGCTTTAAGAAAATGTAGTTTAATTACTATCTAATACAATATAACTGTAAAATAAGTTTTAATTTAAACATAATTCATGTATTTTTACATGTGACTAATCATTTAAACTGGTTAAAACTAAATTAAATTAAATTTACAAAAGCAAACTTATTCAAAAAAAAACTATTTTTTGTATAATTTTAATTAATTTATTATTAAAACCCAAATTAGTCAACTATGTGGTAGTTTTATTTGTATTAAATTTAATATTAAAAGCTTAAAGCTTTTAAAACATTATTAATTTTGCAAAATTTTTTTATTTTTAAAAAAATCTGGGTTTTTATAAAATATATTATTATTATTATTTACATTATATTTTATTTTAAAATTTATTATTATCTTACTTAAATTATTAACAACTTTTTTAAAAATACCAATATTTTTTTTAATTATTAATATTTTTTTTATTTTAATATTTAAAAAAAAAACCAACTAATTTTGTAACCAAAAAAACCAAAACATTAATAAATTCAATAATTAATCTAATTAACAAAACCAATTTAATCAGTTCAAATTCTAAAAAAATTGAAAATATTAAAAATATTAAAAATAAATAAAAAGACCAAAAAAGCAACAATCTTATTATAAAATTTTGTATTAATAAAACAAAACTTAAACCAATTACAAATTTAAACAAAAATTTAGAAAAAAAAAATTTATTTTGTAATTAAAAACTAAATATTTAAAATTTAAAATAATACTAATATTTAGAAATCTTTTATTAAATATGACTTTTTTTTAATGTATTAATTCTAATAATAATAGTATTTAAATTAATTTTAAATTAAATAATAATAATTACATATCTTAAATACCAATTAAAATTGGAAATATAAAAAATAAATTAATTTTAAAAACTGTATAATTAAAAAAAAGTTAATTAACTTAATTTTAAAAGTATTATATAAAATAATAATTTTTTTTAATTAAACACAAAAAAATTCAAATATTATTTTTTATTAAAACTAATTAATAAACAAAAACAGATATAATAACAACATAAAACTTGAAATAAATAATATTATTATTAAATACTAATAAACTTTAATTTAATTTTAAAAATTTTATCAAAAATATTAAAAATATTAAAAATATTATAAATTAAAATATCTTATAAAACAATAACAACAAAAACAAAAAAAAACTTCTTTCTTTTCTTTACCCAAAATTTCTCAAAGAGTGCATTTCTGAAAAAAAGTTTTTTATTTTTTTTTAGTTTATATATTAATATTTTTTTACCTAATAATTTCTTTTTCATGAAGTTGGAGACTGCTTCGAGTAATAATATGTTTAAAAAAAAGGCTCTTAAAGATGTTTTTTATGATCCTGTTGGTGGTTTTTTTCTACAAAAAAAAAAGCTGTTCTTGGAAATATTAAACATTCCGATAATGAGAGATATATATCTTTGATTAAGTCTGAATTTAACAATAGTGTGTACTTTAACATAAATAGTTTGTTTGGTAATAATAAAAGAGTTGACATGTCTGGTGTTCTTGGTGGGCCTCTGTTGGATTTGGTTGCTACTATTCCTAAAGCAAAGCATATTAATACTAGTGCTGTTTTTGGTTCCTCACTTAATTCTTTTAACTTTAATATAAATAATAACGAGGAGATTTCTCTTTTTTCCTACCTTCTAATCTCTTTGGATAGGAAATGGATTGATCCTAAAATTGTTAAAACTCAATTGAAAGTTGTTATTAAAAAGTCATTTGCTTTGGACATCAATTTTTCAGCAGTGGAGAGCAAATTTATAACAATAAAAACACAGGTAATTAAAAAATTTTTTTCAGTTGTCAATGGTTTTAAAGAAGCCACTACTTCCTCAAAATTTGAAAAGATTATTAGATCTACATTTATATCAGAGGAGAGCATGAACAAAGCTGTATTATTGGCTAAAAAAAATAGATAAAAGTAAATGACAATCTTAAAAAACAAAGAACTTGATTAGATTAAACTGTGGTTATTAAGAAAATTCTCATGAATATGCCAAAAAATATAATTATTATTACAGTAACTGAGTTTGATAAGATAGTATTAATCCAATTGCAATTGGTTGAACTGTAATAAAAGACTGTAATGGAGTTCGTTGAATTGGTTTAGGCTAATCAACTGGCAGCAAAATGATTATTCTTAATT
The DNA here is from genome assembly GCA_016748015.1 of Geosiphon pyriformis. Lineage (NCBI taxonomy): Eukaryota > Fungi > Glomeromycota > Glomeromycetes > Archaeosporales > Geosiphonaceae > Geosiphon > Geosiphon pyriformis. The sequence continues at coordinate 82,777 of JAAOMT010000074.1, read as the reverse complement.
GGAAAAAATTTAGTACATATGACCAAAGCCATAAGAGATTGAAATATCTGGGCATTAAAAGATCAATTCAGAGCACTTTTGTTTACTTTGCCAATAGAAACAATAGCATATAATCTTGAGACTCTTTTGAAAAAGGCTGGTAAAAAAACATATATTATTAATCAATTGTTGAATACTAATAATAGATTTTGCTGCACTGTGGTTCGTTTTGAATCTGATAAAAGTTTGGAATTGGCTTTTTTTACAAAGCCTATTTTTGGTGGAGTTAAGCTCTTTTGGACTAGAATAAATTTGGTTTATTGCAAAAAGTGTGGGCATTTTGGACATTTTGCTTTAGAGTGTAATACACCAATTGTGTTTACTTCTAAATCTTTAAAAACATTTAAAAAGATTGCTTCAGTAGAATATTGTCTTCAGTTGGTGAGGTTGTACACAAAAAAAAGTGTTCTGATTTTCTATTTTGCTGTTTTTGGTGGCAAATTTTGGGCACAAGTGGTTTCATTTGCTTCTTCCTCCAATAGTTTTTATGTTAGTTTTGGTTCTGGTGTTGGTTTTTTCTCATCTTTTGGGGTGTTAAGTAATAGTAAAAAAGATGGTTTGACTATTCAAAATAATTCAACTATTGAAGCTTGTTTGGTATTTCTAAAATGCTCTTTGAAACTTTTGGCTAACCAAGTATTAAGTATTGTACATAAATTAAACAATGTTGATCTGGTGTCTTTGGTGTCTGTTTTTCAATCTTTGTCTCCTAGTACTTTTGTTTTTGTAAATTCAAGTTCAAATTTGGATATGGCTTTGGATAATTTATCTAAATTGCCAATTCCCTTATCTTTTTTTACAGATAATAGGGTTTTGGATTTGGGTTTGAGCAGATTAAAGATTCTAACTGCCAAGATTGATAGTTTGAAATCCAAATTAGTGGCTCTTGAAGTTTTTATTAATTTGGTTTTGAAAAAATTAGATCATTTGTGTGTTAACTTAGTTTCTTTTGTGAATTTATCATTTTAATAAGTAAATTTGTTGAAAGTTTACAACATGCAATGTCAGAGGCTTGAATAATATGGCTAAGCAGAAGGATGTCATTAAATGGCACAAAAAATCTGGTAATATAGTTTCTATTTTAATTGAGATAAAGCTCAAGAGCCATGGTAGGCTTTGGCTCAAGAACAGATTTTCTGGTTTAAAAGTTTTTAGTTCTGGATTAGATAATAAACATTTGGAGTTAGAGATGGCAATAGTTTTAAGTAAAAATTTTGTTTGTCATGTGTGTAAAGTTTTTGAAGTCTCTGGTCATTTTCTTTTTATTTGTTTTTTTTTGTGAATAAGAACTCTATTACAATTTTGGGTTTGTATGCTGGTGCTTTGGTCAGTATGAGATTTGACCAAATGCCCATCATAAATTTGCTTATAGCCATAACTGTAAATTCAAGCTTTTATGTAATACTTGGTAGTGATTTCAATAAGAACAGATCAAAACATAATGCAAGTTTCAAAACATGTCTAGATTTAGAATTGTATAATATACTTTTGGACAATTCTGTCTTCAAACTTTCAACTTGGTGCAATTCTAAGAGGGTTAATAAGACTATTGATTTTGTTTTTGTCAATAAACACCTTTCGACTTCAATGTTTAGAAAATGTGTAAACAGTATTTCTAAGTTTTTTGACACCAATTATTTGGCTGTATCTGTCTTTATGAATCTGAATAGACTTTTGAACAAGTGTTTAAATATATTGCAAAAACTGGCTAATAGAGACTATTGAAAATTTGGGTTTAAGAACTCAGATAATGCCAAGTAAATTTGTTTTAGGAACTGTGCTTCTGTTAAAATATTATTCTTGGAAATTGACTTTATAGCTGCTAAAAATCTTGGTAATTTGGATGCTATGTAGAAATTGCTTAAAATAGTAATAACTGAGTCAGCAAACTTGGTTTTTTTTAAACATTGGTTCAGTGTTTTTGACTACTTTAGGAACAAGCATTTTTTTAAGTTCTACAGACTTGAATTGTTAGTCACTCAGTTAGTTAAAGCATTAAGTTCAGGAAATAGTTCAGAGTTTGTCTAATTAATGAGAGTTTGATTAGTTAGTAATAGTACAGAGTTTTCTAAGATTTCTAGTTTACTTAATAAATGTGCTAGTTTTGTGGAAATCTTCAAACAATTGTCAATAATCAAAAAAAATTACCACAAGTCAAAGTATAGAGAATCTGAGTTGGCCAAAAGTAATTTAATCAATAAGACTATCAAAAAACATATAGATAATTTTGTTTTAGGAAAAGAGAATATGATTAAAAGCATTCTAAATTATTTTTTTTGCAAGGTAATTTTTAATTATTTGGTAATCAGTGAGGATTTAATCTTAGATCCAAATGAAATAAAGCACAAAATTGACAAAATCATGGTGAATTGAACAAGAAAGCAAATAGTATTTACAGCAGTGTCTGATTTGTGGTCTCACCAGTATAATTTCCTAAGCTATATAGAGAAAGACACTTTTTCTTGGTTGAATTAATCTTGGTTATTAGGAACTTTTCTGTTGACAAAGCTGTTGGGCTGTCAAATATATCAAATGAACTTTAAAAGCATTGTAATAATATGGTATTGAGATGTCTTTTGAATGTGTTGAACACTTGTATTTTGCATGATAATGTTTTTACTTCATAGAAGAGTGTCTGGATTTCAATGATCCCTAAATCTTATAATTGAGATAACAACTTTACAATTACATGGCTTATAGCTTTAATTAAAACTACTAAAAAAATTTTGTCAGACTGTATATCTTCAGCTTGTAGTAGGTTTAAGTTCTTTGTGGTAACAATTTCTTTGTTTTAAAAAATATTTCAACTCAATCACTTATGTTTGCTATTGGTTCAATAGTAGAAAATGTCTTAAAGAAAGAAAAAAAGCTCTAATTGGTCTTACAAAATATGCACAAAGCTTATAATTTAGTAGAATAATATTATCTAAAAGCTAATCTAACATGTATTAAGATATGTAGCAGATTTATTGGTTTCTTTGAGAATATTCACTTAAACAGAACCAATAAAGTAATGACTGATTTTGGTTTTTTGAAAAATTACAAAGTGCTAAATAGACTTGATTAGAATAAGGTGTTTTTATCTCTTCTTTGGAAAAATTTTTATGATTTCTTTTTATACAAGATCAAAAGATATGAGTATTTATGTAGGTACAGAGTTAATTCAAGATTTATTGCTAAATTTGGTAAAATAAAGTCATAGACTGAAATAACTTCTTATCTTGCTGCTGAAGTTTTTGTAAACAATACAATCTGAGTTGGCAGCAGTTAGACTGCTACCCAGTATATTTTGAATATAGCCAATAAGTTTTTTACTCTTAATAATATTTTTATAAACACTGAGAAGATTGTGGCTATTTTTATCAATTAAAGAATTAGGAATGCTTCCCTATCTATTAGCAGATTGTTAAATGTGGTGGCTAAGAAGGGCAAATTGCATTGGTACTTGGGTATATTTTTTTTCATAAAAAAACTGTTGAAGCCAAGTTTGGCTAAAACACATTCAGATATTCAGTTTTTTTCTAATATGGTTTTGTGCAAAACTATTTTTAATAAACAATTTTGCTATCTGGTTTCTTCAGTTTTACAATCTATTGTCAGCTACAGAATGTAATTTAGTTTTATTCCTAAGAATGTTTGCACCAAGTAGGACACTGTAATTAAAAAAAACTTAAAGATTAAATTTTGTCTTCTCTGTAATTTTTCTACTATGGCATTGTTGCATCTATTTTTATATGATGTTAAAACATTTGGCCAAGTACAGGCTAAGAGTAAGTTGTCTTCTGTCATTGGTTTCATGAATGCTCCTGGTATTTTGGGTCAGTTTTTCATTCATAGATGTTTAGATTTACATGTTTCTAGTTGGTTACCTGTGCATCTGTTGTGTTGTTTTATTAAGTTGCATATTAATCCCAAGAATAATTTTTTAGCTGGAATTGTAAAAATTTTTTTATTTTGTGGCTTGTCTTTTTCCAAATGTTTTTCATTTTTTTTGGTAAGATGCTAATGTCTAAGGTTCTCAGACATGGTGTTTTTTTTGAAGTGGTTTACTTTCTGAAACAGTATGGAATAACTTTTATGGAACAACTGTTGAACAAAAAATGTGAGTACTTTAATTGGAAATGTTTTAAGTGTTAAAAACATCTGGATTTGTGAAGATTTATACTAGTGTGGTTTAGCTTGGCTGTCTATTTTTTGGGTAGCAAGTTGCCTACAGCTGACAAAATGCTTCATTTTTCTAATGACTACTTTTATAATTCTATTATGGCTGATACTATTGACAAGACTAAGGACATTCTGCTAAATTCTGGTTTAGTTTCTTTTAATATTTACACAGATAGTTCTGTAAAGTGTTTTGGTTCTATGTTAGTTGTTGTAAAAGCTGTTGTATTTTATGCCAATATTAGTGTCAATATTAAGGCAAAAATTCAGAATATTATGTTTTTAACTTTGGCCGAACTTAAGGCTATTACTCTTGCACTTATTTGTATTCCTTTAGGGTGCAGTGTGATCATTTATTCAGATAGTCAGGCTGTCATCTCTGCTTGTATTGATGAGTTGGATTTGGCAATGCCAGATTTTAAGAAACATTTGTGAATAAAACAGCATTAGATTGTCAATTTTATTAGAAAAAAGTTACTTATAATGTCTTGGATCAAGGTTAAAAACCATTCTGGTATGTTAAAAAATGAGTGTGCAAATGTGCTTGTTTTTGATCCATGCTATTACAATGCCACTTTTTCTACTTTTGTTAATAAATATTTTGTGTGATCTGGTAATTTGGTATTGTCTTACAATGTTTATTATTAAGTGTTAAGTCGAGCTAAGTAAGAAGTTGGATTTGGTTTTAAGATAAGAGGTTTTTGTAATGTTAACAAAATAGATTAGAAAAGAACTTTTAAGATCTGACAACCTAATGAGTACATGGCTTTTGGCTTTATGGGCTATTTGTCAGCTTCTTTAAGAACTTATTTTATAAAAGCATTATATAGGTGTTTGTCAGTGGCAGTTTGGAAGCATTTGTATTATAGTTTCTATCTGAACATAAGGTGTTTATTTTGTAACATAATTGACACTTCTAATCATGCTTTCAAATGTTTTTATAATGAGGCAGTTCATGACAAGATTTTGGTTAAGTCTAGTAAGAAATAGTTATTATTCTAAATATTGCTGTTTCTTTTTCTGTGATTGTCCAGGATCTTTTCTTCTATATACATAATATTAGTATCTATTCAAATCTGGCAAGGGAGTTAGTATCTATTAGTTAATGCTGTGAAGTTTTGAGTGCCTTCAGTAGTTCTAAGCTGGTAGGTATAAAAATGATATCTTTTGTTAGAGATTTGGCATCAGTATACAGATTTGTGATATAATATAACAGATCTAAATACTAGGTCTATATAGAAAAAACAGGACTTATATTTGTTAATGACAGTATAATATCTATTAATAAAAGAGATGATAATGATTTAAGTGATAATGTGATAGTATTGCTTAGTATAGATAAAATTAAAAGTATGTATTCTGGTTTATGATCTAAATGTTTGATTTTTTAGGTTTGAATAATAAATTATCAGTCGTAGTAAATTCATAATATAGTTTAGATTGGTCCAAATAACTGGTTATATATAGAAAGTATGTAAATTGTATTTAGTTTGTAATATATATATATTATATATATTTATATAGTAATTGAACCACATTTGTTAAACCAAATAAAAAAAAATATATATATTAAAATTATTTTGTAAATTGTATTAAAAAACTTATTAATTTTTTAAATATTTTTTTTAATTAATATTTTAATTACTTTTTTATTAAAATATTGTTAAATTTTAAAGATTTTAAATACATATATTAATATTTTAATTATTTTAATTTTATTAAAATTATTTTTTATAATTATGTATATATTTTTATTTTAAAATTTAATTATAATATTATTAATTTTTTTAATTTGCTTTAATTAGTTTTTAATAAATAGTTTAATTTATTATTATAGATAATTTATTTAAATAAAGTATTATAATATTTGGTGTTTTATAAAATATTAGTTTTAAAATTTTTTAATATTTGAAAATTTTAGTTAATTTTTTAATATGTTTTATTTATAATTATTTTTTTTATAAAAAACAAAAATATAAAAATATTTTTTATAATAATATTGTTAATTTTAATATAGTAATTTGATAATAATAATATTTAATTTACTTTAAGATTAATTATAATTAAAAAAAATTTAGTATTATTTTTTTACTTTTTTAATAAATTAAAAATTTTATTGTTTTTAATTTATTTTATTTTGTTATTAAAAATTTTTTATTAAACTATTATAATATTGAATTATTTCTTATAATAGTTAAATTATATTTATATTTATTTTTATTTTTTTATATTAACCAATAATCTTTAAAAAAATAAAAAAAAATTAATTATAATTAAAAACTATAATTTTAAGTATTAATTTCAAATGTATTATGCAATTAACATTTAATTTTTGAATAAAAAAACTAAAAAAGGTTTAAAAATAAACAAATAAATATAATTTATAAATAATAAAAATATTTTTATTAAAAATAAACAATTAAAACAAATTTTAATTAAAACTATAACTATGTTTTTTTAAATTATATATATATATATATATATTAATCATATTTTTCTTTAATAATATTTAAAATCAAATTCTTTCTAATATAATCATTATGTACAAATAAAAATATATAATTTAAGTCTTTTATTAGTCCATATTAAATATACAATATACTAAAATAACTTAGATTGTATAATTTTTTTCTTTTGACTATAAGCAGTTAGTAGTATAAGACTTTTATAAAATAAGATTAAAGTATTACAGAAGCAGAATTTGTAAAGCCAAACCAAATTTGACCATTAAGATACTATATACTAAAAGTCTAATACATATCAAAAAGATCATAAAAAGATTTATTTACAATATTATCTTCATATTTAGATTTTTAACTGACAAAACTAATGGTCTCAAACAGATTTTTAATGAAGTGATAGATATTTCTAAAAACAGATTTATTTTTTATAGCAAAAAAATAATATAATGTCTTAATAAATAGTATTGGCAAAAAAATCTGCATGTTTATTGCTAACAATTCAAAATAACTCTTGAATTTGTTTCAGTTGATTAACAGATTTTTTGACACTATAATTTAACAAATATATTTTTTTTTTATCTAACATTTATTGCAAAAGTTTGGTTTAATATTTTTCATAATTGAAGTATACAAATTCAACAATATTTAACTATCTATAAACAATATTATTAAACTAAATACAGGAACACAATCTAAAACAAGAATAATAATCTGCAGTTCCACAAAAATTAAGAAAAGTAAGCCATAAAACCTAATTCTTATACTTATATTAACATCTGAAAAATAAGCAATAGTACTATCATAAGTTTTTATAGACTTTAAATTCTTGACTGATTTATCTATATAATTAACTATTTTATTAGCCCCCTTTTTTATAAAATACTTTCTAATAAAATTAATATTATATAAGCAGTTACTGAAAGTAAGACAATATATTAAACCATAATTACTATTCAGACTACTATTTTCAATGAATTTGGTCAGTAAATTAAACCACCTAGAAATTAGACTTTTAGAATTCAATTTCTTCTATTTATAAAATATATTTTTTGTGAAGCATATACCACAATAGTCCAAAAGTTGGTTCACAAAAACAATACCAAACTTTTTAAGCAAACTTACTACTTTTATATATTATTTCAATCTTAAAACATTTGTAATAATAATATTTTTATTAGTCTAAAAGACATTAAGTATATAATTACTTAAAAACAAACTATATGATATTAAAGTATTTATTATATCTGCCAAAAAACAATTTATAAAAGTAATTAAAAGCATAATTAAAAAACTAAAAAATTGCCAAAGCATCTAACTAATAGCTTATAAATTTATAGTTTTGTGTTTGAAAAAATTGCCAAGATGGCTTTATTAAAAAAAATTTTAGATAAATTGGTCTTGAGTTTTAACTTTTTTCTTAGTATTTTGTCCCATTTTTTACATATACTTATTAATAAATGACTAAATTATAATCTATAATTAATTATAAACTGTAAAACAAACAACACCAGATAAAGAAATTGTTTATTAGAAACAATTTTTTTTAGCACCAAATTTGTAAAAAATTTTATGTTTGAATGTGTCTTAGTAAGACTTAAACAAAAAAAATTTTCTGTAGATAAAAAAATATTCAAATATCTATAAGCTTCACTTTTTTTTGCTATTAAAATGTTCAATCCATTTATTATCAAATAAGAATTTTTTACTTTTCAATTAATAGAAATAGCAACTGTTTTTTTTGTGTTAATTAAAATATTATTAATATAAAAAAATTCACTAGCTATATTCAAAATATGCTAAGTAGCAAACATATTATTTCTAATTCAGATTATATTGTTTATAAAAACTTAAGCTATCAAAAAAAATGTTTTACTATTCTTAAAATTTTGTTTGTTAGTTTATGTAAAAAACTTAGAATTTATTTTGTAATTATATATATAGTTATGCTTTTTAATCTCAAAAAGTAAAAAGTCATAGAAAATTCTCCATAACAATAGTGAAAAAACTTTATTCTGATTTAATCTATCATAAACAATATATTTTGCTGTAAATTTAAAATCTGTTATTACTTAATTAATTTGATTATTGTGTATATTTTCAAAAAACTTAATAAAATAGAAACATATTTTAATCCTAAGCAAACTGTTTTTTAAGTAATATTACCCAACAGAATTATATACTTTGCACATATCTTGAAGAATTAACTAAAGTTTTCTGCCTTTTTTTAATGTATTTTCAATCACAAAACTAACAGCAAAAATTGAAGTTTAAATAGATATGTCTTTCAAAACTGAAAAATTATCATCATACAAAACATCAAACTTACTACATACTAAAAATATTTAATAAACCACTCAATACTTGTATATTATCATGTTTTTAAAGCTTGTTAAAAATACCAGAAAAATCAGTAGCTTTTTTATTAGGCAAATTTTTAACTATCTGTAAAAACTTATAAAAATTAACATTATACATTATTTTTAAAAAATTATTATTATTAATATAATTTAGAGGAACATATTGGTTAAATTACTAGTTTGACAAAACACTTAACACTACATATTTTCTTGTCTATTTTTTTATGCTTATGTTAATATTAAACTTAATTTTACAAGACTTCAGAATTAGATTGTTATTTATTATCAAGTAGTCAAATACTATTTTCCAAACTGAACATTTCAAAATGCTTCTGATTATATGCTTTTTGTTAAAACAAAAGTTTTCTATACATTTTTTTATTACTTTCTTAATAAAATCATCTTTAATAATTCTAAATTTATAATATTTAAATTTACAGTACTTTTTTTTAATGTTTAACAAATAACATAGAATTTTATTTGTTTTTTTACTACTGCCAATTATGATTTCTACTTTGAAAGCTTCTTTTTTATTAATAACAATCCAAATATCAAAGATATAATCAGTTTTTCAAGAATAATTCGAATTTAAACTTTTCATAATCTTAGTTATCAATAGTTTTAGCTTAAAAAACTTAGATAATTGTTTGTTTTTTGAATACTTATATTTACTAAACCAATGTTTAAAGAAAATTTTATTAGTAAAACTTACTACCATTTCTTTTAAAATTTTTTACATTATATTTAGATTATTATAGTTTCTTGTATTACTAAAATTAGTCATATTTAACAAAATTTTTTCCAAAGAATGCTTCTTAAATTGTAACTATTTAGCAGCATCAGTATTCTTAATTTTGAATTTTTATCTATTTTTGTTGGCTTGCTTGTATATATTATTCAAATAAACATCTAAGAAACTATTCAAATCAATAAAAACTACAACTGTCTTGTAATTAGTATTAAAAAAGTCAAATATGGAATTGACCTTATAATTAACAATTATAGATAATAAATTTTTACTAATAAAAATATAATTTATGGTCCTTTTAACATCTTTCGAGTTGTTTTAAGTAAAAACTTTGATCAATAAATGTCTATTAAACAAATTGACCAAAGTTAAATCCAAACAGAACTTAAAACTTACATATTTTTTAAACTTATTTTTGTTAAAATTCTTATTCAAGACCATAAAAATGCCAAAATTAATTGTTTTAGCAATAAAAAAATTAATTTTTACAGCTTAATTAAACCTTGTTTTAGTAAAAACACTAGCATATAAATCCAAAATTATAACTGAAAGCTTGTTTTTAAAGAAAAGCTGTACTAAAATAATTTGATTAAGAACCTTTTTTATCTTAGAAACATGTCAAACCAGAAAATTGTTTATAATAATAGACATTTTAGTGCCAAGAAAATTTTTTTTTAAATCAGATATAAAGATCTATATTCTATCAAACTTATTTATAATTCATAACCTAATACTAAATCTTAACTTTGTTTTTATAACAATAAAAACTATATTACTCAAACTCTTATGTCAATAAACAATATCTTTCTGCTTTGCAAGAACATTAATACTTTGAACATTACATATAACAAACTTCTATATTAAATTAGTTATTAAGACAATAAAAGTATTAAAAAGCCCAAATTAGAGCACAACTAATCCAATCTTACCAAAACTAAACTAATTAAAACTTCAAAAGCCACTATTTTTGTTTTTAAACTGTTCACTTTAGTGGTCAAAATCTTTAATTTACTCAAACCTAAATCTGAAATTTTTTCATTTACAATTAAAAAAAAAGAATAAATAATACAAATAAGACATCTAAAACCATATTAAAATCCAAATTCGAATTCAATAATACAAATATAGTAAAAGAAGAAGATTGAAAAACAAATATTATAAGCACCAAATTCACAAAGCTTAATTTTTGTACAATATTTAACACTTGATCTGCCAAAAGTTTTAAAGAGCATTTCAAACATGCCAAATAAGTGCTAATAGATAAATTATCTTAAACAATCAAAAAATTTTTTAACACATAATTAACCAAAAAAAAAAGATCTAGCACTAAAACCAAAATAAATATTATTAAAAAAAGCAGTAAGTAAAACTACTTAAGTCCAAGATTTGCCATTGAATATGGCAGAACAAAAAATAAGAACACTTTTTCTAGTATATAATCTGGTTAATTGGAAATAATTTTTTTTTGAAACAACTCTTTTATAAAAATTTTTAAAAAGCAAGAATAATACACTAAATATATCATATTTTAAAGCAAAATATTCAAAATGTTTACATTTTTTACATTTAATCAAATCTATTCTAGTTCAAAAAAGTTTTATATTACCAAAAATTAGCTTCATATAAAAGATAAATTCAAATTTTTTATCTAATTCAAAACTAATTACAATATAACAAACTTTATTCCCAGTTTTGAATAAATAATTTATAATGCAAATTTTTTTACCAGTCTTTTTCAATAAAACACCAAAATTATGAACAATTGTTTTCATGAATAGAGTGAACAAAAGTGCCTTAAACCAATCTCTAAACATTCAAATATCTTAATTTCTCATAGCTTTTGCTATATATATTAACTTTTTTCTAATTAAAAATAACTATTTTGATGTTAACAAATTAGTTTAACTTGATTTAGTAGATTTTACCACAGTCTTTTGTTATAATCCAATTAATTGTAAATAAATTAACACAATTTAACTAAACTCGCAATAATTATCTCTTTTAACATATCTATAAGAATTTTTTTAATTATTACAATCTAATCTAATCTAATTCCTTGTTTTTTGACATTGTTGTTTATGATAATTTTCTTTTTTTAAGCTAATAATATAGTCTTATTCATATTTTTCTCTAATATAAATATTGATTTAATAATTTTTCAAATTTTAAGAAAGTAGTGGCTCTTTCAAAACCATTAATTGTTGAAAAAAATTTTCTAATTAACTGAATTTTTTTTGTTGTTAATTTGTCTTCTATTGCTAAAAAATTAATATTCAAAACAAAAAATTTTTTGACAGCCACTTCTACTTATGTTTTTACTATTTTAAGATCAATTCACCTTTTTTTTAGAAATATGTTAAAGGAAAAAGGAAATGATTTTTATTTTTATCTATGCCAAAGTCAATTGTATTAAGAAGAGAATTATACTTCAAATCAATATTAATCTTTTTAATTTTAAGAGTTGTTACTGCTGAACCAAAAAAAACTTCTTTACTAATATTTATTAAGACATTATTATTTTTACTATTATCAAATTTACTATCTATGTCTAAATAAACCCTTTTATTAAAACCAGATTTAACTAAAAAAATATCTTTTTTATTATTAAAGTGCTTAATATTGTCTATAGAAACTCTTTTTTTTTGAGAAAAAAAACCCTTAATAAATTCATAAAAAGCTCTTTTGAACACCTTTTTTTTAAATATATTGCTATCAGAAATAGTCATTAGGTCTACCACAAAGAGATTATTTGGTTAAAAAATGTTGAAGATAATAACACAGAAAATACAAAAACAAAAACAAAAACAAAAAACTTTTTTTCAAAAAGTGCTCTTTAGAGAATTTTGAATATAGAAAAAAAAGAAGTGTAATAATAATAAATAGTTAAAAAAATCTTTTTTATTATTATTTTAATGGTTTTAAAAATTTTTATTTTAATTCAAGACTTAATTTAATGGTTTTTCGGGATTTTTTTGAATTTTTTATTATTTTATTTGTATAATTTGTTGGTATTTTTAATATTAATAATTTTAAATAAAAACAATTAGTTTTAATTAAGCTTTTGTTTTTTTATTAATTGTTTTATATTATATTTTTATATTGTTATTTGTTATTTTTAATTTTATATTAGCTTTTATATTGCTTTAAATAATTGTTAAAAAAATTGAAAATGTTTTTTAAAATATTTAAAATATTTAATTTAATTATTTTTAAATATAGTTTTGTGTTTATTTTTTAAACTTTCCAATTTTATTTAAATCTTAAATTTAATTAATAAAATATGTGTTTTTAGCTATAATATTTGTATTATTAATAATAAGCTTAAATATTAAAATTTTAACTAATTTTTATGTGTTGTTTTTTTTAGAATTTTGGTTTTAAACATAATTTGTATGCTTTATTTTTAAATACTTTATAAATATAAAAAATCTGTTTTATTTTAGTTTGAATTTTTTATTTTTTGCTTTAATTTAATATAACCATATATTTTGTTTTTAATTTTGTATTTAATAAATTGATTTAATAATTAATTGTTGTTTTTTTATTTATTATTTTTATAACTGTTTAATATTATTAACTATTTTTTTGATTATTTTAAAAAATTTTAAAAATTAAAAAGTTTTTTTAAAAAATAATTTTAATATTTTTTATCTTAAATTTAACCAAGTTAAATTTTAAAATCAGTATTTTTTTCATAATCAAATAATTCAAACCCATTTTTTAAAAAAAGTATTTTAAAATACTTTTAATAATATAGTCTTTATTATAAAAACAATTATTTATATATTTAATAATAATTAATTAAATTTTAAATTTTTAACTATTTAAGATTTATTAAGCTTAAAAACTTAATAAATTCTTTTTATTTTAAATAAATTTGATTTAATGTCAATAATATTTAACTTTATATATAATATTTTTTGAATTTTTAATTCAAAAAACCTAAAAAACTGCTTATTTTTGGTTATTTTAATTTTACAAAATTATATTTTAAAAAACATTTTATTTGTTAACAAACATATAATTTTATAAATAAAAATTTAAAAAACATAATAATTACTTTTTTCTCTCATTGATCCCCTGGCCACACCGAAAGCAAAGTTATTCTGCCAAAGAAGTACATTTCCTTTATTCCTTTTCCCTTTTGTTTTCATCACTATTTCTTTGGACACACCTATATTTGTGACTATGGATCTGGCTGGCTCTTCTGCTGGTGTTTCAGGCTCAATTTTGACTGGATTGGAGTCCCGGTTAGGCTCTAAGAAGAAGGCTCACATTGAGAGTGTTTACTCTCATGGTGTCTCTTTCAAGAAAGTGAGGAAACCTGTTGTGTCTGGTACTGTGGTAGATTCTTCAGCTGGACTTTTGTATGCAGACCCATTGCTGGCTAATGGCGGTGAACGTAAAGCATCTTGGAGTAGTGAAGTGGAGAACAAGAGTAACAACATCAGCAAAGTGTCTGACTTAAAGGATATAGAAAACTTGGTTGCCAAAGAAACTAGTTACATTGATTCCAACACCTCTGGAAACGATGACTTGATAGATGACGTTACTCCAAGAAAGATGAGAACAAAGATGTATGTCTTAGACAAGCTGCCGAAACAACCTTTTTTCAACTTGGAAAACAATGACAATAGTGTTTTGGAGCTTCCTCCTTACACGTTTGTTGGGTCCAATTAGTTGCTGCTGCCCAAGTTACATGGTTTAGAGTGTCATCATTTCGAGCCAGTAAAATCTTTCACTTTAGATGTGGAGTTGTCAGCTGTGCCTAGAAAGTCAAATAGTGATAAGTTATTAAGATCAAAAAGATTTTTTATAAAATTGACAGTTTTGGGGGTGCTTTAACTTCCTCAAAATTTCCTGGAGTTATTAGGTCAACTTTCACAAGTGAGTCTAGTTTGGTTAAGGCCAGAGAGTTGACAATCTGTGAAAAAATCATTGTGAATGATAATCTCAAAAAAGTAAACATTCATTCGAATCAGGAGGTGATTGTCAAGGAGATCCCAGTGGATCTTTCCAAATTGGCGGTGGATTCAGCATTTTCTAAATTTGGTAAAATTGTTTCAATCAAAATGCAGTTGATTGGTCTTTGGCAAAAGGCCTTGGTCGAATTTGAGTCATCTGAAGTAGCTAGTCTGGTTGCTTCTAAATAGTTGGTTTTCATGGAAAAGGATTCAATGCATGTGGCTTTGGCAATTGATGATAGACAAACATGAGTATCGAGAGATCAGCATCAGGCTTTGCTTTATACTCTTCTGGTTGGCACCAATGCCCATGATCTCTCCAGTTTGTTGGAATCATACAGTGGGAAAACTTGTTACATTGGCCATAATCCTAATTCATATGTTCATAATAGATGCACTGTAATTTGTTTTGGTGATAAGACATCCAAGTTGGCTGCTATTGGTACCATTCCAGTTTTCAAAGGTGTGAGTTTGCATTGGACTGGTCTTTCTTTGGCTAGTTGCACTCATTGTAAACAATTTGGTCATGTTATGATCAACTGCTCCTTGGGTGAGTATTCTGGTGTTTGAGGGAAGAGGATGGTTTCTAAGCAAGATCAGATTTGTCTAGCTGGGATATATAAGAAAAAGTCGGCTCCTATTGCTCATCTGGTCTCATTTGGTGGTAAAACATAGGCCCAAGTTGCTGGTGGCTCTCCTTCTCATGTGATTTCCTCTGGTTTGGTTGGTGCTGATTTGCATTCTGGTTTGGTTCCTTCTTCAATGGCGACTGACTCTTCTACCATTTTTCATTTGAATGACCAGCTGGCAATTTTGGAGCACTCTTTGGAACTTTTGACTGACCGCGTTTCTGGCATTTTGGTTCGGCTGGAATCCATTGATTTGGTTCCTGTGGTGACCCTTTCTCTGAGCCTTCTTCCTGCTGTTTCTGAGACTTTAACTTCTAATGTAGATTCTGATATGATTATGGATTCTGCTTTGGTCTTATCTGGTACTCCTCCATTCATCATTCATGATGCTGTTGTTGAGTTCAGCTCTAGTAGTTTCAAAGTCCTCACTGCCAAAGTGGGTGGTTTGGAAACAAAATTGATTGCTTTGGAGACCTCAGTTGATTCAGTTTTGGATAAGTTAAATATTCTGTGCTCTGGTTTGGGTTTATCAGTTCCCTTGTCTTCTCAATGACTCACTTAATTTGGAAAATTGCCACATATAATGTCAGAGGTATGAACAATCCTGCAAAACAGAAAGATGTCATTCGTTGGCACAAGGATATGAACAATTTGATTTCTATTGTTACTGAGACCAAGCTAAAGGGTAAGGTCCGTCCATGGATTGCAACTAGATTTGATGGTGTTCGAATCTTTACCTCAGGTCAAAATTCTGGTAATCTGGGTTCAGGTGTTGCTATTGTCGTAGACAATTCTTTGGCTCGCCATGTGTGTAAGGTTTCTGAGGTGCCTAGTTGGCTTCTCTCAATTAAGTTGCTTTTTAAGAACAAACTTTCAGTATCGATTTTGGGGCTTTATGCTGGTGCTTCTCTGGCAGCCCATTTCTCTCAAGCCAATGAAGTCAATTCCCTGATAGCTAAGGCTGTGAATGAGTCTTCTTTTGTCGTTTTGGATGGTGATTTCAATGAAGATGGCTCTCGCAGGTGTGCTAGTTTTAAGAAGTGTTTGGATTTGGGTATGGTCAATTCTCTGGCAGGGAATTCATTGGCAAAAAGTTCTACCTGGAAAAATTCAAGGGGTGTTGTAAGAACTATTAATTATGTGTTCATTTCGTCAAATTTGGTCAATGCGATAGTGAGCTGAAACGTTTTGGATGTTAGCAAGTATTTTGATACTGATTATCAAGCGGTTTGTGTGTCTGTGAGTTTGGGTGAGTTTTTGGATATGCATTTGAATGCTCTTTGTAGGCAGGTGAATAGAGATTGATAGAAGTTTAATATTAGGGATGCTGATGAGAGTAAATAGAACAATTTCAGGAGTGCCACTTTGGCCAATGCAGCAATGTTCTCAGATAAGTTTGCCACCTCTGTAAGATTCTCAGATTTGGATGTGATGTGGGACATCATTCGTGAGGTCATGGTGCTTTCAGCTGATAGTACTTTCAAAAAAAAATGGTTCAAGGACTTTGGTAGAGTTTTCTCCAAGGAATCCTTGAAGTTTCACAAATTGGAGCTTTTGGTTTCTAAGATTATTAGGGCATCACGTAAGGGAGATATTGTTGGTTTGGCTTCTTTCATGGATTGTTGGGCTTCTCTGGACAGTGTTAAGGCTTTAATTATTCGGGATCTGATGGATTTTGGTATGGACTCTGGTCATGTCCTTTCTGCTCTCTTGAGCACTCGGAAATCATATTATGCATCTAAGCTTGTTGAGTCTTAGAACGCCAAGGAGGCTAATATTAGATCAGCCATAGATAAGAGAATGGAAAGCTTTGAGGTCAATAAAGGTCATATAATAAGGAGTGTGTTGAAGTGCCCATTTTGTAAGGTGGTGCTTGACCACTTGGTTGTTGATAGTAAGCTGGTTTTGGAGCCTGATCAAATTATGAGCAAGGTAGACGTGATTATGGAGGATTGGACTAGGAAGCGTCAAGTGGTCAATGATATGTCAAGTGATTGGTATTGCCAATATTGGCCTTTGGAGTATGTTTTTGATGAGACTTTTTCGGAGGTGATGTGTCCGATTGGTTTTGATAAGTTGTTAGGGGTGGTTTCCGTCCTTCCTGATGGCAAAACTGCTGGTTTGTTGGGTATCTCAAATGAACTTTGAAAACATTGTGATAGGTCTGTCTTGGAGATGTTGGTGTTTTTGAACGCTTGCTTGGCTGGTGAATCAGTGCCCGGCCCATGGAAAGAGGCCTGGATTTCAATGATTTCCAAGCCTTATGAGTAGGAGGGTGTTCTGATGAACACACATCCTATTGCTTTGATCGAAACAGCTTGCAAGATTCTCTCCAAGGTTCTTTCTGATAGGATTTCTGCTGCATGCAGTACTTTCAATGTTCTTTGTGGGGACAATTTTTCGGTTTTGAAGAGTATGACTACTCAGTCTCCTATTTTTGCAATTGGTTCAGTAATTGAGGATGCTCTGGAAAAGAACCGTGAGCTCTGGCTCAGTGAAAGACAGAATCTTTTAATAATTCTTTTTTTTCACAAAAGAGTGTTGCAGGATATAAGGAAGGCTTATGATTCAGTTGGCTGGGAGCATCTTAAAAAAAGCCTGGTCAGAATTAAGATGTGCAGCAAGTTTATTCAGTTTTTTGGTAGTATACACAGAAGTCGCACTAATCGAGTAATGATAG
This sequence comes from Geosiphon pyriformis, assembly GCA_016748015.1. Taxonomy (NCBI): domain Eukaryota; kingdom Fungi; phylum Glomeromycota; class Glomeromycetes; order Archaeosporales; family Geosiphonaceae; genus Geosiphon; species Geosiphon pyriformis. The sequence goes on along the minus strand of JAAOMT010000074.1, from coordinate 64,737 downwards.
ATTTTGGTTTGACTGGTGGTTATCATATGTATGATGGCTTAGATTAGGGAGAAGTTTTTTTCCCTCTTCTGTGGCACATTTTCTATAATCCTTTGTTGTGTGAAATCAAACATTAGGAGAGTATGTGTGAGTATAGGCTGAATTTGTACTTTATCTCTAAAAATAGACGTGCTGAGACTCAGGCTGGACTTTCTTTCTTTTTTGCTGTTGGTGCTTTTGTTGATGATACAATTTGGGTTAGTAACAGTCAAGCTGCCACTCAGCACATTCTCAATGTCACCAGTAAATTTTTTCAGGTCAATGATATCTCTATTAACAATGACAAAACAGTGGCCATTCCTATCAATAGCAGAGTCAGCAGTTCCTTCCTTTCTATTAGCGGCTCACCTATTTCCGTTGCCAAGAAGGGGGAATCTCATCGGTATCTGGGTATTTTTTTTTCAACTGAGGGTCTTTCGAAGCTGAGTTTGGCTAAGGCACATTCAGACATTCATTTTTTTGTCAATTTGGTTCTAAGAAAAGCTATTTCAGATAAACAATTCCTATACTTGGTGTTGGCGGTTCTCCAGCCCATAATCAGTTATCAGACACAATTTAGTTTTATACTGGTTGGTGTTTGTGCCAAGTAAGATGCTCTGGTTCACAAGGGCTTGAAGCTTAAGTCTGGCCTTCTGCTTGATTTTCCCAGTAATACGCTGCACCACCCTTCATTTTATGGTTTGAAATCTTTCTCGCAGGTACAGTCTGAGTGTAAAGTGGCCTCTCTTGTCAGTTTTGTAAATTCTGGTGGGATCTTGGGTCACTTATTTTCTTACAGGTTTCATGACTTGCAAGTTTGGTGTTGGCGTTGTTACCCAAGTAGAAAAACCGATCCAAAGTTATGAAGAAACATGACCAAAATGTGACATAACACAGAATAACGCACAATAACGTTGGATAATGCGTTATAACGTTGGATAATATGTTATAATGCAGGATAACACAGAATAGCACGCAATAACATAGGATAATGTGTTATAATGCAGGATAACACAGAATAACATGTAATAATGTTAGATAACATGTTATAACATAGGATAACTAGCAATAACATAGAAAAACGAAGCAATAACAGAAACAACAAAGCAATAGCTAGCGATAGCGAGACAATTGAAAGCAATCCTGTAAAACCAAAAGAATGTATAAAAGCAAGTAGTTGTAGAAGTGAGAAAGGACAGAGAAGAAAAAATAGATACAAATCTTTAGACCAGAAATTAAAATATCCATACCCCTTCATCCTTTATTATCTTTCCTATTTCATCTTCTGAAATAAATCAATTATTAAAAGAAATCAGAATTGTGAATTCATGTTCTCAAATTTTGTGAAATTTATGTAAATTAATTCTTGTCTCGTACCTCTGTTCTAAAACAAATGCTCTTAGCATAACCATCTCAAACCTATTAACGATTTGGACCAATCACTCTTAATCACGGCGATTGACAATACTAATTTATCTTTTCTCTCTTTTCTTTTTTTTTCTTTTTTTTTTTTTCTTTTTCTGTCTTATTTTTTGTGGAGCGGCAACATAGTAAAATCGATTGTCTGGGAATAGACTTTGTAATAGCCTGGTAAAAGAGGGAAGCTCCCCCTAAGTTTTGGATATTAACATTATCTTGTTAGCTTACTAGAAGGGCGAAAAGACAACACCAGACCCTAATGACTGTACTCGTTAGCTCGGAAAAGAAAGCTCACATTTACGAAAAACATTGCAATCGATGAAAGACAAACTCTGTGCCTTATAACCAAAGAACTCAATGGGTAAAATTCACATCCAGGAATAGATCTTTAGAGACTGATAATCAAGACTAAGCCAACAGAATTACGTGGAAGACGCATCATCAATAATTGAGAGCACTAAATGTTACCATCTCTCATACCCACCAAGTTTACCCATAACATTTGGTGCTCCCTGTGAGGTTATAAATCCACAGAAACAGAGCACCCCCAAAAATACATAAAAGTGGCAACTATTGGAACAATAGGAAAAGACCACTTTTCGTACGGAAAAGCACTATTTCAATACTTTCGAAAAGACTTAGGAATACCAGCAGGAATCACTTATGCAGAAAGTGATTTTTGTAACTATATCAACACAAAAATCAACTGCTTGTTAGGCTGTACAACTGATACAGGAAGACTTGGAGAACAAATCTATCAAAGCTTACTAAAGTACTCAACAGCCACAACTACCCAAGCAATCGCTGAAACTCTGTGCATAATTGATACAGACATTAAATATTACATGGCACAACAATTTCCTCAAGTACAACAACCAGTGGAATCTGACTCTGAGGATACGAAAATGAATCTAACAAATCTGTAACTGCCCAAGCCAAGTTCACAGTCAACAAAAAACCAAGAGTCCTTTCCCCAACAACTCCATCATACCATCAAACACCCCAAAGTAGAATTGTATTCAACCCACCCCCGGAAACTCAGTTGGAAATACCACAAACTCCTGGAAATTTACACCCTTGGAATCAACACAGTTGGACCAAATCACTAGGAGAATATGGATCACTGTTTGAAAATCTTAACTCAGCAGCTGGTCAAACAGAAGGAAACCTGTCAACTTGGGAACAGCCACCAGCACAAAACCTAGCAGAATCAGCATCTCTTCTGACGGAAGAAACAGCTATTTTACAACCTATTGGTTCAAGCGACAAAGGAAAGCAACCAGCATTAGCACCTGGAGAACACTCAAATATGTGGACACCAATCCCTTTAAACATAACCAGTAACACCCCATTCATTAACTGGATCATGGCTTATCAGGATATTGCTAAATTGGAAAAATTCTCTGGTGAAAAAGATAATGCATATTCTTGGATTGCGGACGCCAAAAAAGCAATTACCGCTAATGGTTGGAATGATGACCACACAGTTCAGGCACTGCCATTCTTTTTGACCGGAACTGCCAATTCGTGGTACCAGAGCCTGGCAGAGAAGCCTACCTCCTTTACCAAGTTTAAACTCACATTTCTGCAATACTTCTGTGACCCCAATACGTTAATTTGATTGCAGAATCAATTCAGCATAATTAAACAAAAAGATCACGAAGCAGTAACTACTTATCTCTGACAATTTAATCAAATTCTGCGTCAAATATTAGCTATCGAAAGGGACTACTACACCACGGTGCAAGTTCTTAATCAATTCATTAAAGGATTGCGGAGTAGTATTCTAAGATCTGTAAGACCCTGTCATCTGACCAGTTTACAAGACACCGTCACTCTTGCTCACGATTTTGAGTCTGCAAAACAAGAAGCGAACCATACCCAAGCCATTAATTTAGCCATTAATGGAACCTCTGATATTGACACAAAGATAACTCAATTGAGTAAGAAACTAACTCAGAAAATTGAGGGATTCTTAGCCGGAACTACAGGAACTTACCAATCACCCCAACAGAGAGAAAATAACAACAACAGCAGATACTCACAACAACAGAACTGTCAGCAACAGCAACAACCTTGGAGATCCGATTCTCATAACTGCTACTACTGCCAGAAACCTGGACACATTGCCCATGACTGCAGAAGGAAGATCATGAACCAAAATCAAGGAAACCCATACCAGCAACCCAGATATCAACAAAACATGGTACCCCAATATTCCATACTTCAGAATCAACCACTCCTATATGCACAACAGGTCTCGTACACTCAACAACTGCCCCAGAATTATTATCAACCACCACCAATGACACAAGCAATCCCTTACTATCAAACTTCTCCTTACAGCCCGTCCAGACCTCGAGCTATAGACTATAATCAGGAATGAAGGAATCCCAACAACAATCAGGTGCAAACCAACAGTGGACCATCTCGACCAATCCCTCATGGTCCTGCCCAATCTCGACCAACACCAACTGGATACCCAAATCAAGCTTCCTATCTCGGTCTTATGGAAGACCAGAGTTTTGATAAATCTACACCTGTGGAAGAGAGAGATATAGAACAAATCTCCCAACCTTCTAAGCAAACAAAAAGCAATATCCCACCAGCCACTATTACTGAAGACACCACTCTAGCCATCATATTTCCTTTTGACATCAATAATTTGAACACACATAGCCTTTTTAGTAGAGCAGTCATCAATCAGGATAAACCAATAACGGCCCTATACACTGATGCCAGAGTCAGAGAAAGAGACATTAAATTAATTCTGGATAGCAAATCAGTCAGTAGCATAATCACGAAGCAGCTCATGAACCAACTAGGTCGCTGAGTAGACTGTGCTGCTACTGCTCAGATTATTACAGTGGATGGGAACACAAAAACCCTGATAGGAGAAATTGACAACTTCCCCTTCGAGATTAATGGAATCCAAATCCCTACCAAAGTACTCGTCATGGAAGCTATTTAATATCAAGCTCTAGTAAAAAACAATTGGTTGTCAAAAGCCAATGCTACTCTTGACTGGAACACCCAAGAACTTCAACTCACATTCAACGGACAGCATGTCCAAGTCCCAGCTATGTGCGGACACTTTAAAAACCAACATACCAAGGAACCCCTTATTGAATTCGAAGATACATCAATGCCACCAACTATTGAGACCTATCAGGTTTCATGGGCAGATGATTATTAAACTGAACTACCCCCACCACCAACCTGGGAAGAAAAAGGAAAAGGCAGAGCTGAAGAAGAACTCCAATTGTCATCATTAGGATACATAACCTTGGAACAAAGAAACTTATTTTACTAACCCCCAAGACTAATATGTGTCAATTGTAGAAAAAAACTATCCACTATGGGCACATGTATTGGGGACAACAAAAAATGGCCCACCACCACCAAATACTATTGCAGGTCTTGTTTACTGAAAAAATTTGGATGACCAAAACGACAAGGCAAGTGGGACCACATGCCGTGTCTTACATGTGGCAAAATCCTGCCAGATAAAGGACTCTGGAATGATGTGCCTGGCAGAGGAGGAACATGCAACGAGGCTTGTCAATACACCATATTAATCAATAATTGGGTATGAAAGGGAACTCCCATCGAGGATGCTTGGAAACAAGCACTCAACAGGCTAGACAGTTATCCACATAATGACCACGAAATCTAGAAAATGACAAGTGCCAAGGCCGAAGGTGTCATGCCTGAAGAAATACGAAAAATTAAGGACAACCCTTGGACGCCCAAATATACTGGACCCGACTACCCCAAGAATGATTTCTTCACAGATGACCCAGACGCATTTCAGAACCAATATCAGGAATTGGCCCCAACTCGCAAGGAACAAAAGCAAAGGTTGGCCGATTTGAATACCAAACTATGCGATCACTGTTTGATCCCCTGTCACTTCCAGTACTGTGATGAATGTGATCTTATGTTCAATCCACCTCCAAGAATACTGTTTCCAATCACCGAACTACCTGAACCCAAAGAAGAGGTATTGATCACCGAGAACATGTCGTTTCAAAATCCAACTGAGGATACCAAAACAGAACAGTATCTCGTGTATCCTGACCTATCCAAAGAACTAGAGCTAAAATGGTACAGTGACAATAAGGAAAGAATTTGTCCCAAAAGAGCACATGACACTGATGCCAATTTCAACCTATGATACCCTGGACAATCACCCATCATTATAGCCCCACATTCTCTCGTAAAAATAGATCTTAAAATAGCATTAGAAATTCCTGTTAGTACAATGGTACAAGTTGCCTTTCGATCTAGTCTAGCCAAGAAAAGAATCAACATAAAAGGAAGAATCATCGATGCTGGTTACACAGGAAACATCATTATAATACTACAGAAAAATTTAGACAGACCCTACAAAATAGAATCACAAGAAAAAATTGCCCAAGCTATCTTCTTACCCCTAGTCAAAATACCCCAATTAACCCCAGTAACAACCCGAAAAGAGTTAGGCCTCACTGCCCAAGGAATCAACAGATTTGGATCAAGTGGAAGAGAAAATGTACCAGTTAATTTCATGGAGGAAGACAGTAACCAGATAGAATTTATTCACACTGATACTGTCATCTCCATTCCCCCATACCAACAATACATTCTCAAGATGAATCAAAAGATCCAAGATCAAGCCCTATTATTCAAAGCCAGTCCCGAAATCTGTTCCCTAGCCAATGTTGCTAATCTATACCTACCAGCCAAAGCCCATAAACACTTCAAAATCCTCATCCACAACCTGACAGAAGATGTCATTGAAATCCCCGAAGGGACCCTCATCGGTTCCATATCCGCAGATAGTCAGAATCCTGAAAAATCCCAGTCCATTCCAGATTTCACACAATTATTCTTATTCTGTGATATTACCTCACAAGTATAGAATTTGCCAAAAGAAAGTTACTTGTTCACACCAGAAGAGATCAATAAATTGAATTTAGGAAATTTAAGTACTTTGCAACAAATGCAACTCAAAGTCCTTTTAAATTAATATGCTGATGTTTTTGCCAGCGAAAATGAGTTCGGATGCACTAACATTGTGAAGCATTAGATTGATACAGAAGACGCTCGACCAATTAAGCAACGAGCTTACCACGTACCCCCATCTGGTGATAACCTAATTAAGCAAGAAGTGCAACGGATGCTTAATAACAGCCTAATCAAAGAATTGTTAAGCCCTTGGTCCTCACCAGTAGTCTTGGTTACCAAGAAAAATGGAAAAGTGCAATTCTGTGTAGATTATTGAAAACTAAATAGTGTCACGCGAGGAAATAGTTATCCCACTCCCCTCATCCAGGAAATTCTGAATAATCTAGAGAAAAAAAAATGGTTTTCATCATTAGATTTAGCAAGTGGTTACTGGCAAGTTGAAATGGACCCCAAAGACAAAGAAAAAACAGCATTTACCACTCAAGACAGAAACTTTGAGTTTAACGTAATGCCTTTTGGACTTTGTAATGCTCCTGCCACGTTTCAATGCCTGATGGATGTAGTATACAAAGGAATCCTTTGGAAATCAGTAGTAGTCTACTTAAACAACACAAACATGTTCTCTGAAACATTCGAAGACCATCTGCTTTACCTGCAACAAGTCTTTGAATGCCTTTGTAATGCCAGATTGAAACTCAATCTCGAGAAGTGCTTCTTTGGAAAAACCGAGTTAAAATTCCTAGGACATGTAATCAGCAAGGACAGAGTTAAACCTGATCCAGATAAAGTACAAAAAGTCAAGGATTTTCCAGCCCCAATCAACCTCAGAGAATTACAAGGATTTCTAGGATTAGCAGGATATTATCGTCAATTTGTCAAAAGTTTCTTGAACATCACAAAACCACTCCATCAATTGTTGTCCAAATACATACCATACTTGTGGAAGAAAGATCAACAGAAAGCATTTGACTATCTCAAGCAGCAATTAATCACATCCCCAATTCTGATTTATCCAGATTTCACTAAATGGTTCATTGTCGCTATGGACGTTTCAAAAAATGCTCTAGGAGCAGTCTTATCACAGATAGGACTGGACAATAGAAAACACCCAGTTGCCTATGCTAGTCGCAGCACTAGCCCAGCAGAAAAGAATTACAGCACAACAGATCTGGAATGTCTCACCATTTATTGGGCCATACAGACTTGGAAATATTACTTCAGTCAACCATTTGACCTATATACCGACCACAAAAGACTTATTTGGTTACTCAACAATCCACAACTAGAAGGAAAATATGCGAGATGGAGTACTTATCTGCAACAATTCTTACTCAAAGTCCATTACAAGGAAGAATCCAAGAACACTAATGCCAACAGTTTGTCAAGGATGCCACAAACTTAATCCCAGACCCATGGACACACTCACTTATCAATGACTACATCAGTACCTATCGACACTACGTTTCAAGAAGATATTATCTCAACAAGAACAGAGTACCATATAAAAACAAGCCCGAAATTATTTTATTCAAGACAATCAACTATATTGACAAGAATGCCGAAACCACCCCAACCCACAACAACTAATCACGGACAGTAAAAGAGAAACTATACTATATAGTGTGCACTCAGATCTGACTGCAGAACACTTTAATAAAGATGCTACCCTCAAAAGAACACTAAACTTATACTATTGGCCAATGATGCACAAAGACATTTTCGAATATGTGCTCAATTGTAACACATGCCAGCAAAAAGGAGGAGCAAGATCAACAGAACCACTTCGACCCATTCCAGTTGGAAATCTATTTGATAGAATCGGGATCAATTTGGTTGGACCTCTTTCAATTACATTCCAAGGAAATCGCTATATCGCTGTAGCCATAAACTATCTTACAAAATGGCCAGAAGCCAGAGCAATCCAAGTGGCTGACGCCAAAACAGTCGCCAAATTTGTGCATCAAGACCTAATTTGCTGACATAGATGTCCAAAAGAATTATTATCTGATCAGAAAACACACTTTGTTAATAATACGCTGACTGAACTAAGCCAATAGTTTGGAATAAAAAGACCCTTATCGTCACCATACCACCCACAAATGAACGGACTGGTAGAACAGTTTAACAGAACACTGTGCAAAGCACTAGCAAAAATAAGTCATGAAAACAGACAAGAATGAGACTTATTCATACCTTCTGTACTCTTTGCATACCGAACATTGAAACAAAATACGACTCAGTTCACACCATTCGAACTAGTCTATGGAAGAAAAGCTACATTACCGATTAAACGAGTGATACCGTCATACCCAACAGAAACAATCAATGAAGAGAATTTTGAGGCTACCTTATACCAAAGAACGTACCAGTTAATGGAAATGTTGGAAAACAATCAAAGAACAGCAGCTGACAATATTAGTCATGCTCAAGAACAACAAAAAGAAAGACATGATAAACACCTGCCAGAACAACCAATGGAATTCAAGATTGGAGACCAAGTACTGTTACATCGTACAAAAGCTGAGAAACAGTGGAGTGGAAAGTTTGACCCAAAGTGGGACGGTCCATTCCACATACACAAAGCGTTAGGAAATAGAGCTTACAAATTACAATTAGAAGACAGGATTTTAAAAAAAGTAGCGCATGGAAATTGGTTAAAAATTTATTATGTAAAACAGAAATTATCGTCATCAGTACCTCAACTAGGAACACAAATTTCATTAATCAGACCAGAAGATATACCACGAGATCTGGAACCAATTATTGTCATCGAAACATAGACAACAGGCAGCAAATTAAATTGGGGAATTCAAATATATATAGCATCCAAAAAGCAGCAAGAAATGATAGAAATTTCAACATGAACTTTTCAGATCAAATTTTAAAATTATCTAAACAATTATTTGAAACAATTCAAAAATCGACATCTCAAATAGAAATAACAATTGATAAAAAAGAGATATGGTACAAAGATAAAAGCAGAAGAGGAAAGGACAAGAGTTCAATTAGAACTAAATGTTTCCTCCCCTACCCACCACCCGAAAGGCAATGTGAGAGGAAAAATTGCCTTCGGGCGGGGGGTGGAAAAGAAGGAGGCAAAGAACGAGAAAAAAATTACAAAAGAAGATACTTGGTCCCCAAGCTCGAAGAAATAAAACAAGCTTTAGCTCATGGGACCAAACTCCCCGAAACAGGGGAGTAGACATTTGACAACGTCCAGAAATAGAAAGAAAGACTTCTTCCAGCTTATTGGTTCTACAAAATTGGAGAATAGCTTGACTTGAAAACACCATACGAAGACCTCAGCCAGAAAACGTTCAACAAAGAAGTAATACAACAAGTAAAAAAATTCGTAAGGAAAAACAATCTGACCCTATATTACAAAGCAGCATACTGACTATACACTACCTTCCAACATTGCCCAAACGTACTACTGAATGGATCTATGAAAACCATAATGGTTAACAGCATAGGACGAATAACCAATCAACAGTTCGAAGACCTACAAAAGGCAATACTTGAGGCAACAATCAAACATTACACGAACGAAGCCATGATAACAAATACATATGGTTTTGTAGGAGCTCAATTTTAAAAAGAGAGGGATAATGTTACCTGAGTAGAAAAACCGATCCAAAGTTATGAAGAAATATGACCAAAACATGACATAACACAGAATAACATGCAATAATGTTGGATAACACGTTATAACGTTGGATAACATGTTATAACGCAGGATAACACAGAATAGCACGCAATAATGTAGGATAACATGTTATAATGCAGGATAACACAGAATAACATGTAATAATGTCAGATAACATGTTATAACATAGGATAACTAATGATAACATAGAAAAACGAAGCAATAACAGAAACAACAAAGCAATAGCTAGCGATAACGAGACAATTGAAAGCAATCCTGTAAAACCAAAAGAATGTATAAAAGCAAGTAGTTGTAGAAGTGAGAAAAGACAGAGAAGAAAAAATAGATACAAACCTTTAGACCAAAAATTAAAATATTCATACCCCTTTATCCTTTATTATCTTCCCTATTTCATCTCCTGAAATAAATCAATTATTAAAAAAAATCAGAATTGCGAATTCATGTTCTTGAACTTCGTGAAATTTACGTGAATTAATCCTTGTCTCATACCTCTATTCTAAAACAAATACTTTTAGCATAACCACCTTGAACCTATTAATGATTTGGACCAATTGCTCTTGATCATGGTGATTGACAATACTAATTTATCTTTTCTCTCTTTTCTTTTCTTTTCTTTTTCTTTTTCTTTCTTTTTCTGTCTTAATTTTTTTGTGGAGCGACAACATAGTAAAATCGACTGTCTGGGAATAGACTTCATGATAGCCTGGTAAAAGAAGGAAGCTTTCCCTAAGTTTTGGATATTAACATTATCTTGTTAGCTTACCAGAAAGGCAAAAAGACAATGCCAGACCCTAATGACTGTGCTCATTAGCTCGAAGAAGAAAGCTCACATTTACGAAAAACATTACAATCGACGAAAAACAAACTCTGTGCCTTATAACCAAAGAACTCAACGAATAAAATTCACATCTAGGAATAGATTTTCAAAGACTGATAATCAAGACTAAGCCAACAAAATTACGCAGAAGACGCATCATCAATAATTGAGAGCACCAAACGTTACCATTTCCCATACCCACTAAGTTTACCCATAACAGCGTCCTATTTATTCATTAAATTCTCCTGTTCAAGTTAATATCAGTGCTTCCAACAACTTTTTGGCAGGCTTGGTCTGTATTCTTCTTAATTGCAATTTGTCTTTGGGTGGGTCTTTTGTTAGTTCTTTTCAGTTTAGCAGTGGTGCACCTATGTCTACTGTTTTGGGCGAATCTAAGTTTTCCAAGTTTCTTCCTTCTCTCTGACAGTTTGGCATTGCCTTTGTTGATCAACTTCATGATCATCATAGTGCCATCTTTGACTGGTATACCTTCAAGTAGTGGAAGAGGCTGAACTTCTGTGGCCCTGTTCCGGAATGGTTCAGGCTTGCTACTGCATTTCTCAATGATGCTTCTCTCCTTTCTAATAATCAGTTTGTCTCAGATAATGCTGTTTATCAAGATATTTTTGGTTCTGTTGATTATGCTTCTGTTTGTGGTCATCTTTCTCAGGTCGTTTCTGGTAGCTTGTCTGTTTACACAGATGGATCTTTGAGAAGTTTGGGTACTGCTGGCTGTAGAACTGGTGCTGCTGCTTTTTTCGAAGACATTGGTTTGGGTTTGGGAGTTGGTATATCGGGCTTGATGTCATCCACTCTTGTGGAATTGCAGGTTATTGCGTTGGCCATGGAGTGTGTCCCTTCGTCCTGTTCCGTTTGCGTGTTTTCTAATAGTCAGTCTGCTTTGAGTACTTGTGAGTCAGAAATAGATCTTGTGTGTCCTGACTTTTGCAATCAGTGTTGGGTCGAGCGTCAGCATATCATTAATGTTATTCATAGTAAAAATTTGAGAGTTAGTTGGCACAAAGTCAAGGGTCATTCTGGCGTTTCTGGTAATGAGTATTCTGATGAGATTGCTGGCGTTGTCTTTCTTTCCAGTTGGCATTTGCATCCTTGCTTGGATGAACATTTTCTGGTGGCTGACGGTGGTGTGATTTCGGGCAATTTGAGACACTTTGTTTGTAATATTTGTCAATTGATCTGTCACATACGCTGGAAAGTTGGTTCTGGTGCTAAGTTTTTGAAAGATGATTTGCTTTTTGATGTTGACTGGTTTCACTCTTCTATGGTCTGGCATCCTGACTTGTACATGGCCACTGGCTCCACTAGCAGGCCCTCGGTTAATACTTGTACCTATTTCATGAAGGCTCTGCATCACCAGTTACCTGTTGCTGTAAGGAAGCATCTTTATAATAAATGTTACCCTAGTGTGCTGTGTTTATATTGTGGTGATGTGAAGTCTTTGGACCATGTGTTCTTTTGTAAGATCGACAATTTTGCTTGTAATAAAAAAAAAGTTTTTAAAATAAGTTTAAAAAATAATTAAAAAGTAATATTTTATTTAATTTATTTTTGGTATTTATAAGTTTTTAATAGTTAATTTTAATATATTAAGAATTATTTTTATAAAATTTAGAATTTTTTTTTAGTAAATGTTTTTAAATTTTAAAATAGAAATTTTTGGTTTAATAAAAAAATTATATTTAAGTTTTTAAAAATAAGTTTTAAATATCTTTAAATTATTAATTTTTAAATTTTTTTTATAATGTTTTAACAAAATAAGTTTAAATTTTAATACTTAAAATAATATTAATAATTAAAAGTTTTTTTTTAAAAATAATATAATTAATTAAAAAATTAATTTTTTTTAATTTAATTTTAATTAGTAAATTAAAATAGTATTTAAAAATATATATAATTAAAAATAAATAATATTATATTATTATTAATTAGCAAACTTTAATTTAATTAGCAAACTTTATTAAAAATATTATTTATAATAGCTTAAAAAAAAATATTATAAAAAACAATAACAACAAAAACAGAACAAATATAAAACTTACAAAAAATTTTAAAATCTTAAAAATAAAAAAAAGTATTTAATTTATATTAATAATATTAAAAAAAAACTTAAAACATAAACTTTATACAAAAAAGTTTAATATTGTTTTTAATAATTGATTTTAAATCAAAAAAACTATGTAAAATTAAAATAAAATTTTAATATAAATTATTTTAAATTTTGTAATATTATTAAACATTAAAGTAAAAATTATTTATTAAAAAATTTTTTAATAATTTGTAAATATTTTTTTACATATAAACAAAAAATAATAATTTGGTTTTTATTTAATTAATATAATTCTTAAAATTAAGTAATTTAATAAGTTAATTAATCAAAGTTATATATAAAAACATTATTTATTTTATTTTTAAAATTAATAACTTTATATTACTTAAAAAAAAACATTTTAAAAAATATTATTTAATTATAGTTACTTTAAAAAAAACTTTTTAAGTATTAAAAATTATAATTACAATTATTTTATTTTTTGTTTTAAGTATAAATCATAAAAAATTAAATATTATTATTATTAAAATTTTAATTTGATTTTATTATTAAAAAAATATTGTAAATTAATATTTAAATTTAAGTAATTTAAAATAATTTTTATTTAGTTTTAATTATAAAAAATTGTTGATTAATTTAAATTTTTAATAAATTCTTAAAATTTTTTTTTAAAATATAAAACTTAATAATAAAGTGATTTAATTTTAATAAAAAAAAGTATTATTTTTTATAAAATATATTTATTATATTATTGTATTATATTATTATTATTATTATTATTATTATTATTATTATTATGTATTTTTAATTTTAAAATCTTTTGCTAATTTTTTGAACATAAATATAAATTCTTAATAAATAATTTATTATTTTAAAAAACTTTAATTAATTTTAATTTAAACTGATTAAACTTTATTTAAATTACTTAAAATTTATTTAACATATATAAATTTTAGCTTTAATCGCTTTAAATTACTATAATTACAAAAAATTAAAATCTTGTATATTTTAATTATAGTATTTTATTATATTTATAAATTAATAATAAATATTATTTTGTATTAATTTAATATAAAAATTAAAAATTTTTTTTTTAAAAAAAGTTTTATATATACAACAATTATTTAAAATTGTATTAGAAAAACACAATTACTTAAAAATATAAAAATTTCAAATTAATTATTAATGATTAAAAAAATTATTGTTTTCAAAAGTTATTAAAATTTTCAGATTTTTATAATTAAATTGATCAAATAGTTTAATTAATTATTAATAATAATTATAATATATATAATTTAAAATTTTAAAAAATTCAAAAGTTAAAAAAAAAACCTTAAATAATTAATTAAAATTATTAATAGAGTTTAAAAAATAAATATATATATTCTAATGATAGAATCCCAACCAAAAGTGTTTAATTTTGCACATAAGATATAATAATAATAATAATAATAATAATAATAATAATAATAATAATAATAATAATGATAATGATAATAATAATGATAATAATAAGACGATTATAGTATTATAGAGGACAAAAATGAAGATTATTCAAAAAAAGGGATTATACCAAAAACGAGAATTCTGTTTTCAAGATTGGAAATCTGATAATAAGAGAGTTAACTTGAAAAAAGAAATGATTTATTAGTATCACATTTTACAAATACTTTTATTGATCGATTAGAATTGATGAAAAATTTATAAAGTCTTCTCACGCAAACTTTTATCAATATTATTATTTTGGATTAATTGAATTTTTTGTTGTTGTTGTTGTAACAGAGAAAAAATTATTTTTTCTTGTAAAAATCAAGTTTAAAAATGAAGATCTGTTCAATTTTTGAAATGGTGAAAAATACGTGTTACTAGTTACTAGTTACTGGTTACTCCACAAATTATCCACTTCCTTTTATGTGAGATACGCGAATAAATTATTTGTTTGTTGCTCTTTATGAATATGGCGAAGTTGATGATGAGGCTGATAATGTGCATAAAAGCCAAAACTTGTTACAACTTGTCCAGAGATTTGAGAAAAGGTCAATTAAAAAAAAAAAAAAAAAAAAAAGGGAAGATCAAAAAAATTTGGGATACACAAAAAAGCTCGGAAAGTATCTTTTGATGAACGCGGAAAATTTTATCTTCTCTCAAGAATAACCCGAGCAGCCTGATACCTTAGATAGTATCACTGGTTAAATAATCACAAAAATCTAAGAAGATAAAACTGGATATGGGCCGATAAGGTTTCAGATAGCTGGCCAGACTTTAGTCGTTAGCCGTTTCTCTAAAATTGTACTAGTTCAAAAAGTTTCTTGAACTAAAAGGGTTGAGAATTTGAAAAAATTCCGACAATTATCCCCCTAGTTTGGGGGTTTAAAAATAATCTCAAACGTTAAAATCCAATGATAATAATAATAATAATAATAATAATAATAATAAAAGGCAATGATATAGGAAATAACACCAAGTAGTGTTATTTCCTATATCATTGCCTAATAAAAATAATATAGGTGAACCAATCAAAAGAATGAATTATTACATGGAAAACTTTCATGATTTGATGAATTGATGACATCTTTTTCAATCATGTATAATCATGTATCTAATAAATCGATGATCTAATCACCACTTTTACTATCACAAATCAGTTTTTTTTCTTTCCCAAATTAAATCATCACTTTCTCCGAATCGTTTTTTTTAAGGCTTTACGTAACCATTTTACCTCTCCCCTTTTTCTTTCCATCTTTTCTTCCTGTTTTAATATAGTGGCATATTTGTCGCACACTTTTTACCCCACACTTTTTTTTTTTAAAGTTTAGTACGACATCGAAGCAGTTTTAAAGCTTTTGTTGGTTACTTGGTTGTGCCCGTGGGAAGTTACAACAACAACAACAACAACAACAACAACAACAACAACAACAACAACAACAACAACAATAACAATAACAATAACAATAAAGATAATAATAACAATAAAGATAATAATAACAATAAAGATAATAATAACAATAAAGATAATAATAACAATAAAAATAATAATAATAATAATAACAATCACCGAGAATCAGGTAAGGAAACAAGAATAATTACCAGAAATATATTAAATTCTTAGCTATGGTGTATCATGGTGTAACTAATCCCTTGAATTACGTGCTTACTTTTATTGTTGTTTCACTAGTTTTAACTATTTAAGACATTACAATGGCGCTTTAACAGTTACTAGACAAGAAAGGAAATAAAAAAGTGTGGAGTAAAAACTAGTTTTTTTTTTTCTATAGATCATGTATCATCCTTGGAAGATCGTAATTAAACAATAGGTGGGAATGAAAATAAAAAAGATCGACGATGCATAGCAGTTGAACTTTTTTTTTTTGGGTTTTTTGATCGATCCACAAAAAAAAATTTAAGGAATTTATTTAATAATTTTTGGGTTAGTATTAATTTTTCTGAATCGCGTTCAAATACCCTTTTATGAACGATACCAAATAGATGAATAAAAGATATTTTGGATAGAAGATAGCAGATAGCAGATAGTAAACAGAGAGAGAGAGAGAGAGAGAGAGAGAGAGAGAGAATGAGAGAGATGGGCGTTACAACAGGTTAACCTACAGTTTTAGAATGAAATGATGCGGTAGGATACGAAGAGGGAACCCAGAATGGGAAAAGAATGAATAAAATTGATTCAAAGTAAGCAAAGAACTTTTTCGGTTAGTATCTATAATATGATTGATTGAATGATTAAATGATTGAATGATTGAATGAGAAAAAAAAGAAATTATTATTTGTCTATGTCTATATCTACGATGTGTGTGTGTGTGTATGTGTGTGTGTGTGTGTGTGTGTGTGTGTGTATATATTGTTTGCCAAGGGAGCTTGGAGCTTTCTACTTAAAGTTCCTCCGAGTTAACTCAGAGTCGAAAGACTTGATTGAAAAAAGTAAAAATTGGATAAGTTACTATTAAAAAATAGTTAGGTTTACTGATAGGTTCACGAGCTGACAATCAGATTATCTTGAAAACTTTATTTTTTATTTTTTATTTTTTTAAAGATAACCAATAAAAAATTATTCCAAAGTAATTACTTGGCAAAAAATTTAATGCATACCAAACCCCAAACCCCAAATAACAAAAAAAAAAAAAAAAAAAAAAAAAAAAAAAAAAAGAGTAAAACTGAATCCAATGTGTTAAGAAACTTACTTGTATTATTTATTGAATGAAACTATCATTCATCAGCTGAATCTCTTGGAAGAATAATTCCTGATCAAGATTA
>JAAOMT010000074.1:0-34009 GCA_016748015.1 Geosiphon pyriformis | reverse complement strand
CCCCCCCCCCCCCCCCCCAAAAAAAAAACTCAGAGTATTAAAAAATTTTGCTCAGTGAGACCAACAAGTTTCTCTGATATTGCCTATCACATAAAAATTTTAATCTTCCAAAACCTTGTCAATTCGAACTCTAAAAGAAAAAGGGTTAAAGTATCCTACTCATCTAAACATGAGCTTTCTTGTTTTTTCCCGCGTTTTTGATTTAAGATAATGTAACAGTAGTACAATTGATATCAATTTTTGATAAAGTATCAAGACAAAATGAAAAAAGATGATGATTTATTACTAAAATAATCGAACAAGAAACATAAAAAGTAATTAAATTTACATTAAAAATTTTAAAGCATACACATACACACACACACATTAATTACTGATAATAAGCTTTTTTATCAGAGTAAACACGTTTATATCCCCGTAACCAATGATCTTTTTTTTTTTTTGAAAATTAAACAAAATTTGTTTTCGAAAATTATATAATATTTATTCGAAAATAGATCACTGTTTTGATAAAATTCATATAATCTAGTTCAAAAAATCTCATTTTTCAAGGGATTTTGAATTATCAGAATCGAAAATTTGTTTAATTTCATAATAATTTTATATATATATATATACATATATATAAATATATATATAATTTACATGCTTTTTACATATAATTAAATACAAGTTTAATTTAGATTAAATTATGTTAAATTTACAGAAACAAATTTATTTAAAACAGTTATTTTATATATAATTACAATTAAAATTATTATTACCAAAAACTAAACCAGTCAATTATATATAATGATTTTATTTGTATTAAATTTGAATATTAAAAGTTTATAGCTTTTAAAGTATTATTATTTTAACAAAAAAAATTTAGATTTTTTTAAATATATTATTATTATTATTATTATTATTATTATTATTTTGTTTAAACCTATTATTTTTTTGTTTAAATTATTAACAATTTTTCTAAAAATGTTAATTATTTTTTTTTAATTGCAAATATTTTATTTTTTATTTTAATTTTTACAAAATTATAATTATTAATAAATTTTCTTATTACAAAAACCAAAATATTAATAAGTTTTATAATAAAATTAATTAGTAAAGCCAATTTAACAAGTTAAGATTTTAAAATATTAATTTAAAGTTAATTATAAAATTAATAATTATAATAACAATAAAAAAGACCAAAAAAATTTAAAAATTTAAAAAATAACAGATTTGGTATAAAATTTTGTATTAACAAAATAAAACACAAAGATTTCTGTATGCTAGATAACGGTTGGACTTCATTCGTAAAAATAGGGGAAAAAAAAAAACACAAAAATTTTAAGATTAATTACAAATTTGAACAAAAAACTTTAAAAAAAAAAATAATAATATTTTATAATTAAATATCAAATAATCTAAATTTTAATATTTAAAACATTATTAATAATCAAAAATTTTTTAGCAAATATAACTTTTTTTTAAAGCATTAGTTTTAATAATTACAATATTTAGTTTTTTTTAAAAACCAAATATAATAATAATATATTTTAATTATTAAACATATTTAAAAAATAAAAAAATAAAAAAAATATAATTATATACTTAAAAAAATCATTTCATTAATTTTAAAAACAATACAATCAGAAAAAAGTTTATTAATTTGGTTTTAAAAGTGTTTTTAAAAACATTTATTTTTTTTTAATTGATAAAAAAAAAATTTTAACATTATTTTTTTTATTAAATAAACTAATAAGTTAAAATAATATTTAAAAATACATATAACTTAAAATAAATAACACTATATTATTACTAATTAACAAACTTTAACTTAATACTAAAAAATTTTACCAAAAATACTTATAATATTTTTAATATTATATATAAAGACTTAAAAAAACAATAATATTAAAAACAAAATCAAACACAAAAACCACGAAAAAATTTTAATAAATTTAAATATATAAAAATATATTAAAATAAAAATTATTTATTTAAAAAACTTTTAATAATTAATAATGTTTTTTAAATATTATTAAAAAACAAAAAAAATTTTTTTTTATTTAATTAGCTTAATTTTTAATATTAAATAACTTAATAGATTAATTATTTAAAGTTATATATAAAAATATAATTTGTTTAACTTTTAGATCAATAAAAATTGACCAGAATTCAATATATTAAACAATTTAATTAAGTATTAATTAGAGTTAATTTCAGCAAATATGTTGTTATTATTATTATTTAAATATAAAAAAAGATTATTATTTATAACCAAATCTGAATTAAATATTATAATTAATATAATTACTATAAAATTGATGTAAATATTAGAAAAACTAAATAATATATAATATTTTATTTTTCACAAAAAAAGAAATAGATTTTAAAAAATAAGTAATACTTTAAAAGATATCAAAAAAAAGAAAACAAAATTCATTTTTTGGTTTTTTAACATAACTTTATTACTAATTTGTTATTAAAATTTTTAAAATTTTATATAATAATAATAATTATATTAGAATTAGTCTTAATTAATTATTTAAAAAAACTTTTAACTAAAATAAAAATAGTAATTTAAAATTAATAAAAAACCAATTTATTATTATTTTATTTAAGAATAATATTTTTATAAAATACTATTAAACAATTTTAATAGCTATAAATATCTTATTAATAAAAATATTATTAAATACTTTAAAAAATAAAAATTGTAAATTTTTTACTTTTTGTTTTAAATATAATTATAAAAATATATCAAAAAAAAGTTTTTTATTTTGAAATAATATATACTTATTCAAAACAAATATTTTTGGTTTAAGTTATAATTAACAAAAAAATCAAAAAAATTACTTTGTTTTTTTGGTTTAAATTAATAATTTTAATAAATATTTTATTTGAAATTTTTTTTTAAATTATGTTTTTATTGTTATTTATATATATTTTTTAATAATATTTTATATTATTTATTAATCTAAAATTAATTATTCTAATTACTTATTTTAATTTTTTGTTAAATAATTAAATTATAAAATTTTTACATATTTTACAATATTATTTATATTATTTAAAATTTAAAAAAATGATTTTTATTTAATAATTATTATTGTTTTTATTTTTTTATTTAATAAATATAATTGTGTGCTAATTAAAAAGGTGGATTGGCTAACTATTATAAAGATCTGACATTTTAACTTATATATATTTTCTGAATTTACTAGTAAAAAGTTTGCAAATATACATATATATTTAATAAAAGCTGTACACAAGTAATTATCTATAGCAGTTAAAAAGAGATTGTATGATAAAATATATTCTAATGTGCTGTGTTTGTTGTATAATAAGATAAAATTATCTAATTATGTTTTTGCTTATGCTAAAAATAGTAATATTTGAGAAAATATTTTGGTAAAAGCTTTTAAGAAATAAGTATTATTGATAAGTGCTTATTATTTGTCTTTTTCTACTGTTTTACAAACACTTTCTCAATATTTATCAAACATAAGTTTGTATATGATAATTTACAAAAAATTTGTGCTAAAAGACTAGTATGCTAAAACTGCCACAGTTTTTAATAGAAAAGTAAAGATAATGTTATGAATAAACTTGGTAGAGTAGAGAAATGATAATATTTAGTGCTCTTAATTATTGGTAATGTGTGTTTTGTGTAATTCTGTTGGCTTAGTTTTAATTATCAGTCTCTAAAGATCTTATTTGCTGTTTGTGAATTTATCTATTGAGTTCTTTGGTTATAAAGCACAGAAATTTGGCTTTTACTGTTTGTAACTTCTTATAAATATGAGCTATTTTCTCCAAGCTAACAAGCACAATTGTTAAAGTTCAGCATTGTTTTTTTGCTCTTCTAATAAGCTAACAAGATAATGTTAATATCCAAAACTTAGGGAGAGCTTCTTTCTTTTATCAGACTATCATGAAGTCTATTCTTAAACAGTTAATTTTACTATGTTGCTGCTCCACAAAAAAAAAATAAAATAAAAAAGAAAATAAAAAAAAAGATAAATTAGTATTGTCAATCACCATGATCAAGAGTGATTGGTCCAAATTGTTAATAATTTGAGGCAGTTATATTAAGAGCATCTGTTCTAAAATGAAGGTATGAAACAATGATTAATTCATGTAAATTCTACAAAGTTCAAGAACATAAATTCATGATTCTGATTTCTTAATAATTGATTTATTTCAGAAAATGAATATGGAATAGAATAAATGATAAAAGGGTATAGATATTTGATTCTTGTCTAATGGTTCATATCTAGATGTCTTTCTATTTTTCTTAACTACTTATTTTTATACATTCTTTTGGTTTTATAGAATTGCTTTTTGATTGTTTCATTATTACTAACTATTGCTTTGCTATTTCTGTAATTGTTTCATTTTTCTATATTAGTACTAGTTATCCTATGTTATAACACATTATCTGGTGTTATTACATATTATTCTGTGTTATTCTATATTATAACGCATTATTCTGCATTATCTTTAATTATAATGTATTATCCCATATTATTGTGTACTATTCTGTGTTATGTTATGTTTTGGTCACATTTTTTTATAACTTTGGATTGGTTTTTCTACTCAGGTAACAATGGCTTCTGCTTTTGTTGAGTATATAAAACATTTAGTAAAATTATATTGAACTAAAATATGACTTATGAGATTGAAGTATAAAATAAATATAAAAAAAATTGGATTAATCAAAAATAGTGGCATAGTTTTAGGTTTGTCTTATTATATGGTATTTATATTGTTAAATAAAATGATTTAGTTGCTTAGTATAATAAAGTCTTTTGCAGTTAGTTTTGGTAAACATAAATAGTGTCTTTTCTTTTTTGGTTTGGATAAAGATATATATATTAATATAAATATTTAGTGTTGTTTTGTCTGGTCTAAGTGGCTGGTCACATATAGTAAAAACATGAATTGTATTTAGTTTAAGTTATTTAGTTTGGTTTTATGTACTATATAGCAGTTAAACTTTATTTGTTGTTACCAGATGAAATTAGAGATATTATTTAGCATGAAATTATCTTATAATTCCTATCATTAATTAGCATATATTATCATTTCAAATGATCAC
Organism: Geosiphon pyriformis; assembly: GCA_016748015.1. Classification (NCBI taxonomy): domain Eukaryota; kingdom Fungi; phylum Glomeromycota; class Glomeromycetes; order Archaeosporales; family Geosiphonaceae; genus Geosiphon; species Geosiphon pyriformis. Next base: position 28,926 of record JAAOMT010000074.1, on the reverse strand, counting down.
TTATTACATTAGCAAAAATGTCCGAAATTATTATTTAATTAATAACCCAAATTGCACACAACACAAATGTAACCTAATTGCAATGATCAATCATGCAATACCCCAAACTATGTAACATTCAGAAGTTCGCCGAAATTTGTAGAAATTCGCCAAAATAATTGATAGTTTACCAAAATATCTAATAGTTCACCAAAATAACTTGTAGTTCACTGAAATGTATCTTTAGTTCGGCGAAATTGTAGAAAATAGCAAAGTTCAAGTTCATAGAATAGTGTTACAACAAGTTGTATAAAAAAAGAGCTTTTTTCTTCGAGAAAATGTATCTTACTTTAGATTTATTTCTTAAAACCGTTCCTATATACACAAAAAAAGAAATAAATATCAAATAATTCGAAAAACCAAATTCCTTAATTATTGTACTTGGAAAATCCCCAAAACCCAACTAATATTTCGAAATTGATTAGCTACTAATTTTAGTAAACTGTTAGTGACTCCAGGCCTGGATAGAAAACGTTTATCTTGACAAAATTCTATTTCTTTTATATTTCTTTTATTTTCCTTTTCTTTTCTTATTACAATCATTAGGGTAGCCTACAGACGAGATTCCTGTAGAAGAGTTGACTTTCACAGCAAAGTAACTACACATTTTTAGTGAGCTTCTAGACAAGCAATTCCTGAGAAAGAGTTGACATTTACTACAACATAACTACATAAAGTAACTGGCAAGGAATTGGCCATTCCACTTATAAGCCCAGCAGTTCAAATTATAGGAGATAATTTGAAGATAAATTCAGTTATTAGAGGTTCAACCACATCCAGAAAACGTGAATTCACAGCAAATAAGTATCAATAACATTACAGAAAAGAGACCAAAAACCTCCAGTAACATTGTTAAACAATTAATAATAGAAAAATATAATTTAATTACTATTTATTATAATACAATTATATTAAATTTTAAAATAAGTATAATTTATATTTTTTTTATATATAACTAATTATTTAAATTAATTAAAACAATATTATATGTTTATATTATTAAAAACACTTTATGTTTATAAAAACATTTAAAAAACAGTTATAAAATAATATTTTTTTTTATTAATATTTTAACAAGCAAGATTCAAACACTATTTAGTACAATACATTAAATAATTGATCTAAACTAGGTGTGAATCATGTATTTTCTACACATGACCAGTTACTTAAACCAATTAGGACAACACTAAGCACCTATATAAACAGAAACAGGATTACCAATCTCAAAAAAAACAAGTGGGACTTATGAAACCCAAAACTAATACCAAATATCTTAACAATATCAAGCAATCTAATTACACCAGCAAAAAACACCAAGAGTAGCCCAGAGACTAAAACCAGAGCCAAACTATCATATAATATTAGTCCATTCTTTTCTATGAATGCATAATGCTTAGCACAGACAAACCAAGCCTCACTTCTGAAAGCCAAGTAGAAGTCATGCACAAAGTCCACAATTTTCTGACCTGCAATTTTTGCATATCTGAAAATAGACACAGTCTTTTGGAGCCAATCATCAAAAACAAAGTTCTTACAAAGAGCCATACATACTGCCCTATTTGAAACACAGGATGATAGCAGCTAAGACACATATAAAGATAAGCAAGAAAAACCAGAAAGCATAATCTAAGCAACTATATGAGCATTCAATAATTGGCAGCAAACAGACTTATCAACCATGCAAAAAAAAATGTGATCCAAGATCTCAATATCATTACAATACAGACATAATACACTGGAGTAACTCTTGTCATATAGGCACTTCCAAACAGCAACCAGCAACTGACAGTGTAAAGCCTTCATGAAATATGTACAGGCACCCACAATTTGCCTATTAGTGAATCCAGCAGCTATGTGCAAATTGAAATGCCACACCAAAGATAAACTAGACCAATTCACATTTGACAGCAAACTACAATCCAGAACCCTAGAACCAGAACTGACTTTTCAACATGTATGATGAATAGACTGAAAGATTCCATGAACAAAATGCCTAGAATTGTCAAAAACAATACTACCATCAGCCAAAATATAGTGTTCATCCAACCAGAGAGGAAAACATTATGAAAAAAGAGAAGCCATATTAGCAAGCATGTTAGCATGCACATTACCCAAGACACTCAAATACTCCTTTACTTTATACTAACTAATGTTTAAATTTTTCTTCTGAACAATGTTCATTATGTGCTGACACTTAACCCAACACCAATTCCAAAAATCCAGACACACTAAATCCAATTCCAATTTGCATACATTCAAAGCAGTCTGACTGTTTGTAAAAAAGCAAACTAAGCTAAGAGAGAGAACACACTTGAAAGCCAATACAACAGTCTGCAATTCCACCAGAATAGAAGATATCAAACCTAAAACTCTAACTCTCAAACCCAGATCAATATTCTCAAAATATACTGCCATACCAACTATAATATTCACACTTCCCAAGTTCTTTAGAGATTTATTAATATAAACAAAAAACTGTCAGCTGTAACATCCAACAAATAATTACATACAAGCCTAAATTTACTAGTCTCCAAAACACTCAAAGATTCAGAAACACCCAAAGGAGCCAAGTAAACAAGAGAAAAAGCCACATTACTAAGGAAGTTAACACAATGTCCAAACCAGTCAGGAACAGAACTATGTAGATCCAATTTTTTCCAACACTTGAAAGTCTTCCAGTTAAAAACAAAACCATCCTTACAGTGAAGCTGCTTCATGAAAACAATGCCATAGCACCAAAAAAACAGGAAAAACTTTAAAAAATCAGACTTGCCAAGAACCAATAACATAAGAATTCCACCACGAAAATAGAAAAAACTGTTTATATGACTACCTAAAAACAATTCACACCTGAGAAAAATATGAATCACACCAGCCAAAAAATTATTAGAAGCATTGATCCTAATATGAACAAAAGAGACTAAAAGATAAAATAGACTCTAAGACATAACTTGCAAATTATGAGACCAGTACAAAAACAAATGACCTAAAATTCCGACAAAGTTTACAAAACATACCACAAAAGCCACTTTGTTCTTAGCTTGGATCTGCTTGAAAGTTTTCAAACCATACAATGAAAAATGATAGAGCACATCATTAAAAAATCGAAAGACAGACCAGATTTTAATTTTAAGCTCTTATAGATTAAAGCATTTCACTTATTACACACATTAATAGGAACAAAACTGAATTGTGTTCTGTAACTGACAATGGAATGAAGAACTGCTGACACTAAATATGAAAATTGCTTATCAGAAACAGCTTTCTTCAGAACAAGATTGGCAAAAAAACAGACATCAAAATGTGCCTTAGCCAAGCTAAATTTCAACAAATCTTTGGTTGAAAAAAAATACTCAAGTAGTAATGGAACTCACTTTTCTTGGTAATAGAAATAGACAAATCACTAATATACAAATTAGGACAATCAATTTTGTGATTAATAGGAATGGCCACCATTTTGTTATTATTGATAGAAATATTATTGATCTGAAAAAATTTACTAGCAACATTAAGAATGTGTTGGGTCACAGTTTGGCTATTACCAATTCAGATTGTATTATTAACAAAAGCACCAGTAGTGAGAAAAGATGTCAAACCAGCTTAAGATTTTAAGCAACCTGTTCTGGAAATATAATAAGAGTTCAGTCTGTATTCATATATATTTTTTTGTCTTTTGACCTTACACAAAAGAGAATCATAAAATATGCACCAAAGAAGTGGCAAAAACACCTCTTCCTAATCTAAACTATCATGTACTTAATATTTATCTATTAACCCAAAATTTGTTATAACCTTATTAACATGACTATTATAAATGCCACCAAAAAACTTAATAAACTTGTTATACATTTTTATCTTAACTAAGCTTCTTCTAAGATGTTTTCACTCTACAGAGTTATAGGTCTTTCTTATGTTTTGCAGAACCAACTATAGTTTATGACCTTTTTCCAAAGCATCCTTAATGACCAAACTAATGGCAAAAATAGGAGATTGTGTCATCATACTCTTTAAAACTAAAAAATTATCCCTATGTAAAACATCAAAAGTGCTACATGCCAACAAGATCTTGTCTGAAAAAATCTTGGAAAAGATTTTACAGGCTGTCTTAATTAAAACAATTGGCCGAGTATTAGTAAAAATGCTCTTCTACTTGTAAGGCTTAAAAATCATTAAAACTCAAGCTTTCTTTCAAGCATAGAACACCAACTCATAAGACAAACAAGAATTCAAAAGTGCCAAAAACATATCCAAAACCATTCTGTTATAATGTTTCCAAAGCTCATTTGAGATCTCTGAAAGACCAGCAGCCTTATTATCAGATAAATTAGAAACCATATTAACCAATTCATTAAAGTTTATCAAACCCATCACATTTGAAAAAGCATTATTAAAAATGTACTCCAAAAGCTGATATTGATGAGATCATTCATCAGAAAAATTAGCCTCCATTCTGCACTTTCTAGTCCAGCCCTCCATAATCAAATCCACTTTAGTCTTAACCAGTTTGAGTTTCAAAATTAGCTCATTCTTAATGACCAAATAGTTCAAAACTACCTTTCAAAAAAAATGCTCTAGTATACTTCTGATTGTATAACCCTTATTGACCACAAAATTTTCTATTTTTTTATTAATAACTGACCTGATTTCCGACTTCTTAGTTCACAAAGACTTAGCAAGCTTAAAGGCATGATAAAATTTCCTTATACTGAAAAAAACTGAATGCACATAGTTAAAACTTACACCAGAGTCCACAAAATTCTGAATAACCAAAGTCTTAATACTGTTCAAAGAATCCCAATACTTTATAAGGGACACAAATCTATTAAGACTCTTATCACAAAAAGCCTTGACAATTCTTGAAACCAAAAGCTCTAGTTTATGAAATCTAGAAGAATCCTTGGTAAAAACATCATCATAGTTTCTGAACCATTTTTTTTTAAATATTTTATTAGCCAAAAAAGTTATTATTCTACAAACAACATCCCATATTGCATCTAAATCTGAAGACTTCATAGAGACTGCAAACTCATTAGAAAACATTGCTGTATTGGCTGCTATGGCATTTTTGAAATCATTCTACTTTGTATCCTTAGCACTCTTAAAATCGAATTTCAACTGGTCCTTATTAGCTTGCCTGCAAATAGAGTTCAATTGTGTATCCAAAAGCCCATCCAAACTCACAGACAAAAAAACTGTTTGGTGATCAGTGTTGAAATATTTACTAATATCCACAACATTGTGACCTACTACTGCATTAACCAAATTTAAAGAAATAAACATGTAATCAATTGTCTTCTTGACATCTCTTAAATTTTTCCATGTAGGATTTTTTGCAATTAAACTCCCAATAAAAAATTGACCAGCCCAAAATCGAGGCATTTTTTGAAACTTGCATATCTGCAGAAACCATCTTTATTAAAATCACCATCTAATACAACAAAAAAAAATTCATTTACAGTCTTAGCTATTAGAAAATTAATATTATCAGTCTGAGAAAAACAAACAGCCAAGGAGACATCAGCATAAAACTCCAGAATCAAAACAGAAAGTTTATTTTTGAAAAGCAATTTAACAGAGAAGAGCTGGCCAGGCACTTTAAAAACCTTATACACATGACAAGTCAAAGAAGCATTTACAATAATTGCCACCCCAGCACCAAGAAACCCCTTGTCCAACTTAGATGAAAAAATCTTAATTCCACTAAACTTATCTTTAATTTATGGCCTACTGTTAAACCTCAACTTTGTCTCCATAACTATTGAAACCAAATTTTTAAAATTTCTATGCCAATGAATAATATTCTTTTGTTTGGCAGAAACTTTGATACTGTGAACATTACACATAGCAATTTTCCATACAAATTACTTATTGAGAAGTAAGGGGAGCTGACAAATCTAAACCAGAGCACAAATAATCTAACCTTTCCAAAACTGATTTAACTGACACTTCTAAAGTCACCATCTTAGATTCCAATTCACTCACTTTGGTAGTCAAAACCTTAGAGCTACTTGAGCTGAAATTAGCAATTGTATCTGCAATGACTGAAAAAGGAAGAGCAAGAAACATCAACATATTATCCAAAGTCATATCCGAATTCAAATTAGAAGCCAAAGACACTGAAGTGACCAGAAAAAATACATGGGATTTGGATACCAAAGACACCAATTTTACAAAGCTCAATTTTTTTATTATAACAGAAATTTGATCCACTTAAAGCTCTAAAAAGTGTTTTAAAAAAGCCAAATAACTAACCAAACAGGAATCACTAAGAGGATTGGAAACCATTGAAATAGGTTTTACATCTAAAGACAAACTAGCACCAAAGGAATCTGATGAGATTATACAAGAGAGAAAACCACCAGCAATCAGAGCCCAAGTCTTGTCATCAAAAAAAACCAAACAAGTAATAAGTGCCTGCTTTTTTTTATAAATATTGGCCAAGCAGACACAATTCTGAGAAGTTACTACTTGCTTACCACAATCATCAAAATTCTTACTCATTGTACAATCAACAGATATATGACCAAATTGTTTACATTGAGCACAACAGGCCAAAGAGAGACCAGTTCAGCACAAATTTACACTCTTAAACACTGGAGTAGAGCCAATAGCAGCCAATTTGAATGTTTCATTTTTAAAACAAACTATTGCACACCTATCATGCACATATAAATTTGGATTTCATCTAATGAAACAAGTTTTTTTATCATAAGAAACCAACAAATCAGATAGATCATGTGCAGTAGTGCCAATTAGAAACATGTACAACAAAGCTTGATGCTGGTTCCTGGACACCTATGTCTGTTTATTAACAATTGCTTTTCTTACACAAACAGAGTTTTTTCTTATAAAAACAGACCATCTGGCTGTGACCAAATCAGTTATCTTGGATGATTCATATTTTACCAAAGCCTTTTGCCATAAACTAATCAATTATATCTTAATCAACACAATCTTATTAAACCTAGAAAAAACAGACTCCACAGCCGATTTGGAAAGATTGACTAAAATCTCTTTGACAATTATTTTCTGATCCAAACAGCTGTTTACCTTTCTTAAATCATTATTAACAAGAATTTTTTCACAGATTGCCAATTTTTTTGCCTTATTTAAACTAGATTCAGATATAAAAAATGACCTAATAATTTTTGGAAACTTTGAGAGAGTGAAGGTCTTCCCAAAACCATCAATTCAATAGAAAATTTTTTTGATTAAAATTAACTTATTACTATTAGATTTTTTAGATACAGCAGTTAACTTCACATTTAGAATGAATAATTTAATTGGTTTAAACCTTTATCTTTCCAAGACATATAACCTAACAGGTGGCAGCTGATTAGAACCATTAAATTTTGGAGACAAAAGGCTCAACATATTTTTATCATTACTCATAATGTCAAATGTTGAAGCTTTTGGAGAGTTGTTCAGCACGTATATTTGGATGCAAGTTTTTTTCAACATAACATTGTTTATATCATCATCTTCATCTGATTTAGCATAGCTTGTTTCCTTGGCAATTATGTTTACCATATTTTTAACATCTGAGAAACCATTCACACTGCTAGTAATACTGCCAACTTTGCTTCCTTAGGATACTGCAGGCTTACTGTTAAAAACATCAATATCTTCTAAGGACAGAGAACTAATAGACAAGTCAACCAAAACACCACCAGCATCTGGTTTTTTTAGCTTTTTATACAATATACCATAAGAGTAGATACTTTCCATACACTTCTTCTTGGTATTAGGGCAGGTTCCCAAACCAGCTGAACCTAAATCAGAGCCACCAGCAGAAGAGCCACTGGTTTTATAACAATAAAAACAAGCATATTAGAAGAAATAACTATGAAAGAATAAAAGAGACAAGAGAAAAAAGGGTGTTAAATCTTTAATAAATTTTTGCTCTTATTATGATCAAAAGATTGACAAGAAAAAGTTTTTTTATTGTTTTTCAATTATTTATAAAACAATATTACAATTAAAATAATAAACCATTTTTAAAAAACTTATTTTTATAAATAAAAATATTAATATTAATTATAATTAAATTTTAAATTATAATTAAAATTAATTTGTTATCTATTATTATATTTTTTTCATATTTAATTTTAAGTTTAGAATTTAATAACTAAATATTTAATTATATTAAATAGCCAAATTATAAACAAAATTTACAATGTTTAAATCAAAAATAATAGTATTTTTAAATACTAATTATAATTTAAAAGATTAATTTTAAAAATAAAATCTTTAATAATAATTATATATTAATATTAATAATATTATTTTTTATTTTTTATTTAATAAGTGTGGTCTAATTACTATTTAGTATACAGAAACAAATAGGTAAATCTAACTAAATGTGGTTTATACACTTATTATACATAACTGGTTATTTAGGTCAATTAAAACAATACTATACACATATATAAATTTTTGTATTATTATTAATACCTAAAAAAAATTCATATGCTTTATACAAACTAAAGCTAATAGTAAAAAACTTAACAACATTAAATAACTAAACAACTCCCTTAGACAAGAAACCTAACATATCACATAAAACTACAGAAACCAATTCAATATTATCAATTAGATTACATTTTTCTATGTCTACTTTAAACTTAGTCCTAAACAATCACAACTTATTTCAATGTCTTTTAGCCAGACTGTAAACAAAATCAACAATTACCAACACTATTTTTATTTTATTTTCAAAGATCAAATCTGTTTTATTCATCCAATTTCTGAAAACAAATCTTTTGTATAAAACTGCATAGATGCTAATATCCAAAATTCCAAAAAGAAATATACATAATACCACAGAAAAAGATAGAAAAAAATTATTTGCCAAAGACTTCTACAGATTCATATGACTTAGTAATATCCCAGAATGCATATTAGCTTTTTTTGAACAAGTAAAAATATGATCTGACAATTTAATATTACTACATAATAAATAAAGCACACTTGAATAATTCCTATTATAAAGTTTTTTCTTTACAGCTGTCAGCAGTCTCCTATAGACTATTGTTACTGAAGGTTTTTGGTAAATATTGTTAATGTCTGTTTGTTGTAAATTTATGTTTTTTGGAAGTTAGTAAACCTCCAATAACTGAATTTATCTTCAAATTATTTCCTATAATTTGAACTGCTAAACTTATAAGTGGAATGACCAATTCTATGCCAGTTATTTTATGTAGTTATATTGTAATAAATATTAACTCTTTCCCAAAAATTGCTCATCTGAAAGCTTACTAAAAATATGTAGTTATTTTGCTGTGAAAGTCAACTCTTTTACAAAAATATTGTCTGTAGATTACTCTAATAATTATAATAAAAAAAATAAAAAAAAATAAAAAAAATGTAAAAAAAATAGAATTTTATTAAGAGAATTGTTTTCTATCCAGGCCTGAAGTTACTAACAGATTATTGAAATTAGTAGCTAATCAATTTTAAAACATTAGTTGGGTTTTGAAAGTTCAAGTGGAATAATTAAAGATTTGGGTTTTTAAATATTTGATTTTTATTTAATTTTGTAAAAATGTGTAAGAAATAATTTGTTTTAATTTAGATATCTAAAATAAGATACATTTTCTTGAAGAAAAAAGCTCTTTTTTTATACAATTTGTTGTAATACTAGTCTTTGAACTTGTACTTTTTTCTTTGCTATAATTTTAGTAAACTAAAGATACATTTCAGTGAACTACAAGTTATTTTTACAAACTATTGATTATTTTGGCCAATTTTTATCAATTTCAGCAAATTTTTGAATATTAAATGATTTAGAGTATTGTGTAATTTAATCATCTTAATTTCTATAATACAAATTGGATTATTAATTGAATAGTAATATTTAATAATTTGATTAACTAATAAATAATAATTAAAATGATAATAATATATACTAATTAATACTAAAAATTAGAAAAGTAATTTCATGTTAATTAATAGCTAAAATTCTACTGATAACATAATCTTCTTCTTAAGACTGAGCTCCATCAAAGTTCAAGTATTATCTGTAATACTAAGATAGTGGTTCAAAATAATTGTAATAATTTGGTCTAAAAATTGTTAAAATTTCAGTTCTGTAAATTTGCCAATGTATTGAATTTTCATTGGTTGTAATATTAGATTTTGTAGGAAATTTTTGCAAGTATTGAACAAGTTATAGAGTCTAAAAGCTACTATAAGTTTATAGTGAGTGTTTGTTGGTCTAGCTGCTGTCTTAAATTTATTGTAAATTTGTTTTTGTATAGCTTTAAGAATGAAGTTTGTTGTTATAAGTTCTAGTTTTTATTCATAAAATATTCTTCTAATATAAAAGTATCTATATATAAGAGTATATTTATTATTCTGTTTATTAAAGTACTGTAAAAGTTTTTGTTGTATTGTGGCATTTGTTAGAATATCAATAGAAGCAAATAAAAAAGTTTTTTTTAATGCTTGTTTCAAAAGTTTTGGTAATTGAATTTCAGAATAACTTCTTGTGTTTCTTTTATAAAAGTAATAATTTTGCAAATTGTTTGCTATTAGGACTGTGATTTTTTTCTAAATGTAATTAATTTGACTTTTATTTATTATTATGGATAAATCAAAAAGTGTTTTCAAGACTAACATTAATTTTTGGAATATTTGTTAAATGTTTTAAGAAATAAGTATTATAATATAAAATTTTGTTATGAAAAAAAAATTAAAAAAAGAATTATTTTTGATATAGGGATTTTTATATATTTTTGGTTTGGGTTTTTGTTAATTATTTCCTATTTTTGTTTAATATTTCCATGTTATTTGGAATGAATACTAATATAATTAATAAATTAAATGTTTAGATTTAATTGTTGTTTTATTACAACTATTGGTTCTAAGTTTCAAAAAATATCTTTAAGATTAATTAAAAGAGAATATGTACCAATTTGTGGAATTACTGGTTTACAATGATTTTTAAAATAATAGTATTTCAATTAATTTCTATATGTAATTTTTGCTAAAACTTTGTCATTAAGTCTTAACTTATATAATATATTGTCTAGAATTTCATGAATATAAAATGGTTTGTCTCATTTATGTTCAAATTTTTTAGTTCATTGTTTTTAGCCTTAGTTCTGTATAAAAAAACTTTGTTTCCAATTTTAAATTCATTGGTGACTGGTAGTAATTTGTTGTCATGCCATTTTTTTTGTTAAGTTTGAGAGTATTTAATATGAGTTGCTGCTATTTGTTATTTTTTTTCTAAAGTACTGAACAAAATATAAGCTCTTCATTGAAATGGCTTTTAGAAGTTTTTTTTAGTAATTGGTTGTATTGGGTATGTTTCCACTCTAAAATTAATTGGTAACATTGCTATTCTTTTATAAGTCAAATTAAATAATATGTGCTTTGTTGTATCTTGTTTTAATATTTTGTATACCAGTAACACTAATAGAATAAAAATATCTCATTTCTGTTAAAAATCAGTTGAAACTTTGGCTAATGATTTACACAATGTTTTGTTAAAATGTTCTACTAATCTATTTGTTTGTAAATAATATAGTAAAGATAAAGTTTGTTTAATATTGAATTATTTACAAATTTCTTGTATTAAGTTGTTTACAAAGTGTGTTTTTTAATTAAATAAAAGTTTAATTGGGCATCTATGTTTACAAATGATGTTTTTATAAATAAAATTTGCTATTAATTTGGCATTTACTCTTTGAATAACTTTGGTTTTAAACTAATTAGTAAGATAGTCTACTGCAATTACAATATAATAATTTTCTTGGTTTGTGATAGATAGTGGTCTGACTAAATTAATACCAACTTTGTCAAAAAATTGTCTAACTTTAATTGGATTTAGAGATTTAGTGGGTCGAATTTCTCTTCTTTTTTGACAACTATCACATGATTCTACATACTATTAAATGTCTTGGTATATGTAAGACCAAAAATAATGTTTTAATGTTTTTTGTATTGTGCTATCTTTTCTTAGATGTTTTGATAAAAGATCTGTATATATGTTGTATAAGATTGTTTTTTTTTATTTTGTTAGACTACTCTAAGTGAATTTATTGAGTTTTAGTGATTTTAATAATAGATTTTGTTGTGGTATAGAAAATATTGTTTAGATTAGTATTGTAATCAGTGTTTTTTAACTAAAGACCAGTTTTTTGGCATAGTAAAGATCTCCAAATAGTTTTTGATATTGTTGTGATTTCTGAGATTTATTGTTTATTGAATTTGTTGTTTGTTGTTAAGCTAGTAAGTTGTGTTAAAGTTGTATTGGTGTTAATTCTGTCTCATTTTTAAAAGATTATTAACATTTGTGTGTAGTTTGTCTGGTTTGTAGTAAACAATATATTTGTAGTTTGCTAGAAAATCAGACTATTAAGATTGTTTGACACTAAGTTTAGAGTTTTTCTTGTTAAGCCATTTGAGACTAATGTTATTTGTGATGATATTAAATTAAAATTCATTTCAAAAGTATTGTTAAAAGTGTTTTAGAGCCCAAATAATGGCTGCTGCTTTTAATTTGGTAGATTCATATTTGAGTTCAGTTGGTTTGAGAGTTCTACTGACATAAGCAATTACTTGTTTATTGCTATTGTTATCTAATTATAATAGAATGACACCAAAAACTATGTGTAAAACATTGGTGGCTAACTAAAACTTTTTACTAAAATCTGGATATGCAAGTATTAGAGCTGTAGTGAATTTCTCTTTGAAAGTGTCAAATACTTGTTGTTGAGCTTGTATCTATTAAGATTTCACATTCTTGTTAATCAAGTAGTTAAGAAATTTGGCAATTTCTGAGAATTTTTTGATAAATTTTTGGTAGTAAGAAGTTAATCTTATGAATTTTTTTAGTTCTGTAGTATTTCAGAGAATCTTGCAATCTTAACAGCACTAATTGTTTTTGGATTGGATTGGATTCTATTTTTGTTAACTATTTGTCCAAGAAAAATTAAGCTTGTTTTTCTGAAATAATAGTTTTCAATATTTAATTTCAATTCTGTTTTTCATAATTATTAAAAAACTTCTTGCAAATGAATTAGATAAGCTTCAAAATTTAGAGAATATATATTAGTATCATCAAATAAACAATTACTAATTGCCATAAGAGTTTTTCATAAACAACATCTATGAGTTACTAGAATATTGTTGGTGTATTGCAAAGTTTAAATAGCATAACATTAAATTCATAGTTTCTTCTCTAAGTTGTAAATGCTGTTTTGTAACAATTTTTAGGGTCTATTTCGACTTGTTAGTATCCACTTTCTAAGTTTAATGTTAAAAAAAACTTGGCTTTTTCCAAAGCATCTAACATATTGTGAATTTTTGAAAGTAGATATCTATTTCCAATTGTAATACTATTTAATTGACAATAGTTAACACAAAATCTGATTTTTTCGTTTTTTTTTTTGACAAGAACTACTGGTAAGACCCATAAACTTCTTGATAGTTGAATCAATCTATTATTGAGCATTCTTTGGATCTTTTTTCTAATAAATTGGTGATTAGAAGATAGAACTTGGTAAGCTTGTTGCTATTTTGGTAAAGCATTTTTTGTATGAATTTAATGTTGAACAATATCTGTTTTTCCTAAATTATTGTTATTTTTGGCAAATATATCAGCATATTTGGCAATTAACTGTTTTAATTGTTTTTGTTGTTAAAGTTTCAAGAAACTCATGTTGATTCAAAAAAGTTTTTCTTTAATAATATGGTAATTTTCAGTACTAAAAATAATGTTTAAATTTGGAAATAATGTATGTCTTATAATTTCAATAAAATTAAAAACAATTTAAGAGGTTTTATTTTAGAAGATATTGCTATGTATGATTCTAATTTTTAATTTATTTAATAAAACAATAAAATAGTTGTTGAAATTATAAAATATAACTTAGAACTTTTTTATTTCTTTTGGAATATAAATATTTAGAATTGAGATTTCATATTTTAAACAAATTTGTTTATTTAATTTGAAGATTTGTTAAGTAGTAATTGGTTTTGGACAAGTATAGATTTTGTAATGTTTTTTAAAAAGTAATATGGTAATTTTGTAAAAGTCGAAGAATTTGGTAAGATTTATTCTGTACATTGAGAGCTATATTTACTGAAACTGTAAATTGTTTAGTTAAACCAAAACTTTGAGTTTTTTTTCACTTTTGTCTAATTGTTTTCTTTAATTAACTGGTTGTAAACTCAAAATGTTGATTAAAGATAAGTAAATTGCTTGGACAATTTTTTTAGTATGTTCTATCTTAAATAAATTTTTTGTTTTGTTTTATAGTATAATTATAATATCTTTGATGTATTTTGCATTTATAATTCCTTTTCTAATATTAATTTTTTTGCTTGCCAATAATAATTGGAAAGCAATTTGAATCATTGCTCTTAGTAGTATTTTAAAAACAATTTTTAAATTGATTTTTGTTAGGGACTTGGGTTAAAAGATCAGAGTATTTTTGTCTAAATATTATAGATTATATTCAATATCAATTTTATAAACTTTTTTTGGCTTGATTTTTTGACCATTATTGTCGAAATACTTGAATTGCATGGCAGACTGATTTTTAGTGAAATAAATTAGAATTGTTGCAATTTTTTCTTCTAATTGAGGTTTTTCAAATTTGATTTTGTACTTATTATTTTTACTAGACAAGAAGATATTAAGAGCATAATATTCTAAACATTATTGGTTATTACAAAACATAACACATTTTTCATATAATTGAATATTTATTTATTTTAATTGTTAAATTTAAGCTTTTTTGGTTAGATAAATATGATTTATAATTTGGTTATATATTTTTACTTTATTTTTATAGTTGTATCTAGTAATTTTAAAAGTGTATTTGGTAAATATCTTTTTGGATTCTTCTATTAATTAAAATTATAACTAGTTTATAGATTATCTTACTATCATATAAATAATGATAAAATTTGTTAAAAATATTATTGTATGCTGTATTGAAAAGAGTTTCTCTGCAGACTTTTTCTGTAATTAATAGGACATATTAATATGTTTGATTGCAGACTTTTCTTTTTAATGCAATATTAATTTAATTGCACTCTTTTAGTAGTAGTTTTTTACAAATAAGGCAAAAAATATTATCCTATTTTTCATTTTGTTTGGAATATCTAAATCATTTTTTGTGGCATGCTTTACAATAGTAGCAAATACATGTTTTTCTGAAAATATGTAAGCTCTTATTAATAAAAGCTTTTTGTTGCAGTTTTTATATTTAAGTGGAATATAAGATAGTTGTTTTTATAGTTTTAGTTAAAATAGTAGACAATGTTTTATTTACTGGTTTTTTTGAAAATTTTTTGTTCTGTTTCTTTAATCCAATTGAACATTAATTTAAAAGTCATGTAAGTTTTAGTAATTGGCATTTTTTTTTTCTTTTTGAATTTAAACACAAAGGCTTTTTTAGATTATTTATTGAAAGTATTATATGTAGCAAATATTTTAGTGTATTGTTCTTGATATAAAATTTTTAGTTTTTTAGTTTTTTAATTTAAATTTGTATTGGTTTTAAAAAGCTAGTCATTTTCAATAAAAGCTTAATATTGAAATACATCTATAACAAGAATTTTAATTAGAATAAAAATTTCATTAATTGTAAAAGAGAAATTATCAATTTTTTTACTGAAGATTTTTTCATACTATTGGCTATAATAATAACTGTTTGAACTGGTTAATCAACATTTTGTTTAAATTGTTATATTAATTGATATATAATAATACTTTCAGTAGATCTACTGTCTAATAAAATTGGTTTTTCTTCAACTTCAGCTTTAGTGTATATTGCTGTAATTGTTTTTTGTTTTATAACTGCTATATTATTGAGTAAGAATAGTAATTTATTGGCTTTAAATTTAAATAAAAAGATATTAAAAAGATTGGCATTTTGGACAATCTGAACTGGTAGAATAATTTTGCTAGAAGAGTTTTATCTTAGTACTGTAATCTTACTTTCAAAAAGTACAGTTTGTTGAAAATTTAATTCTTTTAATATTGTAAGATAACTAAGTTAAATGTAATAATATGTTGGTTTTTGTTAAACTGGATTTTAAAAAACTAATTGATTGTTGGGATTGAATTTGTTGTTATTTATTGCAAATTGATTTTAAGGTGTGAATTGGTTTTTTTGAACCAATCTTTAAGCAGATATTTAATATTGCTTAGCTAATAGTTGTGAGTATTGTTAAGCCTGTAGAAGTTGTTAATATTGTTGCTGAAAAGCAGGTTGATAATAACTGTTCTAATTTTGTGGTCTTTGAAAATAATAAGCTAGTAGTAAAGATTAATAGTATGATTGCTAAGATTGAGAATAACATTAATTATTTTGTTGCTATTGATCTCATTGTATTTTTCAGCAGTCTTATTTTCAATGCCCTAAAATTTTACAATAATAATAACTTTAAGATTAGTTGTTGGATAATAATAAGTAATTGTTTTGATTTTGTTGTTGAAGTGGCTAGTATTTTTGTTGCTGCTATTGTTGTTGATTAGTAAAATAGTTTTCAACTTTTTTTATCAATTAATTAATTTTTTTTTCAGCTATTAAGCTGGTTTTTCTAATTACAAGATTCATAAGTTTGGTGCAGTTAGCTTTTTCTATTGTTATTTTATAAGCTTTAAAATATTGAATAACAGTGGTTAAATCTTCTGAAATATGTAATCTTAATAAGTTTGTTTTTTAATCCTGCAATAAATTGGTCCAAAATCTGAGCATTAAAGTAGTAGTTGTTGGTTTTTAATTGTTAAATTTGTCAAAAAAGTTTGTTAAATTTCTCAAAATAGGTTATAACAGATTTAGATAATTCTTGTTTGATATTATAAAACCAATTTTAAAGAGTAATAAATGTATTGTTATCAGTAAATTGTTTCAAGAAAGCATCTTTAAATGCTTGTCAATTTTCAAATAATTCAGCCAAATTTTCAAATCATTTTTCAGCTGTTCTTTAAAAAAAATAAGAAATTGCTTTTAATATTCTGGCTACATTTTATTTATTTGCATCTCTTGCTTTTGTGACTTAATTAAACTATTTTTGTAAACTAATGTTGGCATTTTTTCTTGTAAATTCTGTAATTTTTGCAATATAGGTGTTTGTTATTTTATTTGTATTTTTGTTTTTAGTGGTTTTTTTCTTAATAAATTCAGAAATATTTTTTTATTACCTAATTTTTTAGAGTGATTATTTTGGTTTTCTACTAAATAATCAAAAAAATCAGTACTAGTAAATATTGGTTCTGGTTGTTGAATAGAGCTTTTTGGTAAAGTAAAGTCTTTTGGTCTTAAAAATTAAATAAGAGATGAATTGAATATTTGTAGTTAAGCAAGTAAAATTGAAAATAATATGATCAAGAGTGGTAATCTAATATTAATTTTTTGTTTAGATATTTGCAAGTGTTTAACAATTATTTTTAATGTGTTGTAAATTGTTTTTAAATTTTGTTTTTGTCTTTGCTTTTTCTTATTGTTATTCTTAGATTCTGATTTTATATTTAAAAAAATTTAAATTGTATTGAATATTTTTTTTACAATATTGAATAATATTAAAATTGAGTTTTTAAAAGTAGATGTCAAGTTTTTTATTGTTAAAGTTTTTTGTTTTCAAGTAAAAATAGTGTAGTAGATTTTTGTAAAGGCTGTTTCTAATTTTTAAAATATTATAATTTTCAAAAAAATAATTGTTAATATAATTCTCAATATATTAATATAGTGATTTTTTAAAAATTTCAATTTTGTTTTGGATGTTGAATTTTTGTTTACAATAAGTGTAAATCAACTGATAATATTCTAAAGTTGTTGTTTTAAATATGGTTGCCACTTTAAAGTTGTTGTTGTTATGTTGATTTATAAAAAAGTACCAAATATTACCAAAAGTTTTTGGTCTCTTTTTTTAAATATTGTTAATATTAGTTTGTTGTTAATTTATGATTATTGAAAGTTAGTAAACCTCCAATAACTGAATTTATTTTTAAATTATCTTTTATAATTTGAACTGCTAGGCTTATAAGTAGAATAATCAATTTCATATCAGTTATTGTATATAGTTACTTTATAGTAAAAGTTAATTCTTTTTTAAAAATTGCTTGTTAAAAACTCCCTAAAAATATGTAGTTATTTTGCTGTAAAAGTCAACTTTTCTACAAGAATCTTGTTTGTAAACTATTCTAATAATTATAAGTAAAAAATAAAAAAAATGTAAAAAAAATAGAATTTTGTTAAAAAAATCGTTTTTTGTTCAAGCCTAGATTTACTAACAAATTACTAAAATTAGTAACTAGTCAATTTTAAAATGTTAGTTGAAATTTGGAAAATTTCAAGTGCAATTAATTAATGAATTTGTTTTTTAAGTATTTGGGTTTTATTTAATTTGTATTAAAAAATTTGTTCTTAAAATAAATAAATCTAATATTAGATAAAATAGAATATATTTTCTTGAAAAAAAAGCTTTTTTTATACAATTTATTGTAGTATTAGTCTATAAACTTGTATTTTTTTTGCTATGATTTTGATAAACTAAAGATACATTTTGATAAACTACAAGTTGTTTCTATAAATTATAAATAATTTTAGTAAGCTATTAAAATTTTTTGCAAATTTCTACAAATTTTAGCAAATTCCTGAATATTACAGAGTTCTGAATATTACATAATCTGATTATCACAATTGTGTATTATACAAATTAAATTATTAATTGAATAATAAGATTTAATAATTTGATTAACTAATAAATAATAATTGAAATAATAATAATAAATGTTAATAATTTTATGTTAATTAATAATTAAAATTCTACTAATAATATTGCCAATACAAGTGAAGTCTTTGGCAGTTTATTTAAGTACAGAGCTATAAATCTGCAGGCCATTAGCTGGATGTCTTGGTATTCTTTTCAATTTTTATTTAAATTGTTAATTAATCCCATGAATTGTTTTTTAGTAGATGTAATATGTGTTTTCATATTATGCAACTTGGTTTTAGATAACAATCTGCCTAATATCTTTTAAATTAGAAGTAATAATATGATTTTGAATATGCTGAGCTTAGATAAATATGTAAGTATAATAAGATTTTTTAAAAGATATGTTATTATTTTTGTAAACCAGCTTCTGAACTGCTGTAAAATATGCTTTATGTGGAACATGTTTTGCAGATAGAAAAAACTGGACTTTAAGAGCCCAATTTCTGGCTAGTTTAGTTTATTAATCAAGTTTATTAGAAAAGATGGTTTAGTAAATAATAAAGTATTATATTTTTGTTTCACTCTTTTTAATTATCTATATAATATTATTTATGTTAATAAATGTTTGTTAAGTATTAAGTTGAATAATATGATTGTTTATATGAATAGATCTGTTAAAAATTTGGATACAGTAAGTGCTTATAAAAGTACTATTGCTTATTTTCCAGATGCTAATATAAGTATTAGAATCAAGATATATGGTTTGCTATTCTCAATCTTAGTAGTATTGTAAGCCATTACTTTTGCTTTAGATTGTGTATCTGTTTTTAACTCTGTTATTTTGTTTATAAACAACCAAATTTTATTAAATATGTGCTGTTTCAAAAAAAATGTTTTTAGTTTTGATTTTTATAATAAATACTGAATTAAAAAAGAATATATTTATTAGGTTATTTTGAAAAAAAAATTGTCAATTGCTTAAAAAAAGTCAAGAGTTATTTTGGTGTTGTTGATAATAAGTATGCTGATTTTTATGTTAATACTACTACTGTTTTTGAGTTCATTTTGTTTTTTTGAGTATTATACTATTTTTTTAGTATTAAGAGCAGATCTGTCTTTGGAAATGCTCATTGCTTTGTTAAAAGTTTGTTTAATATGATCAATTTTGTTAGTTAAAAAGCCAAGTGTGCTAACAATACTATAGATATAAATGTTAATAATATTATTAATATGGTTAAAACTTTTAGTGTTTGGCATCTTGATGATAAAATTTGCTTTGGCTATACTAATTTGTTATTAACAGTATTTTATTCTTATTTTATAAAAGTGCTATACTACTGCTTACTTGTGACCAAAAAAAAAATTTTATAATCTGAATTATTTAAGTATAATTTGTATTTAATATAATATGGTAAAAAAATCTAACCACATATTTTTATACATTTATAATGGCTGTGCCAAGGATAAATTGTTCTCCAATACTATTCTGGAATAGAATAAGTTATTGGGTGTTTTTGTTAAAGAAAACATAATTGTACAGTCTCTGTATAAGATTAAGTTGTCTGTTAAGTTGTATATATTATTAGTTAAAAATTTTATATTAAAAAATTAGATTATTAATATAGTGTATAAATTGAATGTTAAATCTGATAATAGTATATTAATTGTTAATTTGGTATATGGTCTTGTTAAGAGTTATAGATCTATCATTTGGTTTTCAACTACTAAGTTAAGATCTTACTATAAGAGACATAATTTTTTGTTACATAATAATTTTGATATTTTTTGATATTTAGTTTGTTATTTTTGTGGTCTTTTGAAATGATTTACAGTTTTAATATTAGATTAAGTATCTATATTTGCTTTAAATTGCACTTATGTTTATTTAGATTAAGTTTTGGCTTTTTGAAAAATGTTTTTTTAAAAGCAATTTAGGTGTATAATATTACTTTAATTGATTTAAGTAGCTGGTTATGTGTAAAAAAAGCATAAGTTATGCTTAATTTAAAATTTTGTTTGATTATATCTCTTTAGGTAATGATTGGATTGTATTTATTAAATAAAATAAAATAAAATAAAAACCCCAAAAACATAATTATTAATTATAATTTTATAATTTTTTATATATTTGTTATTAATATTTTAAGTTTTTTTTTTATTTATGTTTTTTTAAAACATACTTTATTAAAATATTATATTTAATTAAAAATAATTAATTTATTATCTAATTTTTTTTAAATAAATAATATAAGTTATTATATTGTTTAAAAATATTGTTTTTATAATAATATTAAATTAATAAATTAATAAATTCTTTTATAAACTTTTTAAATAATTTTTTTATTTTTATTTTCTAAATTTAAATTTTTAAATATATATTTTTAATAAATAATTAAAAAAATTTTTAGTTTAACTTAATAATCTAATTTTAGTTTTATGTTAATTGTATTTTTTGTATTGTTAATAAAATTTAATTATTGTTTTTTATAAAAACTTATATTAAACTGGTATTTATCTAAAAACAAATAATAATAATAACAATATTTTTTATTTTAAATATTTTATTTTACAATTTTTTTGCTTTTTCAAATATTAATATAGTCTATATATTTATATATATATTATATTCTGTAATTATATATATAATAAAATATATTGTTTAATAAAATTAATTTTATTGTTAAGAAAATTTATAACTTTATAAATTTATTAAATAATATTATGTTTTGATATATATAAAAAATATTATTCATAAAATTTTGTTTACAAAAAAGAATATATTTTAAAAATTTATTGTTAAAACTTATATTTTTATATTTTATATTATAAATAAAAGTTTATATTTGGCTATATGTAAAAATTTTATTTTAAAAATTAATATTTTAAAACTTTGTTGATTTTAACAATTATAATATTATAAATTTTAATTTAGCTGATTTTGTTTATAGTTTAATTATTAATTATAAATATAATATTTAATTATTTAATATTAAGTTAATATTTAAATTAAAAAAATATTTTTTTAAATACAAATAATTTCTTGTTTTTTAAGTTTTATAATTTTATTACTGTTTTATTAATAATATTATTTATATATTAAATACATTTTGGTTTTAAAAAACATTGTTTAATTTTTTGGTTTAAGTATTATTTTTGTTAATAATATAGTTTTAAGTAGTCTAAATAGTTAATTATATATAAAAAATATATTGTTATTTAAGTAAAAAAACTAATTAATTTAAAAAAGCATAATTAATATATAATAATATACAATAATATAAAATAATATATAATAATACAAAATAATATATAATAATTAATAATAACATAAAATAGTTAATAATAGTATTAATTAATATAAAAAGTAATATAAAATATTAAACTTTTAAAAACTATTTTATAAAATTAAAAATATGTATATATATATTTTTTTTAATATTTTTACAAATTATTAATTATTATATAAAGTAAATTGATCTTAAATTAATTATAGTTTATGTATTTTTTATATGTGATTAGTTACTTATAGTTTTAACTTAAAAAAAATTATTTAATTTTAAAATCAAAATTTAAAACTTAATTAAATATTAAATTTTACTTTAAAAATTTAATAAAAATATTTTTTTTCAAAATTTATATTTGTTTTTGAAAATCTATTTACTTATTATAATATAAATTATATCAAATTTAAAATACTTTTTTTTGTATTATATTAAATAATAATTAAGTCTTACTTATTAAATATAATAAATAAATTAATTGATTTATATAATATACAAATATAATTAAATATTATAATTAAATTATATAATACTTTAATACATTTAAAATAAAATATTTTTTTGTTTTAAAATACAAATAAACAAAAATTAAAACTATTTAAAATTTATTAATTATTAGAAATAATATTGTTTATATAAAAAATAATATAATAAAAAAATAATCAATTAAATATTAACTTTAAAAAAAAATAACCAAAAAAAATAAAAAATTAACTAAAAATACCAAGATATTTTATATTACTAAAAATAAATACCACCACTCTTTGACAAGCAATTTTCAAGTCCCTGAAAATTAAAACCACTTCCTGAAAACAAAGTTTGAATATAAAGCTCTTACAAAATGCCGAACACAACAAAGTATTAGAAATACAAGAGAGTATAAGCTGCATAAATCATAATAATGACCAAGGTAAACCAGAGAGTACTCTCCAGATAGCCGCGTGTGTATTCAACAGCTGGGCGTGGATAGCAGTATCAGAACTACAAGAAAAAACATGATCGGAAACTTCAACTTCATTACAATACAAGCATAAAACACTGGGATAAGATCTACTATAAAGGCACTTGTAAACAGCAACAGGCAGTCGATGATGTAAAGCTTTTATGAAATAAGTACGAGCATTGGCAGAACATTTATCAGTGAAACCAGTGGCCATATGCATATCAGGATGCCACACAAGAAAAGACCTATACCAGTCCACATCGCCATGCAAACTGGTGACCAAGACCTTAGAACTTGAACCAATCTCCCATTGAACACAATGAATACAATGGAAAATATCACAAACAAAATGTCTAGAATTTTCAGAAACAGCCACACCACCTGCCAAAATATAGCACACATTCACACACAAAGGAAGAGAATATTCAGACATAGCAGCAGCCGTAGTAAGAGCATCTGCATGCTTATTACTCACAACACCAGAATGTCTTTTGACTTTAAACCAACAGATGTTCAAATTTTTATTATGAATCAAGTTGTAAATGTGACAGTATTCTAACTAGCATCAATTTTGAAAGTCCGGAACCACCAGACCCAGCTCAAATTTGCATGCATCCAAAGCTGTCTGACTGTCAGAGAACAAATGAACAGAACTAGAAGGGGGAATACACTCAAGAGCCAGAGCAATAGTCTGCAACTCCACCATAGTAGAAGACACCAAACCAGAAACTTCAACACCCAAACCCAAATCAACACCATAAAAAAAAATGGCAGCACCAGTCCACATGC
The DNA here is from genome assembly GCA_016748015.1 of Geosiphon pyriformis. NCBI lineage: Eukaryota > Fungi > Glomeromycota > Glomeromycetes > Archaeosporales > Geosiphonaceae > Geosiphon > Geosiphon pyriformis. Next base: position 5,193 of record JAAOMT010000074.1, on the reverse strand, counting down.
CAACAGTATCCAAACCAGCCAAAAAACTATCAGTATAAACCGAAATACTATCAGTACTGACACCAAACAGATGATCGCAAATTTTAGCAAAATCAATCAAATCCAAGACATTTTGAGGGGCAACCCCATTAATAGCAGAAGACATGCCAGAAACGGGAACCACTATATTGATAAAAGAAACTGAAAGATCAAACCAGATAGGAACTGGCCCACATGGATCCAACTGCTTTTAATGTTTAAAGGTTGCCCAAGTAAAAGCAGCCCCACTGCGGTTCTGAAGTTGGTCCACAAAAGCAACACCATAATGCCGAAGAGATGGAAGACATTTGACAAATCTAGACTCACCAAAAACAGATACCATAGGGGTCTCTTTCTGAAGACGAAAAGCATTGGCTTTGATGCCACCCAGAGAAAAATTATAATCATGAAATATACAAACCAAGCCTGCCAAAAAATTATTAGAAGCACCAACACCAATATGAGTAGGAGAACTCAAGGGATGGATCAGATGCCAACACAAAACTTGCAAGTCATAAGATTTGTGAGCAAACAAACGACCCAAAATACCAACTGAATTCGCAAAACAAACAACAGATGCCACTTTGTGTTCAGCCTGGTTTTGTTCAAAAGTCTTCAAGCCATACAATGAGAGGTGATGCAACACATCATTGGAAAAATCCAAAGGCAGACCAAATTTTGATTTCAAATCCTTGCGAATTATAGTATCCCATTTGTTGCACATACTAGGAGGAACAAAGCTGAACTGAGTTCTGTAATTCATAATAGGGTGGAGGACTGAAGACACCAAATATGAAAATTGTTTATTAGAGATGGTCTTTTTTAACACAAAATTAGCAAAAAACTTGACATCCAAGTGAGCTTTAGCAAGACTGGACTTAAAAAGGCCCTTAGTAAACAAAAAAATACCCAAATACTGATGAGGTTCCCCCTTTTTGGCCACAGATATAGGCATCCCACTTATCAAAAGAGAGAGATTCACAACCCGGCAGTTAATAAGAATGGCCACGGTTTTATCATTGTTAATTAAAATGTCATTAAGCCTGAAAAATTTGTTAGCAACATCTAAAATGTGTTGTGTCGCTGCCTGACTACTACCAATCCAGATCGTATTATCCACAAAAGCGCCAGCAGCAAGAAATAAAGTTAACCCAGCTTGAGATTCTACATGACCAGTCCTAGAAACGAAATAAAAATTCAACCTATACCCACATACACTTTTCTGTCTCTTAACTTCATACAGAAGAGAATCATAAAATATCCGCCAAAGGAGAGGTGAGAAAACCTCCCCTTGGTCCAAGCCATCATGCACATAATAACCACTTGTTAACCCAAAATTGGTCATAACCCAGTTGATACAATCACCATGAATATCCCCAAAAAATTGGATAAACTTGCTACACATTTTGATCCTAACCAGACTATTCCTGAGATGTTCTCAACCAACAGAATTGTAAGCCTTTCACATGTTCTGCAAAACCAGTCAGAGCTCCTGGTTCTTTTCTATAGCATCCTCAATCACTGAACCAACTGCAAAAATGGGGGACTGAGTCGTAGTACCCTTTAAAACTGAAAAATTGTCACCACAAAGAATGTCATACTTGCTGCACGCCAATGAAATCCTGTCAGAAAAAATTTTGGAGAGAATCTTGCAAGCTGTCTCAATTAGAGCTATAGGACAAATATTAATAAGCACACCTTTCCATTCATAAGGCTTAGGAATCATCAAAACCTAAGCCTCCCTCCAAACACCAGGAATTGATTCATCAGAAAGACAAGAATTGATAAACACTAAAAGCATATTAAGAGCTGAACTGTCACAATGCTTCCAGAGTTTGTTGAAGATGCCCGAAAGACCAGCAGCTTTCCCATCAGACAGATTGGAAACCACACCAAATAATTCAACAAAACTAACACAGTCTATAACATTGGAAAAGGCGCCATCAAAAACATGTTCCAGAGGCTAATACTAACGAGACCAATCCTCAGACACATCACAAACTACACTTCACTTCTGCATTCAACCCTTCATTATCTCATCCACTTTATCTTTAACATGATCAGGCTCTAAGATCAACTCTATACTCACCATCAAATGATCTAAAATGACTTTGCAAAAAGGCCACTCCAAGACACTCCTGATAGTGTGATCTTTGTTTGACTCAAAGCTCTCCATCTTTTTATTGATAGCAGACCTGATATAAAAATCCTCAGCACATTTTGACTTTAACAACTTAGAAGCATGATAAGATTTCCTGATCTTTGAAAGAACAGATCATATATTATTCAAAGAGGAGCCTAAAAGAAAAAGAGATTTCACCAACAAAGCATTAACAGAATCAAGCAGAATCTAAGTTTCCAGCAACAAAGTAAATACATCATGATCGATTAACTGGGAAGTTTTAACCAATTTAGATACTAGTAACTCCAATCTATGAAACCTGGATGAGGTTTTGGTGAAAACACTATCATATTCCTTGAACCATTTTTTTTTGAAAACCACATTTGCCAAAAAACACAATGTCTTACGAACAGCATCCCACATAACATCTAGATCTAAATGCATTTTGGCATTCAAGAAATCATCATAGAGCATGGCAGCATTAGCCGCCATTTTATCCTTAAACTTTGACCATAAAGCATCATTAGCACCTTTAAAATTGTACTTCCAATGATCCTTATTCACCTGTTTATGCAATAAGTTTAATTGCACATCCAGCAAACCACCAAGACCCACAGAAACAAAAACAGCCCTATAATCAGTATTGAAAAACTCCTCAATGCCAGCCATACCATGATCTAAAATCGTATTAACTAAATTTGACAACACAAACACATAGTCAATAGTTTTGGCAACTCTCTGAGAATTGTTCCACATAGCTTCCTTTTCATATGAGCTCCCACTCAAGGAGTTAACCAAATCTAAATCAAAACACTTTTTGAAACTTGTACTTTTGTGAGAACCATTTTTATTGAAATTGCCACCCAAGATAATGAAAGAGGACTCATTTACTGCCCTTGCAATTAGAGAATTAACATTATCTGCCTGAGAGAAACAAACTGCCAGAGAAGCTCCAGCATACAGCTCCAAAACTGACACAGAAAAATTATTTTTGAAAAGGAGCCTGAGAGAAAGAAGCCAGTCAGAAATATCCAAAACCTTGTATACATGCCAAGCCAAAAAATTGTTCATAATGATTACAACCCTGGAACCCAGGTGACCAGAATCCAAACCAGAAGTAAAAACCTGAATGCCATCAAACTTGCTCATGATCCAAGAATGGATCTTACCTTTCAACTTAGTTTCAGTAACAATTGAAATCACATTGTTCATTTTTTTATGCCAACAAATAATATCATCCTGTTTTACAGAATTGTTCATTCTCCTAACGTTACACATTGCAACTTTCCAAACCAAACTGTTCATTGAGACTTAAAAGACAATGACAACTCTGAGCCAGCAAACAACTGATCAAACCTCACTAAAATAGAATTTACCAAAACTTCCAGAGCCACAAATTTAGATTCAAGACTGCCCAACTTAGAAGTTAAGACCTTAGAACTGCTCGAGCCAAGAACCAGATCATCAGTAGCAATAGGAAAAGGGATATTAGAAAGACTATCTGGACTATCCAAGACCATATCAAAAAGGGAATTTGAATTTGCAACCACAAACGGAACTAAAGCAAGAGGTTAAGAGACAGACATAGCAGAGATTTCATTTGAAACAGGCACCAAAAACACCAACCTGGCACCATTTAGGCATTTTAGTATACATGACACTTGGTCTGACAGAAGCCCCAAAGATTGTTCCAAAGACGACAAGCATTCATTCAAAGCAGAGTTAAGCAAAAAAATAGAAGGAGGCAGACCACCAGAACCCAGACTATTAGAGGAAGAGAAACTCAAATTAGAACCAACAGAAAGACCAAAAAACATAGACACAAAAGAAATAACCTGAGCCCACAATTTACTACCAAAGGCAGCTGGGCAAGAGATGGGAACACTCTTTTTTGTGTACAACTTAGCAAGTTAGAGGCGATTCTCATCCAAAGTGACCCACTTTATAAATGATTTTGGAGGCTTGGGAGTGAAAGCAATCTCAGCATCACACTCCAAAACCAAATAACCAAGCTTCCCATACCTATTACATTGAACAAAACCCAATCTAGTCCAAGAAAGCTTCACTTTACCAAGAATTGGAACCATGCAAAAAGCCGACTCCAACATTTCGTCAGACTCAAAGCCAACCACAGCACAGTGAATCCTATTGCCACTTTCTAATGACCAATTAATGACACACGTCTTTCTACCAGCCTTTTCCAAAAAATTTCCAAGATCATGCACAGTTGTATCTACAAGCAAAGTAAACAAAAGTGCTCTGAACTGATTCCTTGATGCCCATGTTTCACAATCTCTCACAGCTTTGGCCACACACACTGAATTTTTTCCGATCAAGAATGACCACTTAGCTGCCAACAGATCTGCTTAACTTGATTTGGCAAACTTCACCACAGCTTTTTGCCACAACCCAATGAGTTGTAATCAGATTGACACTACTTGACCAAACTCAAAAAGAGCTGCAATGATTATTCTCTTTGGTGTATTCATGAGAATTTCCTTTATTATTACGGCCTGATCTGAACAAATTCCTTGTTTCTTAAGATCGGTGTTTATGGTGATCCCCTCTTCTCTGGCCAATAATACAGCCTTTTCCATGTTGATCTCTGAGGTGAAGATAGATTTGATGATCCCTTCAAATTTTGAGGGGGTAGTGGCCTCCCCAAAACCATTAATTTTCGAAAATAATTTTCTGATGACCTGAGTTTTGGCTGTAGCCAATTTGCCTTTCACAGCTAAAAAATTAATATCCAGAGCAAAAAATTTTTTCACAGCAACTTCCACCTGAGTTTTGACTATTTTGGGATCTAACCACTTTTTTTCCAAAGAAATACCAAAAGGAGGAGGGAGAAAACCACTATCATTGTCATCCATGTCATAATCCAGAGAACCAAGAGGAGAACCACAGACCAAATCATTTTTAACTCTTTTTGCCTTAGAAGTAGTAGCAGCTGAACCAAAAAAAGACTTATCACTACTACTGACCAGGACATTATCAACAATACTACTATTAGAATCACTTTTTATATCAGAATACATGCTCTCATTAGAATA
>JAAOMT010000200.1:818499-965501 GCA_016748015.1 Geosiphon pyriformis | reverse complement strand
CAAAGTTTGATGTATAAGATTAGTCTTAACTATTAATTATTTTGGATAGCTTCTATCTTTAAAGTTTTCAAAAAAAATTAAATTATATGCTAATAATTTTAAATTCAATTTTTAGTTAAATATAATATCTTTAGCATTAAAAGATTTTCCAACCAACTATTTAATCAAAGGCTAAAAAATTCAATTAATACAAGCCTTAAATGAAAATATGATAAAAAAGCCATAATATTTTTTATGTTTATAGGAGAAAGGATTTGAAAATAATGAATTATTTTAAAAGATATATGTATTTATATTAAGTTTTTGCAATTAAGTTACACAAATATTCGAAAAATAATTTCATGACAATACTAAATGAGAATTTCAACAAAATTAAAATTTAATAACTTAATAGCTTAATAGATTTAAGGAAAAAACTTTAGTTTTATAATTTTAAAAGCAAACAATTCCTAAAGTCAATAATTAATAAGAAACTAAAGTTTATTATTTTTAGTTTATATCTATTCAAAATTTTCAATTTTAATACAAAGCAAGAAATAAAATAATCAAAATAATTAAGCTACAGCTGATTTCACTAATTTTGCACACTATTGAGAATTACATTTTCGTAAATAGAGAATAGTTGTTTAAAGAAAAAACTTCACTTTTTTTCGATTGAATTTGTGTCAAAAATATATGTATAATTTGAAGGTCGTATAAAGAAAATTCAAATTATTTGGCACTGTTTTGCTGATAAATTTTTAAATTAGTGTGACAATTTAAAACTTATATAATTTATATTATAAGAGTTTTATTTTAATTTTTAATTTTTTTTGCATGATGAATAATGACTTCATTGCTCATTTTAAATTAAATCAGAAATTTATTAGCAGTAAAAGTATCAAGGCTTTTTGATTTAAAGTTCTGTATTTATAAAATTTATGAATATCTAATGCTCGAATGCCTTGAATTAAGTTAGTAAATATTGAACACTTTTTTATTTGACTTTTAAGTTTCACTTTGCTATCAAGAGATATACTTTTAAAGGGTCCAATTAGTTTTATTTTATCAGTGATAGAGGCTCAAGATTTTATTTGAGAAAAAAAGCTTTTATGGTTCTTTGAGTTAAAGGATTCTATTATCAAATTTAAACACTAGAAATATTCTATATAAGCTTTGGTAAAAACTAATCAAAATAAGTTTATAACACTAATATACAATTAAGATTAAAGTGAAATATGCATTATCCTTTCGTTGTGAATAATTCTATCGACTTTTCTTACTGCTAATTATTAAGTGCTAGATATCTATGTAAAGAGTTCAAATTTGCATTATATTAACTTGAAGAAGTGCCGATAATTTTTCACACAATTTGCTGGGATGATCAAAAAAGAGAAGCTTCAATATGAATACTCTGCAATTTTTACATTATTGAGCATTGACCAGTGCCACTGCCATCGTCTGGGTCACCAGTTGGTCCTTTAATCGAGCCGTTGCCAGGAGCAATTATTGAGAGTGGATTGAATGAAGATTGATTGTTGGTTGTTGGTTGCATTTTGTTTAAGTTATATGATTTGATTTAATTTGAATTTGAGAATTCAATTTCTTTTCCTTTTCTTTTAGTTCTTTTGGTTGGATTGAATGAAAAGAAATTTGGAAGGCACGATCAATTTTATAGAAAAAGGTATGATTAGAAACAATATTAACTGAAGCAAAATGTTAAAAAGTCAAATTATTATTCCATTTAATCATAAATTTGATAGACGCATTGTTAAGCCATATTAACAATGCCCTAAAAACATGTCAGATTTTAAGAGGTAGACATTGTTCTTTGCACTACAATATATTATATAGGGATGCATGAACTTAACAATGCCATAAATAGTTTTCGGAAGGATATTCTGCACAACGTGTTATAGTTTTACAAAGAATACATGTTTATTCACGGACAATGCTAAAAACTCTAAATTTCAATTATTCTGTTTAACTCTATGCTAATGAATTTAATTTTCAGAATTAATTTAAGTAGATATGAAAGATTCTTAAATTTGTTAATGGTTAGCCTAATTTTTAGATTAAATTATAAGAATTTTTTTGTGTGTTCTAATATTTTTAATTTTGAAATAATATTACTAGTCTCTAAATACCTTTTTTGAATGGAAAAATTAACTGTCAACTCTTACTTTGCAAATTTCAACCCGCTAAAGAGTAAAATAATTGGACAATCTTGGATATTTAATTTTTTAATGAGTTTATGTTCAATCACTCTTCATCTGCATTTGTCAACCATTTCGTCTATTCTTCAATTCTTAAGTCGAAAATAAAATAAAAGAAAATTTCAATTAGATTGAACAATACATATATTATGCGAGTTTTGAGGTAGATATTGTTCTGCAAGAACTATAGAATTTTATAAAGTAAAGTTAAAATACTAAAAAAATATCAATTAAAGTTTAGACAATTCATTTATTTTTTAATAATAAATCTTTTTTGTAAATATTTTCTACACTTAGAAAATAATTTTTGATTAATTATTATTCTTTTTGTTAATATTTAATTATTATTTAAATACTCCTAACAATTAATACTGAATTCTTTATGTTGCATTATTCAAATAATATTAAGAAAAAAACATGGTTTAGCTTATAATTCGCATTGAATTCAAATTTTGTGTGTTATTCCAAGTTTTGGTATTTATTTTTATAAGTCATCAACAAAATTTTAAACTTTGATTACAATAAAGAATAAATTCTAAATTTTACATTAAAAAAATTGATATTAATAACTATAAATTTTAAACAAAAACACGGAAATTATAGGTAAAATATTATTGCTATATAATTTTTCGTAATCATTCTTTGAGGGATTTTTCAATTATTGGTATAGTAAACATCTGCATTGCAACCTCTGTTTTTTAAGTCATATTAGAAGTGTAAATTAAAGGGTTTAAATTTTTTAATATCAAAAAATAGAGTTGAGAGTATTGTTTGATAATATATTTATCGCAAGCTTTTAATCTCTTTGCTTTTAAAATTTTAATAGTTTCTAAATGAATTCATTATTGTTTCAAAGTACAGAGCAAAAAATACACTGCACTAGAATTTAATAAATAGGTTCTCACCTATAGCATATCACAGTGATAATGAGTAGCCCCTATAGTATCTGTTACTCTAAAAATTGCTTAGTTTTTATTATTTTAATTAAAATTTAGAATATTTTTATCCTCTTATGTGAAGTACCTTTGACAAAAAATTGATTAAAATAAATTTTGTAAAAAGACAAAAGACCTAAATATTGCAAATTTCATATTTATACTAATTATGCTATAACATTAGCTACTTTTGACCTAAACCTACCCGCTCAGCAACAGGAATGAATCACAAAATTCGATCTATCCTTCAAATTCCAAAAAATAATTTCTTATTATTTAAATCAATTATAATTAATCTCTATGTTTTAAATTTTCCAAAAGAAATTTAAACTATTTACCGATAACTCTAAATTCTCAAAAATGACTTTACAGCTTGCAATCGCAATAAAAATTATCTGATATTTTAATATAAATTTAGTGGAAATCTCAATATTTAATTGAGCCTAATATCTTCAAAATCAATTTTTTTTAAACTAGCTATTATAATCAAAGGCTAAAAAATTTAATTATCACAAGCACCAGAATAAAGAAATACAAATATTGAAAGGTTATTACTTTAGTAGCAACTGCTAAGAAAAATAGCTATAAAATTTTATTGTTTCCGTTCTGCATATGAAAGAGCCTTGGATCAGACCTATGGAAAGCGTAAGAGCCGACCATAATTAGATTTTAGTAAATGACTTTATTCAGTAGAGAATAATCATTCGAGGTTTTTTTATGTTAACTTAGAAGAAAAAGCCTTAAGTTATTTTTTAACTTCTTTAGACTGAATATATGTGAAACTATTTGTATATTTTAATGCTATATAAAGAAATTCGAAATTTTTTGCTACTACTTTCCTGATAAGTTTTTAAATAGAGTGTTAATTTTGCTTATTTTCAACTCAAGTCAGAAATTTAAAGCAATAAAAAGTATCAAAGCTTTTTAATTTAATTTTTTAATTTTATAAGACTTATGAACACCTAAATATTCGAATGCCTTGAGTTGAGTTAGTAAAGATTAAACAGTTTCGGATTTAACTTTCAGGTTTTACTTTACAATCAAGAAATATACTTTTGAAGGTCCAATTAGCTTTATTTTATTTGAGTAAAAAAAGTTTTATGGTTTTGAATAAAAGCATTTTATTACCAAATTTAAATATAGGAATATTTCATTTAACCTTTAGTAAAACTGATCAAATTATATTACTATAATGTTACTATACAATTAATATTAGAAAATAGTGAAAGAGAAATATGCAGTATCCTTTAATTGCGAGTAATTCTATCGACTTTTGCTTTACCGCTGATTATTAAGAGCTAGATATCTACATAAAGAGTCCGAATTTGCATTACATTAACTTGAGGAAGTGTCGACGATAATTTTCACACAATTTACTGGGATAGTCGAAAAAAGAGAGCTTTCAATATGAATACTCTGCAACTTTTACATAATCGAGCATTGGCCAGTGCCGCTACCATCGTCTGGGTCACCAGTTGGTCCTTTAATTGAGCCGTTGCCAGGAGCGATGATTGAGAGCGGATTGAAAGAGGATTGATTGTTGGTTGTTGGTTGCATTTTGTTTAAATTATTTGATTTGATTTAATTTAATTTTGAGAATTCAATTTCTTTCCTTTTCTTTAGTTCTTTTAGTTGGATTGAATGGAAAGAAATTGGGAAGACACGATCAATTTTATAGAAAAAAATATGATTAGAAACAATGTTAACTGAAGCAGAATGTTAAAAAAGTCAAGTTATTATTCCATTTAGTCATAAATTTGATAGACACATTGTTAAAACGGATCAGCTTTTTAAATTGATTATTTTAGTCGAAAAAGGAAAGATATAGGTCATTGTTCTTGCACTACAATATTATAGAACAGATGCATGAATTTACAATGCCGTTAATAGGCTTTCAAAAGGGTTTTCTTCAAAAGCGTGTTATAGTTGTACAAATAATACTTGTTTATTAACGGACAATGCTAAAAACTCTAAATTTGGATTATTCCAGTGCCTGATGTTTAACGGTATTACATCCAAGAGAATTTATGACTAACATGCCAAATACCTTTGAATTCAAATTGTAAATAGGGATCTTTTTTAGGATCTCTTCGGAATTAAAATATGCTAGATTTGCAATTCAGTTAATGTGAAATAATAACATTTTTGTTTTCTTAGTAAAAAGTATCAATTTATAAACAAATGCTTTTAAATTCAGAATTGATTTGGGTAGAACTGAAAATATTTTTAAATAAATTTATTTATATTAGGTTCAAATAAACTCCTGCTAATTATTCGTCTAATTTTAGAATAAATTATAGGATTTCTACATTAAATAACTCACTTAATATAACATTTATCTCTAAATATTTTTGAATGGGAAAACTAGCTATCAACTCTTACTATCGCAAATTTAAAAGTGAAATACTTTAAATTTTTTTCAAAGAGTTTATGTCTAACAATTCTTTATCTCCGTTCGAGCACTATCTGGTTCCATTCTTCAATGCTTAAGTCGAAAATAGGAAGATAGGAAAATTTCAATTAAAACAAACAATATAGATTTTATGCGAGTTTCGAAGTAGATATTGTTCTGTCTGAGTTATAAATATTCTTTGAATTCTATAATCTGAAGCTTAAATACCAAAAAATATCACATTAACGTTTAGACAAATCATTCATTTTTAGTGCTAGTCTCATTAACCCATTGTGTTTAACCATAAAGAGCTTTACATCTGTGCATTTAATAATCTTTTGAGAGTATTTTCTACATTCTAAAAAGTTACGAATAATATTCTCTGATTAGATATTATCTTTTCGTTAATAATTAGCATCTTTACTATTTAAAAAAACATTATGTTGCAATATTGCGGTAAAAATTTTGTTCAAATTTGATTTAAATTTTTATATAAAAACACCTTGATTATGCCAAATTTAATATTTATTATTATAAAGTCATCAATAAAATTTTAAGCTTAGATCACAATAAAAAATAAATTCTAAATTTTACATCAAAGTTGATGAAAATACAAGTGCACTACAGGTTTTTTCTTAAAGTAGTATTAAAAAATATAATTTTTTGCAAAAGCAATCTTTTTTTATAGGTATTTTCAATTGTTAGTATAATAAACTTCGGTATTTTAACTTCTATTATCAATTCATATTAAAAGTATAAATTAGAGATTAGATTTTTCTCAATGTTAAAAGATATGCTTAAGAAAAACTCATAACTTCAAATAAAAAAATGAAATAGAATATTTTAAGCGCAAATAAAACATTTAATATGAATTTCACTGAATTTTGATAGGAGAAATATGATTCAAAGATTGGTTGATATATATTTATCGCAAGCTTTTAATCTCTTTGCTTTAAAAAATTTAATAATTCAAGGTAAATATCAGGTTTGAGTTGAGTTAGTAAAGATTGAACAGGTTCATATTTGACTTTCAAGTTTCACTTTGATATTAAGAGAGATATTTTTAAAGGTCCAAATAGCTTTATTTTACTTGAGCAAAAAAGGTTTTAACGTTCTTGAATTAAAGTCTATTAATATTAAAATTTACATATTAGGAATATTTTGTTAATACTAACCAAATTCGATTACTCTAATGCTAATACACTATTAATATTAAATAAGAGTGAAATAGAAATATGCAGTATCCTTTAGTTGCGAGTAATTCTATCGACTTTTGCTTTACCGCTGATTATTAAGAGCTAGATATCTATATAAAGAGTCCGAATTTGCATTATATTAACTTGAGGAAGTGCCGACGATAATTTTCACATAATTTACTGGGATAGTCGAAAAAAGAGAACTTTCAATATGAATACTCTGTAACTTTTACATAATCGAGCATTGACCAGTGCCGCTACCATCGTCTGGGTCACCAGTTGGTCCTTTAATTGAGCCGTTGCCAGGAGCGATGATTGAGAGCGGATTGAATGAGGATTGATTGTTGGTTGTTGGTTGCATTTTGTTTAAGTTATTTGATTTGATTTAATTTGAATTTGAGAGTTCAATTTCTTTTAGTTCTTTTGGTTGGATTGAATGAAAAGAAGTTGGGAAGGCACGATCTATTTTATAGAAAAAGATATGATTAGAAACAATATTAACTGAAGCAGAATGTTAAAAAAGTCAAATTATTATTCCATTTAATCAGAAATTTGATAAACGCATTGTTAAGCTATACTAACAATGTCCTAAAAACGGATCAGCTTTTAAAATTGATTATTTTAGTCGAAAATGGCAATATGTAGGTTATTGTTCTTTGCACTACAATATTATAGAACGGATGCATGAATTTACAATGCCATAAACAGGCTTTCAAAAGAGTTTTCTTCAAAAATGTGTTATAGTTGTAGAAAAAACATTTGTTCATTCACGGACAATATTAAAAACTCTAAATTTCCATCTAATGTTTAACGGTATGCTAAATGAGTATTACATGCAAGAAAATCTATTACTAGCATGCAAAATGCTTTTGAATTTAAGATTGTAAATGAATATCTTTTTTGAACCTTTTCATAAACAAATATCCATAAAAAATCGGGAATAAAATGACTTTTAGTATAAGTATCAATCTATAAACAGAATGCGTTTTAATTTCAAAATTAATATGAGGGAAACTTTGAATTAATAAGTAATTAGTAAAAAATATTATTTAAGTTATGAGGCTTTAATGACTATTTGCTAAGTGTGCATATGAAAATTTATTTTAAAAAGCTCGAATCATTCGATTTACCCAAACCAAATTGACACTTATTATTATTTTAGTTTTAAGATAAATTTGCTAGCCTCTCTTATACTAATTGTAAGGATGCCTGCCTTGTAATTTAATTATTTCAATGACTTATTCGAATAGCTGCTAATTAGAAATTCAAACCGAAACTTGCTAAAGAGCGAAACAATTTAACCCAATTTAAATAATTCGATATTTTCAAAAGGATGTCATATTTAATTGTTAATATATTTTATATCTAGCTTTATTTTTTTTAGTCTTATAACCTTCTATTGTAACACTTTATATATTTATGTCAATGTTTTTTGCCCGTAAAATTTAAATTAGAGACAATAATTCAAAAACTTAAGTTATGTCATCAAGATTTTTATTAATCTAAAAAAAGTAGTGAAAAATAGTTCATAACATATTTTAAAATACTTTAAATAGTAGCTATGCATTTCATAATTTCAAAGCAAAAATTTTATTAGCAGTAAAAACTTAAATTTTTTATTTAGGTTTCTATTTTTTGGGGGGATTCCAAATATCTAAGGCTCAATTTTTGCGTTAAATAATTTAATTGTTCAAGTTCACCAAGAATATACCTTAAAAGCACCTGAGTAGCAGTATTTTTTATATGATAGAAACCACATTTTTTTTGAGGAAAAAGTTCCACAGTCCTTGAGTTAAAGCTTTCCTTTATTAAGTTTAAATGCTAGAAGCATTTTATTTAAACTTTGGTAAAACCAATGACATTTATAAAAGTAATGCTATAATACTAATACACAATTAATATTAAGAAATAGTGAAGAGAAATATGCGATATCATTTCATTATAAATAATCCTATTGACTTTTGCATTACTATTGATTATTAATAGCTTGATAACTATGTAAAGAGTCCAAATTTGCATTATATTAACTTGAAGTATATAATTCAGAAGTGCTGACGATAATTTTTCACACATATTATTGGGATGGTCGAAAAAAGAGAACTTTCAATATAAATACTCTGCGAATTTTACATGATAGAGCATTGACCAGTGCCGCTACCATCGTCTGGGTCACCAGTTGGTCCTTTAATCGAGCCATTGCCAGGAGCGATGATTGAGAGCGGATTGAATGAGGATTGATTGTTGGTTGTTGGTTGCATTTTGTTTAAGTTATTTGATTTGATTTAATTTGAATTTGAGAGTTCAATTTCTTTTTTTCTTTTAGTTCTTTTGGTTGGATTGAATGAAAAGAAGTTGGGAAGGCACGATCTATTTTATAGGAAAATATGTGACTAGAAACAATATTAATTGAAGCAGAATGTTAAAAAAGCCAATTTATTATTATTCCAATTGTTCATAAATTTGATAGGCGCATTGTTAAGTTACGCTAACAATGTCCCAAAAACATTTCAGATTTCAAAATTGATTATTAGTCTAAAAAGGCAAAAGGTAGGTCATTGTTCTTTGCATTACAACCTATTATATAGCGGATGCATGAATATATAATGCCGTAAACAGGCTTTCGAAAGTGTATTCTTCAAAATGTGTTATCGTTGAACGAAAAATACTTGTCTATTCACAGACAATGCTAAAACTCTAAATTTCGATTATTCCAGATGGAAAAGAGTTTTTAAACTGAAACCTCATTTAAATAAACTGTGGGTACAGAAAGTTTATTATGAGAAAGTTCAAGTCACATGATTTACCCGACAAAATTCAAATTTTTTATTAGTCTAGTTTTTAAATGTGTACATACATAACTCACTTAATATGGAAAACTTAAACTTCTGAAAAGTTAAATAGTTTGACCAAGTTTAGCTAATTTCAAAGAGTTAATGTTTAACAATTCTTCGTTTATTTTTCAATTCTTAAGTGAATAGAATATAGGAAATTTCAATTAGAATATACAATACAGTTTTGAAGTAGATATTGTTATGTTGCCTAAATACTAATAAAAAAAATATCAAATCAACGTCTAGACAATTTATTCACTTTAATATCAGTTTTATTATCCCATTGTATTAACCATGCAGAGCTTTGCACTTTATGCATTTATTTTTTTTGATGATTTTTGAGGGTATTTTCTAAACTCTGAAAATTTAATGTTAATATTTTTTTTCGCTAAAATCTAAGAAAATCTGCGTCTTCTATAAGTTTTTTATTATTAATTAGCATCTTTCACTATTTAAACAATAATTATCTTGTATTTTAGATAATATTAATTCGAGTTTGATATAAATCTTTATGTGACAATCTTTGAATATTCTACATTTGAATATTTAATATTTAATATTAATAATAAAAGCTGAAAAAAATTTCAAATATTTGTTGTTATAAACTTATGATAAAAAATTTAAACATAGACTACAATAAACACAAATCCTAAATTTTATATCAAAAAGTTGATGCTTAATAACTATAAATTCAAGAAAAAAACAAGAAAATTACAAGTACAATATTATTGAAATATAGCTTTTTCTCAAATAAGCATAAAAATATAATCTTTTGCAAAAGCAATGGTTCTTTGAGTATTTTTTCATAATAAACTTCGGTATTTTAACTTCTATTTTTAATTCATATTAAAACTATAAATTCGGGGTTAATTTTTTAATACCACAAAATATTTTAAGAAACTCATAACTTCAAATAATAAAATGCAACAGAATATTTTGAGTGTGGAGAAAAAAATTAAATTTTAATTTCATGATATATTTATTGCAAACTTTTAATCTCTTTGTTTCAAAAACTTAATATTTTCAAAGTGAATATAAGATGAACAAAATAAATATTGCTTACTCTTTAAAGGTTTCAGCTTTTGGGACGATTTCAAGACTTCATAATGTGTTCAAAATCCGACAAAAAATAGAATTGGTAATTATATTAATCTATTTTTGGGAACAAATCTTTTTGGAGAATTCTTATATAACAATAAAATATTGTTTCAAAGCAAAGCAGAAAACACAATGCATAAACATTTGTTAAATAGGGTTTCAACTTTCCTCTTATCTATAGTATATTACAATGATAATTATAGTGTCTAACAATTTTTTATCTTTTTTTGATAATATTGCTAACACTCTTAAAATGGCTTATTTTTTATTAGATTGAATCAAAATTTTGTGAGTATTGAGTTATTATTAATGTAAAATTTAAAAATAGTTTATCTTCTTATGTGAAGCATCTTTACTAAACTTCATTGAAACAAATTTCGAGAGAAAGAAGTAAAAATATATAAGACATAAACACTGTAAATATCATATTTTGTACTTTTGACCTAAATATAACCACTTGGCAACTGGAATAAATCACAAGTTTAATAAATTCATTCTGGAGAGTCTATTAATTAAAGTCTCCAAAAGGGTATTAAACTATCTGCCGATGATTCTAAATTCTCATAAATGACCTATTACTATGCGATAACAATTTAATTGAGCTTTTTGATTTTCAATTGAGCCTAATATCTCTAACATAAAAAAGATATACATTTTTATATTAAATCTTGACAGTGTATTAATTCACTGAAATAATTGAAAAATAGATTTATGATAATACAGAATGAGAATTTAAATGGAGTTAATAAGTTATTAATATTTAATACACCAATAGATTTAAGAAAAAAAACCTTTGTTTCAAAATTAGAAAGCAAACAATCCTGAGAATCAATAATTGATATGAAAACGAATTAATTTGAAATTTTCTTTTTCTACTATTAGGCTATTAATTCAAAATTGTCAGCTTTAACACAAAGCAAGAAATCAAACAATTAAAGTAACTAAGTAATTCAAGCTATAGAATTTTCCATGACTAATTTTACACAATTTATAATTCAATTATCGCAGTCTTCTTGTCAATCGCTTTTGGATTAAATCTGCGAAAAATTTCAAAATAGACTTTAGGAAATATTTTTTTTCAAATAGAATAATAGTTTGAAGGAATAAGCTTCACTTTTTTTGGTTTGATATATGTATAATTTGAAAGCTATATAAAAAACTTCAAAACTTTTGCTACTGTGTTGCTGATAAAATTAAAATTAAAATAATAATTTAAAACTACTATCATTCTTATTTATAAAATTTTAATTTAATCTAAAATATTTTCTTGCATAGTGAAAACAATTTTGTAGTTTTCTAAACTAAATTCAGAAATTTATTAGCAGTAAAAAGTATCAGGGCTTTTAATTTAAGTTTTTGATTTTGTATTTAATATTTAAATACCTTCAGTTAAATTAGTAAAAATTGAACAGGTTTTATTTGACTTTCAAGTTTCACTTCGCCATTAAGAAATATACTTTTAAAGGGTCCAATTAGCTTTGAGATAAGAATATTTTATGGTCTTGAATCAGAACATTTTATTACCAAATTTAAATACTAGAAATAATTTATTTACCATTTTGTAGAACCAATCAAATTATATTACTATAACGTTAATATACAATTAATAATAAAAAATGGTGAAAGAGAAATATGCAGTATCCTTTCGTTGCGAGTAATTATACTGACTTTTGCTTTACTATTGATTCTTCAGAGCTAGATATCTATGTTAAAAGCCCAAATTTGCATTATATTAATTTGAAGTATGTAAGTCAGAAGCCCGAAGATAATTTTTCACACAATTTACTGGGATGGTCGAAAAAAGAGAATCTTCAATATGAATACTCTGCAATTTTTACATGATTGAGCATTGACCAGTGCCGCTACCATCATCTGGGTCACCAGTTGGTCCTTTAATTGAGCCGTTGCCAGGAGCGATGATTGAGAGTGGATTGAAAGAGGATTGATTGTTGGTTGTTGGTTGCATTTTGCTTAAGTTATTTGATTTGATATAATTTGAATTTGAGAATTCAATTTCTTTTCCTTTTCTTCTGGTTGGATTGAATGAAAAGAAAATTGTAAAGGCACGACCAGTTTTATAGAAAAAGATGTGATAAGAAACAATATAAATTGAAATAGAATGTTAAAAAAGTTAAATTATATTCCATTTAATCATAAATTTAACAGATGAATTGTATGCTATGCAAACAATATCCTAAAAAATGGATCAGCCCTTATAATTGATTATTTTAGTCGAAAAAGGCAAGATTTGGGCCATTGTTCTTTGCACTACAATATTATAGAACGGATTCTTGAGTTTACAATGCCGTAAACAGACTTTCAAAAGGGTATTCTTCAAAGCGTGTTATAGTTGTACAAAGAATACTTGTTTATTTACGGACAATGCTAAAATTTTAAATTTCGATTATTCCAGAGGAAAAAAGTTTTTAAATTGAAATCTCAATTAAATAAACTATAGGTACAGATAATTAATTAATGAGAAAGCTCAAATCACTTAATAAAATCTAAACTTTTTATTAGTCTAGTTTTTAAAATGTGTACGCTACATGATGCCACTTTTTATCTCGTTTTCTGACATTTTTGATTTTTATTGATAATTTTTTAGTCTCTAAATACCTTTTTTGAAAGAGAAAATTAACTATCCAATCTTAATATAGAAAAATTAAACTTCCTGAATATAAAATAGTTCGACTGAATTTTAGATAATTTGATCTTATTTCAAAGAGTTAATCTTTAACAATTCTCGTTTATTCTTCAATTCTTAAGTCGAATAGAAATATAGGAAATTTCAAATAAAAAACAATATATTGGTGACCAATTTGAAGTAGATATTGTTCTGTTGCAGCTTAAATACTAATAAAAAAAAAATTAAATCAACGTTTAGACATTTGCTTCATTTTTAATTGTTGTTTTTATTATCCATTGTTTTAACCAATGAAGAGCTTTGCATTTATTTTCTTTAATGATGTTTGAGGGTATTTTTTACAATGTAAGAATTTAATGATATTATTTTCTGATTGAATAATATTCTTTTTGTTAATAGGTAAGAAATTTAGCACTTTTTATGAGTTATTTATGATTAACAAACATCTTTTGCTATTTAATTTATAATTCGAATTTTATATAAATTTTTGTTTGACAATCTTTGTATATTCCAAATTTCAATATTTTTTAATTAAATGGAGCTGAAATTTTTTTAAATATTTGTTGTTATAAACTCATCAATAAGATTTTAAATTAGATTACAATAAAAACAAATTCTAAATTTTATATCAAAAGGTTCGATGCTTAATAACTAAGTTCAATAAAAAAACAAGAAAATTACAAGTCTAATATTATTTCCATTTAAATTTTTTTTAAAGCAGTATTAAAAATATAATTCTTCACAAAAGCAATTGTTCTTTGAAATACTTTTTCATATAAACTTCGGTATTTTAACTTTTATTTTTAATTCATATTAAAACTATAAATTAGAGTTAATTTTTTAATACCACAAAATATTTTAAGAAACTCATAACTTCAAATAAGAAAATGTAAAAGAATATATTGAGTGTGGAGAAAAAATTGTATTTTAATTAATGGATATATTTATTGCAAACTTTTAATCTCTTTGTTTCAAAAATTTAATAATTTTCAAGGTGAATATGAGGTAAATAAAATAGACTTTGCTTACTCTTTAAAAAGTTCTATCACTATTTCAGCAGCTGGGAGAGTTTTTTTAATTTCAAAATTTTTATGATGTGCTCAAAACCCGAAAAAAATAGAATTTGCATAATTATATCAATATATGTTTTCGGAACAAATTTTTTTAGGGGAATTTTTTATGCAACAAGAAGAGATTGCCTAAGTGCATTACCATTTGTTAAATAGGGTTTCAATTTTCCTGTTATCTATAGTATATTGCAATAATATTAAGGAGCTTTATAGTATCTATTACTTTTTTATTTTTTTTGATAATATTGCTAACACTCTGAAAATGGCTTATTTTTCATTAGATTGAATCAAAATCTTGTGAGTATTGAGTTATTATGAATGTAAAATTTAAAAATAGTTTTATCCTCTTATGTGAAGCACCTTTACTAAACTCCATTGACATAAATTTCGTGAGAAAGAGTAAAAATATATAAGACATAAGCATTGTAAATATCATATTTTGTACTTTTGACCTGAATATAACTGAAATAAATCACAAGTTTAAATAAATTAATTCTGGAGAGTCTATTAATTAAAATCTCCAAAAGGGTTCTGCCATGATTCTAAATTCTCAAAAATGACCTATTACTATACGATAACAATTTAATTTGAGCTTTTCGATTTTCAATTGAGCCTAATATCTCTAACATCAAAAAGATATACATTTTTATATTAACTTTTGACAGTTTATTAATTCACTGAAATAATTGAGAAATAGATTTATGATAATACAGAATGAGAATTTTAATGGAGTTGATAAGTTATTAATATTTAATACACAAATATATTTAAGAAAAAACCCTGGTTTTAAAATTTCTAAAGCGAACAATCCTTAGAATTGAAAATTAATAATAAAACGAAATAAATTTTGAAATTTTTTATTATTATTATCCCATATCAATTTAAAATTTTCAGCTTTAATATAAAGCGCGAAATCAAACAATTAAGGTAGCTAAGTAATTCAAGCTATAGAATTTTTCATAACTGATTTTTTTGATTTTCACACAATTTATAATTCAATTATCGCAGTCTTCTTGTCAATCGCTTTTGGATTAAATCTGCGAAAAATTTCAAAATAGACTTTAGGAAATAGCTTTTTTCAACATAGAATAATAGTTTGAAGGAATAAGCTTCACTTTTTTTGGTTTGATATATGTATAATTTGAAAGCTATATAAAAAACTTCAAAACTTTTGCTACTGTGTTGCTGATAAAATTAAAATTAAAATAATAATTTAAAATTACTATCATTCTTATTTATAAAATTTTAATTTAATCTAAAATATTTTCTTGCATGGTGAAAACAATTTTATAGTTTTCTAAACTAAATTCAGAAATTTATTAACAGTAAAAAGCATCAGGGCTTTTAATTTAAGTTTTTGATTTTATATTTTAATATTTAAATGCCTTCAGTTAAATTAGTAAAAATTGAATAGGTTTTATTTGACTTTCAAGTTTCACTTCGCCATTAAGAAATATACTTTTAAAGGTCCAATTAGCTTTGAGAGAAGAATATTTTATGGTCTTGAATCAGAACATTTTATTACCAAATTTAAATACTAGAAATAATTTATTTAACATTTGGTAGAACCAATCAAATTATATTACTATAACGTTAATATACAATTAATAATAAAAAATAGTGAAAGAGAAATATGCAGTATCCTTTCGTTGCGAGTAATTATACTGACTTTTGCTTTACTATTGATTCTTCAGAGCTAGATATCTATGTTAAAAGTCCAAATTTGCATTATATTAATTTGAAGTATGTAATTCAGAAGCCCCGACGATAATTTTTCACACAATTTACTGGGATGGTAGGAAAAGAGAATCTTCAATATGAATACTCTGCAACTTTTACATGATCGAGCATTGACCAGTGCCACTGCCATCGTCTGGGTCACCGGTTGGTCCTTTAATTGAGCCGTTGCCAGGAGCAATGATTGAGAGCGGATTGAATGAGGATTGATTGTTGGTTGTTGGTTGCATTTTGTTTAAGTTATTTGATTTGGTTTAATTTGAATTTGAGAACTCAATTTCTTTTTCTTTTTTCGTACTTCTTCTGGTTGGATTAAATGAAAGAAATTGTAAGGGCACGATCAATTTTATAGAAAAAGATGTGATAAGAAACAATATTAACTGAAGCAGAATGTTAAAAAAGTCAAAATATTATTTCATTTAATCATAAATTTAATAGATGCATTGTTAAAGCAATACTAACAATGCCCTAAAAACATATCAGATTATTAGTCTAAAAAGGCAAAAGGTGGGTCATTGTTCTTTGCAATGCAATATATTACATAGCGGATGCATGAATTTACAATACCGTAAACAGGCTTTTTAAAGGGTATTCTGTAAAACGTGTTATAGTTGTACAATGAATACATATTTACTCACAGACAATATTAAAAACTCTAAATTTTGATTATTCCAGTTCCTGCTGTTTAACGCTAAGTAATACATGCAAGAAACTTTATCGCTAGGACGGAAAATACCTTTGAATTCATGATTATAAATGGATATCTTTTTTAAACCTTTTCGAAAGCAAAATATAATTTAAAAATTGTGATAAAATGATTTTTCGTTTTTTAGAATAAGTATCAATCATAAACGAATGCTTTTCAATTTCAAAATCAATCTGAAGGAAATTTTGAAATCAAGTAGTTAGTAAGAAATAGAATTTAATATTATCAGGCATTAATGAATTTTTGCTAAGTGTGCATAGGAAAAATTTATTTTAAAAAAGCTCGAATTATTCGATTTACATAACCCAATTTAGGCTCTTCATTAATCTAGGTTTTAGATAATTTTGCGGACCCCTCCTGTATTAATTGTAAAGATGCCTGCTTTGTATTTTAAATATTTCGTATTTGTATATATTTAATTCCTATTTTTTAAACGTCTTATTGAATTGTTGCTAATTAGTGGTGCACAATAAAACCTGTTAAAGGGCGAAATAAATTAACCCAATTTAGATAATTTGATTTTTTTCTAAAAAAGATGTTTTTATTATTAGGTCAAACATAAGAAAACAGGAAACTTTCAAGTAGAATGAGCAGTGTAGATTTTATGCATACATTTTTCTTCAAAAAATAAGTATACTTGGAATTCTACATAACGTTATTTATAACCTGCAGCTTAAATAATATTAAATCTTTTAAGACAATACCAAAATAAATTTTTATATCTTTAATGTTTCCATTCAAGAATTCATTTAAAGCATTATCAGTTTCAGTAGTCAGCTTTATTATATTCTTTGAGTTCTTTAATAGAAAAACTTCAGCAAATAATAATAATTGTGTTGGATCATTTATTAAATCTTAGATTTTAAATTTCTTTTGTTTAAAATTATATATAAAAATCTAATTTAAGCATAATTACATAATTATATTTCTATTTTTAAATCAAACATATAAATAAAATATTTTATTTGTAGTTTTTAATATTAAAAATGTCGTAATAACTTAAAAAATTTAATTTAATTTTCGATTTATTTCAACATGTAAATATGTTTTTGGGAAAATTACAATTAAAATATGTAATTATATTTATTTAAATATACTATACCAATTTTAACCATTGAGTATTCTGGAATATTCTAGAAAATTGACTGATCAAATCAGCTAGTAACAAAATTTGGAATTGGGATTCAGATATATAAGGAAGAATTGGACGACAAGTAGATCAACACCAGTTTTCAATTAGCTATTCACTTACCTGCTACATTAAAACAAAACTAAAAAGACCAGTGTAACCAAACTTTGATCTTGCAAAAAAATATCTGTCTACAAAATTTCTTTGCTCAATTACAAGTTGGTCACGCTATTTTGACTCAGTTTACATTTTCTAAACACAAAATCGATTTGTCTGAAAAATTTAACAATAGTTCCTATTTAGTTTGCTTTTTTAATCAAGATTTCAAGAAATTCCTTAAGAATTTTGAAACAACTAATATACAATGTTAATTAGAAAAAAAAACATTAATAAACAGTTTAATTTTGGTATTTACAACAATATACAGAAATTATTGTTAATTAAGCAATGTTAAAAATGGTGTTTTTGAAGACAAATTGCTAATTTTATTCTTTTTTTGTTATTAGCAAGAATTAATTAACAGCTAACCAGTATAGCAATCCTATATTTGTTGATATAATTCAGTTTAAGTTTTTTACAAATGCCAAAAAATTGTGTTATTAAACCAATAATTTTTGTTTAAATTATAAAAAAGCTGGTTATATTGTTTATTAGTATTTTATTAAGTTAATTAATAGGATAATAGTAACTTTATCCAAAAATAACCAGATTTAAATACAATAATAAGCTTTTAAGATCTTAATAATAAGTTAAATTAAAAAATTGTAAAACAAAATATTGTTAAACTTTCAAATTAAAAACTTATTGGCTTTTTTATAATAAGTTTTAAATTCGTTATGTATTTGGTTCTAATTTTGGTTTAATAATATTTTTATTTTGTATTTATTTATGTTTTAAGTTTTAATTATCTTATTAAATTTGAATTAAATCTTAGTGTTAGTGTAAAAATTTTTGTTTTATCTATAAAATTTTTGTAAATTCACAAAATATATTATGTTATTAGATATTAATAATAAATAATGTAATATTTTATAAAATATTAAACAAAAAACTTTTATAATTTATTTTTATATCAAAAAAAATAACTTTTAATATTATAAAAGTTCATATTATATTGTTATTTTTGAATTGTTTTAACTATATTTGTATAATTTAATAATTAATTAAAGAACTTATATGATTAAATTGTTTAATATTTCTAGAATAGTAAATAAATAAAAGTATAAATTTGCAAAAATATTTTTTATTAAAACATTAATTGTTTTTTAAATTGTTTTAATTAACTTATTATATTTATTTCTATTATTTTTATCGTAAATAAAAAGTTGAGACCTCTAAAAAATTAAAACTATTATGTAATACCAAAAATTTTTAATAAAAAAAGCTAATTTGATTTTAAAACATTGGTTATATAATTGTTTTATTAATTTAAAAAAAAACAAACCACTTTTATTTGGATTAATTTACAATTTTTTCAAACACAAAATTCAAATTTTTAACAACTATTTTGTTACTATTTATTAAGAAAAAAATAATTTTTTTAAATTGTATATTAACTATTATAATTAAAAATTGGTATATATTACTTTTAATTTTTAATTTGTTAAATTAATTATATATAATTTAGATATTAATAAAAATTGAATTTTAAAAGTTTATAATTTGGTATAAACACAGAAAAAACAAATAAAAAACAGTTTTTTAAATATATTATAATTATTTTAACTATTTAATAATACTATTTTTGTTTTTATTTTATTATGATTTAACAAAGTGTGACTTTATTATAATTTGATATAATATGATTTTTAAAATTTTTAAATTAGATATAATTTATATATTTTTTATATATGACTAATTACTTGAGTTAATTAAAACACATATTAAACTGAATTAGAAAAAATTGAAAAATCTAACTTACAAAAACTGGCAATAAAATTATTCATGTTTTGATTATTAAAAATAAATTTACTTAAAAATAATCTAATCTTTTTAACATTATACTTGATATTAAAATTACTTATTTGCTATAAAGTCACTAATAATTAGTAATTTTATTGCTTAAAAAAATATTTTAACAGCATTTATATTATTATTTTAGTTTTAAAACTTACAAAGTTTTTAAACAGACTAACAAAAAAACCAGCAAAGTAGTTAGTAACATTTATTATAGTAATCATATTTTTTTACTTTAAAGTTTTTGTATAAATCTCTATTTAAAAAAAAGTAATTAGAATAACTAAAAAATTAATTAGTTTAATAACAAACTTAATTAAAGCAACTAAATCAGAAATCTAAAATTTCAAAAAATCAAGTTTAAAATTAATTATAAAACTAACAGCAAAAGCAACCAAAAATACAACAGTAGAAAAAATTAAAAAACAGAAATATTAGCATAAGATTTTATATTAACAAAAATTATAACAATAAAGCATTAATAATAGTAAAATATATATAACTACTAACTTGAAAAATTAAATTATTGATCTTAAAAAAAATTGACGAATTTAATCTTGTAAGTATTTTTTAAAATAATAATTTCTTTTTAGTTAAACAGAAAAAATATTTTAATATTGTATTTTTTAATTAATACAAATTAGTTAATAAGAACAATAACAGAAAAAAGTTTTTAAATTAAACAATAATATATTATTATAAACCAATAAATTTAACTTAATTGATATAATAACACTAAAATCACCAAAAACATTTTTAATATTATCTAAAAAAACATTACAAAATACAATAATAATAATAATAATAAAAGTAAATATTATTACAAAAAACTTTGCAATCTTAAATATAATCAAAAAGAGAATTACTAATATGAACTTTAATAACAGCAACCAAAAAAGTCTCAAAAACAAAATTTACACAAACAACTTAAAATTATCTTTTAAAATTGACTTAAATTTAACAAAATCAAGTAACAAATAAAACAAAAAAGAAAATGTTAATTTAGTTTTTATTTGGTTGATCGAATTTTTAAATTAAGTAATTTTATAAGTTAATTGATTAAAAACATATTTAAAAATATATCTTGTTTTGTTTTCAAAATTGATAATGATCTGCCAAAAAGATTATATTTAACAATATAGTCAATAGTTAATTTTGGTTTATTTTAAAAAATATGTTATTGTTGTTATTATTTATATTAACAAAATTATTGTAAAAATTTTATCTAAAATTTGGTATAATAATAACCAACACAAATAACTGCTATTTTTTTTTTTTTATTTATAAAATAATATTAATAATAGTAATTATAAGAACAAAAAAAACCAATTATTAACTATTTATTATTAAAAACTTTGAAATTTTTAAAAAAAAATTAAAATTAATTTTAGTATTTCTTTTAAAAAAAACTTTGATTAAAAAAAACCACTAATCAAAAATAAAAAAAATGTTTTAAAAGCTGCCAAAAACAGTTTTTTATTATTATTCTTAAAAAAAATGCTTTTAAAATATTTTGTTTAATTGTTTTTATAACAAAAAGAATTATTTTTTTAGAAACTTTATTAGTTATTATTAGAAAAGTAATATTTAAAACTTTTTTATTCTTTAATCTAATGATTATAAAATTAAAAAAAAGAAAAAATTTTTATTTTTGTTTTTAAAAATATATTTATTTATATTGTTTGGATTAATTAATATATTTGTTGTTTTTAAAATTTAATAAATATTAATTCTTTAAAACTGTTTAAATTATTTTATAATGCATTATTTTAATAATATTTTAATTTATTTTAGAAATTATACATTATAAAAAACATATATATATATAGTTTTAGAATATTTAAACTGTATAAATTATATAACAAATTAAAAAAATACAAATTTAACTAATCTTAAATTAAATTTTTAAAATATATTATTTTTTTAGAAATATATTAATTAATTATCAATTTAGTCTAGGGTTTTACTAAAGGTTACAGATCTATTATATAGTTGCCGACTGTTAAGCTGAAAGTATATTATAAAAAACATAACTTCCTGTCATGTAATAAATCTGTAATACTGGCTGTATCTGATTTAACATTTTTGTGGTTTTCTAAGATGATTCATAATTTTGGTATTAAGTTGAATGTTCATGTTTGTTTTGGTTTACATTTTTGTTTGTTTAATATATGTTTTAGTTTTTTGCATAACTTTCTAATTGTAGATAATTTAGGTGCTTAGGATTGCTTTAATTGGCCTAAGTGACTGGTCATGTATAGAAAAAGCATGAGCCATATTTAATATAAGAGTTTGTATAGTTTTATGATTTTAAGTAGTAGTTGGACTATACTTATTAAACATATAATAAAATAATATAAATATTGATTTAATAATTTTATAAAATTTTAAACATAGATATAAAAAGGTTTTTATCAATATTTATAAAATAATTATATGATTAATTATATTAAATTTATATATTAAATAATTTAATTATAAACTTACTAATATTTTATTTTACATGTTATTTATTTAAATAATTAAATTTAAATAGTTAAATATAGAACTTTATTTATAAATTAATTATTATATTTCTTAATAATTATTTTTGGATTAAAATTATAGATCTAAAATATTATTAATTTGATTAGTTTTTTACTTATCAAAATTATTTTGTATTCAATTTAAATTAATAATTAATTGTATTTTATTATTATAATAAAGCTAATTGTTGATTTGTTTTTTTTATAGCTAATTAATATTTAATAATATTAATTATTTATTATAATTTCTTTTAATATTGTAATTTTTTATAATATAGTTCTTGATATTATTGTTAAAAACTTTTAAAATGTTTAATAAAATTTTTACTATTAAGTTAAATTCGTTAATTTGTAATAGTTTACTATAAAAGTTTTAAATCTGCTGTTTTCTTTTTGTTTGTTAATTATATTTTGTAAAAACATAATGTCAAAAGATAAAAAATTATTGTTTTATACAATATTTTTAAAACAAAGTTAATAAATTTTTTATTTAAAAGTACAGCTTTTAAAATTAATAATATATTTATCTAAATATATAATTATATTCGTATTATTTTTTGATTTTAATTACTGTTAAAAATATGTTATTATTGTGTTCAAGTTTAAAAAATCTCTTAAACTTATGATTATTAAAGCTAATATTTATAAAATATGTTTTTTATTAAATAGAAATTATTATATATTTTTTGGATTTTATGCAAGTAAATTGAAATAGTTTTAAAATTAACCATTAAAATTTCAACTATAATTACAAATAAAAAATAGATCAAAAATGTTCTTCAAATTATTTTTCTTATACTAGTATGCTGTATCAAATTTTTTGCATCAAACACATATATTAAATAGGCATATGTTATACTAAAATTTATATTAAATAAAAAAAAGAACAATATATGCAATATCCTCCTCATGGGGTTGATATTGATCAAGATCCCGAAGCTATCACGCGTACATTCCAATTACATGTACGGCCAGCTGGGAAGTTTTTCCTGAGATTCAAGTTTTCCTCGTGAGTTTTGTTTAACACTATGAACAACATCCTTTTTAAACTTGAGAAGTTATGTTGTCTACCGACCCTCTCTTCTTTATGGTATTTGATAATTGTCTTATAGAGGTATGTGGGGGAAAGGAAAGTCAGGACTAGTTCTGGTTTAACCTCATTAAGGAAGATAGAGTTTACAAGATGAACGGTAGCCGAGGTGATTTTGACGAAGGGAAAAGCAAGATTTAAAATTTTTTAATTTGTTATAACTCCATATAAAAAGTTGGAATTTTTCATAAAAACAATTACAGCATTTTTTTATAAAAGTTGAAACCAATTACAATTCTATTTTTAACTATTTTACCATTAGTATTAATATTAAAATAGTGACACAAGTATTTTTCATTTATTATTCACAAAAAACAAGTGTTAATGTCAAGCTAAAATTATCAATTTTAAACTTATTAGTAAAATGATAACCAAAAATATATCTTAATGCCAATATACACAAGCTGTTCAAGTTAACTTTTTAATATTAATTATACAAAATTTCAAGTTGATTTATATTAAAAAACAGATCAATTAACTAGAAACAAACCAAAAAAACAACTTGATTCAGTACTTCAACAATATTAAATTTTTTTTGGCTATGCCAATAAATTATTGATTTTGGTAAAACATTATAAATCAAACAAAAAATATCTTCAAAGCCTATATAATTTTTTTTGCAAATCCTTTATTTTAAAATTCCTCAATATAAGAACCAAAATATTTTGCAAAATTTATATTTGTTTCATTATTTGGCCGAGATATTCTTAAGAATAAAATTCTATAAAATTCTATAAAAATTTAATGATGTATTTTCAAATATATGGTGGCATGTTTAAATTTTTATTTATTTTTTTGACATTGTTTTTCTATTTCTCATGATACATGTTACAGTTTCTGAACTTATTAAATCTTTAATATTTTATTGACAATCAGAGTTTTATACATAAGAAAAAAATTCAACATTTTTTATTTAATTTCTGAAAAATCTGAGTTAAGTGTTCATATGATTGAAATTACATATATATACTTATTTCAAAAAAAAGGTATATTTTCATACAAAATATAATCATTTCGCAAAACGCGACGAAACTTTTATTGAGCAACTTGGAATGGGAATGGTGGCGTGATAAATCTTATCACTCAAGGTTTTAAGCCGAGCCACGAAATTGGTGTTGGGCATAAGTTGACTCCTGAGTTGGTGCCGTACTTTTTGGGAACAATGCTAGGATCCTTGGCCTCTGGGAAATTAACTGAATATAAACCAACTTTGCTCATTTTCGATTTTAAATCTGAAAGAGAGCATTACTTAACTTTCTCAGATATGTTAAAAACAAATTTAAGTAAAATTTTCTCAAGTCAACGCTTCTTTAGGAAAAAAATTCAAAAAGGTGTTTTCTTTATTATGGACTTAAATTTAACTCATTATCTCCGAAGATATTATTTAAGCATATATTTCAGTCTTTTAGAACCAACCATTTTGAAATAGTCTTACAGCGAAATCGTTATTATGCTCATTCCCTCCATTTTCCAAAAAACTCTTGTGCAACTTGATGGCTAAATGCAAGTCCTTGTTTTCTCCATTCCCAACTATGAAAAAATCTGGCAAAAAGTAATAGGCTGCCCGAAATTTCAACTCTAAACTTTTCCAAAAACAAATCCTTGCCTTTCTCAAATCTTTTGGCGCCCCAACTCCCCAACGATACAAAAAACCTAACATAATAAATTCTAGACCAGTTTTTGAATGGTTAAGCAAGTAAATGAATAAATTTTTAGGATTCATTGAATGTTTTTGAAGTAAAGTAAAAAAAATGAGCTTTGCAGAAGTTTCCGTTTTTTGATGGTTCTGGAATATCACGGTAAACTCTTTCAATAGAATATCGATCTGAATAGGTAAGGGTGATCCAAGGTTTTTCATGGTGGAATAAGAAACTTACTGGGGT
Organism: Geosiphon pyriformis; assembly: GCA_016748015.1. Lineage (NCBI taxonomy): Eukaryota > Fungi > Glomeromycota > Glomeromycetes > Archaeosporales > Geosiphonaceae > Geosiphon > Geosiphon pyriformis. The sequence continues at coordinate 940,114 of JAAOMT010000200.1, read as the reverse complement.
ACAGAGTATTTAATGAGGAGGTATCAGAATACGTTCAATTTATCAAAAATTCAAAGATAAAAATTCGAGAACTTCACGAGTAGCAGGCAATAAAAGGTCATGATGCATTATACATGTAATTGTTATCGACTCCTAGTTTTTTATTCGAGAAAGGAAGTTACAGGGTAGCGGAAAAACGAGAATCTAAAATCGAATTTTAGAAAAAATACGAATCCCTAATTGTTTTACTATTTCAAATACATGTATGATGCTTATCATTTGATTCACCCTAGCGACGAGTCGGGTTTCACCGATTGTGGGTTCGAAAAAATATTATTTAAATCATATTTGGTTTTAATTTCTTGTAGTCTTTGTAGATTGTTAGCAAAATAAGAATTTTGAGGATTCTGTAAATCTGCGTCGACGTATCCCTAAAAGTGTCATGAGAAATGTTTAGTTTATATATATACACTGATAGACAGTATCTTGAATGAAATTCTTACTTGATAACTATATCCATTTGAAAAAGGTCTGACTAACGCATCCCATGATTTTATCCAGTCCAAATCAACTTTATCTTTTGCTTGATCACCCGTCAAGAAAATGCTCACTTGTAAGCCAAATAAAGTCCCTGCTCGATGGGGGAACGCGGTTAAATCCGAAGGTTGACCGGCGAAGATTCCACCGTACGGATCAAACGCAGCATATGAAGCACCAGGAGATCTCGCGATAAGATCGATTATGACCTTTACCTGATCGCTAGTAAGGGGTTTATCAAAATACATTGACTTTGTTTTTTCAAGTTCACGTCGAACCTTGGGTCCAGCCGGGAAGCCAGGCAAGACACCTTCAGTTACAAGACCACCACCAGAACTAGTGAATGGTGATGTTCCAATATTAAGGACGCTTTGATCCTCATTACCAGCGAAATACGCTCTGGCCCCGATATTGGTTGTAAGTTGATACGTTTCAGAAGGACTTGTCCCTCCAATGTTTCGCAAACCAGCGGCGTCAAGGATAGATTTAATTTGATCTGGTGTCCCAAGAAAATGACCAACAATAATGAATTCATTTTGGTTCAATTGGGCAAAGGCGCTAACATTGTTTGGAGATTTTGGTGCCCATTCTGACCATAATTTAAATCCGGTAAGAGCACTTTGTAACGGATAGGTGAGTTTAAAAACGGTGTTTTGTTTCCAGGATGGAATTAGGTTCAGGGTCCATTGTGTAACTATTCCAAAAGTTCCACCACCACCACCTCTCACTGCCCAAAAAAGATCTGAATTTTGCTGTGCGTTTGCATTCACAAGGTTTCCATCTGCAGTGACAACTTTTGCCTCTGCCACTAAATCCCCCCTAAATGAAAAATGTAACTAAGAATTGAATAAATTGGAAGCGAAAGAGAAATTTTGACATACGTGACTCCGTATTGCCGACTTTGTATACCGTATCCTCCAGCAGCTATAAGCCCGGAGAGTCCAACGGATGGGCAGGTTCCAGCAACTATCGTAAAACCTTCTTGGTCTAGTCGTAGATATAATGGGCCAATACGCCATCCTGCACCAACGATAGCGGTTTTAGCGTTCTGATTTATCGATATATCAACCATCTTACTGACATCAATCACAATTGAATTATCGCTTGAAGAGTAACTTTCATAACTTAAATACAACAATATTTTAATCGATTAGAATAATAATATTTTTGGGTTGAAAACTAATTTCCACAAATTCTTACCTATGACCACCATTTCTGGGGATGGGTTTGTGCTGGAAACCTGTACTACATAAAACTAATGCTTGGACTTGGGAAGTATTTGTGGGAAAAGTTATAGCTGTGGGATAATGCTGGACTCTGTGTAATTGATGAGAATACAAAATTAAGAAATGGTACACGAAAACCAATTAAAAATTCTTCTCATAAAGACCGTATTCGTTCCCCAAGTCTTGCTTCTTGATATAAAGGATCAGAAGCCAAAACTATTTTTGCTCCAGTGGCAGCGAGACATTCTTCAACTGATTTATAAGTTTTCGCTGTTGTTGGTTGCGGTTGACTGACGACAAATTGAGTTTCGTTCGATATAAATAAAGCGAGAAAAATTGTTAGCAGCAAACACACAAATATTTTCGAATTGTGTTCAACCATTTGTGCTTTTGAAGTCTCTATGGGGGAAATTTGGATTTATTTTCTTTTTGAAAGATAATTCCCAGAAAATTCGAAGATTTCAGAAGGAAAAACGGACGAATTCCCTTCCTTTATCAAATTCATGCCTAAAATAACGTTTATTGGTACTCGTAAACCTATTTTGAATTGATGACTCGTTTAGGAATAAGTTAAGGCATTGATTTCTAAAAATATTTTGCACAGAATTCGGAGAACAATCAAATTTTTTCAACGTTATTTTTAAACCTATTTTTATTAGAATTGATATGCGTGCTGCATTAAATAGAGGAATTTTAATGGTTGCTAAGCTAAATAAAGAGTTGATCGATTGCTTTGAGGCGAAGGAATAGAGGCTTCAAAAATTTCCGCTTGCTTTATGTTACGTTACCTTTATCTCAGTTAGACTTACTATTTTTGTGTTCCCTAGTCAAAAACGGGGCAATTCTGTTTGGAAACAAAATTAAAGGTCAAAGAGGCTTTTCAAACGGGGGTACACAAAAGAATTTTTCTCCAGGCAAATTTACGGTAACCTTAATCAGAAATAATTTGTATGTCCAATAATCCAAGGCTTTTAAAATTATAAAAATTGTTACATTTCGGCTAGGTTCCGAATAAAGTTACTGGCCTATTATTTTTCAGCCAAGTTCTGTTCAAAATATCAAACCAACTTCTCTCACAAACCCTTCATTCATGACAGGCTTGTTTGAATGCAGAATACTAGTTTTTCCAGCGTGTATAATGAATATCATCCTAAAGAAATTAAAGCCTCATCATTATAGAAGGTTCTAGACTTAACCATATCAGTCTTAATAAAAACTAACATAGAAAACCAGACATTTGAAAAAAACTACTAGATCTGCTTTTTTACGTTAAAATCCTATTTCAGAATTTATAATTCCAAGCTTACAAAACCAAATTGCTAAAGCTTTTCTTCAGCAATATAGAATTAATTCAATAAAATATCTTTGGAGTGTTGTTAAAAAAATGATTTAATGAGTAAAATATCCTATTTTTTTCGTTACACAATGTACATCTATTGTCGTATAGAAATATTTAAGACAGAAGATAATTTAAATTTATCGAATAATGCTCTTCCAATGTTCTAATCAGTTTTAAATGACCCTTAATACACCTTAACGCAGTCATTGTACATGGTTTTACTTAGTGTGCCCATTTTTCATTTGCATTATGATTCAAACCGGCAATATTTTTATTTCTCTTGTTCGCCACTTCCTCTGCTATAACAAGTTTGATATCTTCTCTTAAATCTTCACGATGAAGAATCAGACGATCCGAAAAGTGGTGGTTGGAATCCCTATACATGTATAAAGAAATATTCTTAGGACTGTATTCTTAATCCATTGAGATTAAATATCCAATTCATTTAAATTCATAAAAAAATAAATTACCTGTGTACTGCTTCATCAGCACGCACTGCTAGGACAACATCACGTAAGGTAGCAGTATTTCGGTCAAGTTTCCAATATTCTAAAGCAATCTCAGGTACTTCACGAATATTTTGAATATTACCATTATCGATCTCTAAGGAAAAAATTCGAAGAATCAATATCAAGCTTTACACGCAAAATCATGATAAACTTATTAAAAACACACCTTTCAAAAAAGATGTATAACTAATGACTGCCTCCTCTTCAAGATAACCGGTAACGCGATGAGCAGTACTTGGACTAATCAGATATAAAACAAAAAAGACATTATACCAAACGCCTTGAACAACAGCAACTAAGCCTCTTTCCCAAAGATTGGGTTGTGAAAAACGCATCCATGTCAGTAAGTGCATGCTAAAATTGAAACCTTATCCGTAAATATTAGAGCCCACCTTCTGAATTATAACGAGAATTAGCAGATTATTACCGTTCATTTTCTGCTTCGTGTAGCAAATGTTCGATCCAACCACCGTCATGTTTCATTCTACGAAGTGATCGAAGATGTCTGAGTGTAGCCCCAACCATTCCTGGTACGGCAGCAACCTAAAAATCAGAGGTTTAAGGAATATATTAGGTACGAGAAAGTTCCATTTACGCTAAAAGTTACAAAGAAAAGTATTAATATCATAGTTTTCTCGTATTAATTTGATCTGTTTTGATCATAATTACAGAAGGCTGTGCACCCCTATGCAAATTTGATTTAGGAAGAACTATTTTGAAAGAGCCTTTTCCAGACGTTGAACGAAATCTCGAATTATGAAAAATTAAAATTAACAGTTATTTTTAGACCGAAAATTCTTACCGTTTCCAACATAACTGATCGATGAATATATTTCTTCTTAAAGAACATATCCGTTGGAATTCTTAACAATTTCACCACAGTATAAGCAATTTTGTCCTTGAAGGTAACTGGTTCACGATGCAAATTAATTTTAATATCAATTTTCTCCAGATCTTTCGTTGTCAATGGTTTCTTCGCATCGATGAATTCATTACGAACAGGTCTTGGATGAGGTGTACGTAGCAATTCGGCTGGAATTTGTTGCAAAATTGCGTCACGATCCTTATCGCTGGTGTCGTTGTTTATCGAGGGCTTTGCATAAGCACTACTCGTGATAGCTGCACCTTTTGGAGCACCACTTTCAGTGATGAATCTTACAGGAGATTTATGAACAATATTTGAAAATTGAGTCGAATAAGTTGAAATTAAACTTGTTGACAAAGCGCTACGACGAGCAATTATATTTGTGGCTCGAAAAGCGGAGCGTAACATTTTGAGAAAAGAATCTTTAATTTTTTTAGAGAAAATTGTAATTGAAGAAAATCTAAATTATTTAAAGATAACCTTGGTGTTTATATATATTGTTCTCTGATTTTCCGGAAACCCGAATTCTTAGATGAATAATTATGACTGTTTCAAGACATGATTTTTGTTGATCCGGTTGGCAGAGACTAATACGACCTTCTGCATTAACTAGATTTTTTTTGTTTGGCTTATCAATAGCAAATACAGATTTAAGGTTTTGATTTATATCTTTTGATTCATGACTAGTCTGGATTATTAATAAAACTGTGCCTTCCTGGTTTGGTATTTTGATTGGTAATTGATAACGATAATTGCCGAAACCCATATTAATAAAAGAAAACAATGACTGGAAACCTTTCGGCCCGTCAATTTTCCCAAAAATCAGAATTCAATTACCCATTTTGGTTTCTTCGTTGATAACCTTTATAAGAAGTCTATAATAATGAAATTTCATGAGTCAAGACATTATTTTAATTGGGAAAGTTTTTACATTTTGGGCAAAGTTTTTAAGGGTCCAATTCCTTAAAAAATTATTTTTAATTAAAGATAAAATAACTGTCTCTTGAATTACTACCTATTCTAATACGTCATTTTTTTCAAATCAGCAAAGTTAAAATTCTCAGTTTAAGTATTTATTTCTTGGTGCATAAATAATAAGCATGATTTTTATTTGCTGTTGGAAGAACATATCTTATTGACATCAAAGGTTTTTTAGAAGCTTATGATTTTTCGTTTACAAACTCCTATATAGATTTTAAATGAACCAAAAAGAATAAAAAGTATTGTGAACTAACCATTCCTAGAAGCTTGCTTACTTGGGTAAACTTAATGAAATTATCCTAATTCTTGAGGGATTGGAAGCGGCTTTTTCTGTTTGTGATTTGTTTGCAGACAAGTTAAAAATTATGAGAACTTTTTTAAAAGTGTAAATTTACAAATAATTCGATCTAAATTATTTCAAATTTAAGGTCTTGTCCAAGAAATAAATCGCGCTGGAAATAAGTTCCTTTACTTTTTTCCCTAATAATATCTTTTTAGTGTAAAATATTTTTTATTATTTTCAAAATTTCTATCCAGAAATGAAGGGAGCCTGTTCTGAAAGAAATAGATAAATTGATATAATGAAAAAATTTAAGCTGAATTTGCACATAAAAGAAGCTGGAATATTTCTCCAGCTAACAGCTTAGAAAATTTTCAAAAATTATAGAAAAATGACAATTGCATATTACTTAAAATGAGACATTTCAAAGCCAACATAATCAAAAATTTTAATTTTTATTAATTAGCTATATGAAACTTTTCTCGGTTAATATAATTGTTAGTGAATTATAATACAATAAGAAAACTATATTAAAGAATGATATACTGCAATATAAATAAAAAATTATGTTCATCTAGAAATATAATAATAATTAGTTCAATATCACAAAATTTTTTGCTTAGATTTTTGATGGATCAATTTTTATTAATTGAAATAAAACCACAATACAATAACTAAGAAAGACATTTTTAATAAGATATAAACTATATAATTATAATTTATATAATATTTATTTATAATTGTGGCAATTTTATTTTTAATAATAGTTATAAAAAATGCTTTGTGTATTAAAGTTTCAAAATTATTATAAACATTTCTTGAATCATTATTTTTTCAAAGAATTTGATATTAATAATTATAATATTAATTTTTTTTTTGAACAACTTTGCAATATTTTTAATAAAAAATATACAATTAAACACTTCTTTCAAAATTTCCGTTTTAATTTATTTTTATTTTTAATTATATATATAATTAATAAATCTAAAATTTAAGAAAGTTTAATATTTTATAAACTAGAGAAAACTAATTTTTTAATTATTACAAAAAAGTTTGATCTATTAATTTTTATTAATATTATAAAATAGAAATAAGCTTTTTTATTTTTAGCTTTTATTTTCACAACCAGAGCCAAAAAGAAAAAACAATAAATTAAAAAATATTTTTTACAATAAAAAAAAATTTCTTAAATAATACAGATTTGACACAATTTTTAGTTGTTTTAGAAGCACTTTTTCTCTTAAACTTGAAGTTTTTTTAAATTAGGGTTTTATTTAAATAACACGTTAAAAAAAGTTTTAGTGCTACATTTATTACTAAGAGTTTTAAAATTTTTAACAACAAATTAGTAATAAAACTATTGTTTTTTTGTTATTATTTTTACTTGGCAATTTTTAGAATCGATAAGTATTTCTTTATTCAATAAATTACAAATGCAAACAAATAACTTTTTAGATTAATTTTAACAAAATAAATAAAAAAATGTAAAAACAAACAAATAATTATTTAAAAATAAAAAATATAACAGAAAAATAAGAAATTGGACTTCTATTGCTTGATGTTTTTTCTTTAGTTAAGAAAAACATTATTTTTTAGTTTTTAGAAAAGTCAATAATTAAGTTAATAAGCAAATTAATAATTAAATTAACAATTAAATTAATCATTAGATTAATATTATTATTTAAAAATAAAGTGCTTATTATGTAATATAAGATTAAAACATGTGATAATCTAATAAAAACTTTAATTTTTAATGATAATAATATTTTTCTGAAAGACCATAAAATTTAATAATATTATAACAAAAACTAAACAAATTTGTTATAAATTTATAAAATAGATTTCAAATGTTTTAAAATAAGCAAAGATTACAGCAAACCAAAAAAATAACAAAAAATCTTAAATTGAAAATAAATATACAAAACTTAATATAATCTTCAAGAAATTTTTATTGTCTTAGTCATCAATAGTTTTTAATAACAAGTATAAAATTTTGCTAATTTTAAAATAGCCAATAGGTAAGTTGTTATGGTTTTTTTTTAAAACATAAATTAAATTATTATAAAATAAATCTGTTTAAATATTTCAATTTTGTGGTTAATAAATTAAATATAATAAAATTATTAAAACTTTGTAAGCATAAATATTAATAGCTATAAATTATTTGAAGTTATGAATTTGAATATAAAAAAACACTGTAATTTTAAAATATTTAGACTTAAACAAAATAATTTATTGCTGGCTGTAAACTTTTTTTTAAATTTAAATTTTAAATATTGTAAAAAAACATTAATCTACTTCACAATAAATTAAAATAATAAAAAATTAAATTAACCATTATTTTTAAACCAATTAAAATTCAGATCGTTATAATGTATTAAAAAAAATTATTTATAATAAATAATAATTTGGTATTATATACTAACAAGATAAAATTAATAATTATCTTATTTATTTAGTCATATCTAGTCATATGTATTAGCCACTCTATTTTTAGAAGTAATTGTTAATATAATTGACTTGGTTATTGACTCGATTATTAACTTGATTATTAACTAAATTATTAATGTAATTACTAATCTAATTATTAATTTTTTAAAAAAATATATAAGCAAAACCTTTCAAAGCTATAAAAATTTATTCAAACAAAAATTAATACAACAATATCAACTTTTTTATTTATTTTTTACTATTTCTTTTTCTTTCTTAATTTGTATAATTGTTAGTTTTTGTGAAATATATTAAATGTTTACTAAAAAATATAACTAATATCTAATATTGAATTTTAAAAGCACTAATATAAGACATAAAATTATATCAGTGTGTTATTTTTGTTGATAGTATGGATTATCTTTCTACTTTCAGATTCTCTTATTATTTTTTGAAAAGATTAATATCTGAGATATTTATAAAACTGATATCACATATTGAATTTTTACAAATTTAATTTGCTCATTAAAGTTGAATTTACTCTTGATCAATTTATTATCATACAATACTATTTTTTCTTGCTATCTATTAGTGCGATATATCTGATCATATTTATATTATTATTATTATTATTTAAAAATAAAAGTAATTGTTACAAGCTTTGTATTTTATACATTATAATTATTTCTAAAGCAAAAAATTAACGTAAATAGAAACAATAAAATATATTTAATTATTTAATTTAAATTATAACAGAATTGCTTCAAAAGTAAAATCTAAAACATTAATATTAATAATATATGACTTAAAAAATCAGCATAAATTAGAACAAAATTCATAACAAAAACTCGTTTAAAAATTTAAAATATAATATTAACTTTAACGCTATACATAAACAATTATTTCTAAATATTAAAGCAGTTAGTTAAATAGTAATTCTTATAAATTAACAGCAAAAATTGGTAAATTTAAAAATCTTTAATCACTTTTTATAAAATAAAAATGTTGTTTAATTTAAAATCAGCTAAAATATTTTTCGTCTATTAAAATATTTTTTTAAAAGTTAATATACCAACAAAATCTGATTTAAAGTTAATTAAATACTAAAAAATAACAAATGCATTTATTTAGTTTATAGTACTATTTAAATCTTAATAATTTGAAAATTTGAAAGATAATTGTGCAAGTTTTTTGTTATAAAGATCAAAAATAAATTGTTTTCTGTTTATATGCTCTACAATTATAAGTTTTAATTACATACTTGTATGCTTTACAAAGCTTGTTTAAGAAATTTTTTTAAGAACTATGCCAGTAATTAATTTATGTTTGTATAATAAACAAAATATAATTAAATGTATAATTAGATTATGTAATACTTTAAACTATGTAGTATTTAAGAATTTACCAAAACATTTAGAAATTCACTAAAATTTTCAATAGTTTACCAAAATTATTTATAATTTTTGAAATATATATATTTAGCTCTTAAAAGTTCATAAAAATATTAATAAAATAAAGAAATCAGAATTTAAAATAGTATTACAACCAAATATATAAAATAAAAGCTTTTTTTTCGAAAAACATATTATATTTAATCAGAATCCTTAATAGAAACATTAGTCACTATTAAAAAATAAATTTTACTTTGAAAACCAAATTCTTTTACAATTATTTTCAACCAACACTCTAAATTTAATTAGCTACCAAATTTAATAGATTAAATCAAGCTTATTCTCAGCTTAAAAAGAAACATTCTCTTTTCCAAATCAATAAAAACATATTAGCACTATTATTTTTTCCTTTATTACTTATTTTTGAAGAGTCTACAGTTGATTTTGACTGAAAAATAACTATATTAATATATTGGGACTATTCTATTATTTGGTGAAATTAAAAGCTACTAATAAATTTTATTCAATTTACAAAAAAGTTTCAATACTGACTTGTTTCAATGAAGCATTTTTATCCCTTTATGTAACTCTAATAATGTTTCATCATATTCTAACTTGATAGTATGTCAGTCGGTTTTCGAATATACATCTAACTTAGAAAAAAATTTTTTGTTGACAACATTGATTTTCACAATATAATTACAAAATTTGATTGGTGTAATTACGAGATGTGCACTTATGGAGAGATACTATATATAGATCGGTCTAAAAAATAATGTGTACTTATAGAGTGAAGAGTGTGCTCTTATCTATAAGTCCCATTACGGGACCAGTAGTAACTGTGCACTTAGAGAGCGTGTGCATTTAAGGAGGTTCGACTGTATATTGAAACATAATTTGTTTTGCTCTATCATTGACAATAATTGGCAATAATCTACCAAAGTTAACTGCTTTAACATTACAATTATTTATGAATCTATATTTATTTTAATAAATGTGATATTTCTGCTATTGTTCAAAATAGAGAAAATTTTATTATTTACAATTAAATTTAAATAAACCATTGTATTTGGTATTCGGAATACAGAATTAATAAAAACTTTAGAAAAAAAGAAATTTATAACTTTATCTTCTAGAAAGGAAAAAAAACAACAAGAAATACTAAGAAAAAAAGTATTTTTTAGAATTTAAAAAAAGTTTTTAATAGAAATAGTAGTGGTAGAAAAAAAGCAGTTATTTCTTGGCTGTTTTGATTTTTTTAGCATTTGAACAAGAGTAAAAAAAGTAATTAAGACTCTTTATAATAGTAATAGAAACACTAAGACTGGTTCTAATGTGTTGTTTTGAAGAAATTTTGACTTAAAAAGACTTCAAAAAAAGTGCTTTTAAAAAGCTGGAGGCTGCTTTACACCAGAGTTATTTAAAAAAAGTGTTTACACAACATCTTGTTTACTTGCTTTTATGACTAAAAGAACTTTTTTGGTTTTAACACGCTTAGTTATTATAAGAAAAATAGTAATTGCTTTTTCTTATTGTTTTCTCTATTTGTGATCATGAAAATAAAAAAAGAGCTTTTTTATGTAATTATTTTTGTAAATTTAGATTAAATTTTTATATGTATATTAAATTATTTTTCGCATTAATTTTTTATTAATTCTTAATTACGAAAATTTTTTTATAAAAAAATCAAACATAATAATTCCACATTTACACAATTTTAAAGAAAGTTAACTTTTTAGATTATATATATATATATCTGTTTTATTTTATTTTCATTTTTATTGATATAATTAAAATATTTTTATATTATGTTTAAAAGACATAATATCATTTTATCATTTAGTTTTAAGTTAAATTAGCAAAAAATTGGTTCAAAATTCAGTTTATATGATAAAGTTTGGCAGGAAATTACAAAATAAGATTTTTGCTATATTTTATCATGTAACATTTTAAAAATTAATTATTCGAGAATTTGATTTAAATTTTCTTATTCAAGTATGAAAACTTCTTTCATTTAATTTAAAAAATATTTTGGGTTGAAGTAACTTCGTATTCGCATTATTTTTTTTAACTAGACTTGTTTTAAATTTTATATGCCCAAATTATTAAATATCTTTTTATTAACAATACAAATTTAGTTTAACACGATAAGGCTTGGAAATATTTTAATTCGAAATTATCTTTATTCTTAGAATTCAGCCAATTGAAAACCATATTTTGTGAAAGCTATACAAAGAACTCATTAAATGTCAAAAGCTTATTTCAAACCAACAATTTAGTCTAAAAGAAACTTTGATTTTTAAATACATATACAGAAAACATATTGATCCTGAAATTTAAAACATATGTCTTTTAGTTTCTAATAGGTTTGATTAGTTTTAAATTCAAATGTGATTCCAAGATTAAAGTGAAGAAAGCTGTACTTCCAAAATACTTATCCAACTAAAGATGAAATTGTAAATGCAACAAATAACATTGTATGGGTGCAATTAATTACATTTATATGATTTAAAGTTGCAATTAAATATTATGCTAATTAGATGTTCCCATTATACAGTTAATCAGTCACATGAATACCCTTTAAAATTTCAGGTTGACCAATCTTTTATCAATAACGATTGTACAAAAATTGCTGTAACATATTTAGGTTTAAGAACACGAATGATGAATGCATTTAGGCTTAGTTTAATGGTTAACTGGGGAAAAACTTTGAGTTTCAACATTGTGAAATCTGTCAAAGTTAATAGAATTGCGGAATTTTAGTTTCTTGGGAAATTTAAGGGCTCTTCAATTGGATTGGGGCCAAATCATAATTGATTTAATGAAAATTATTTCTATTGTACGTAAATAAAAAAGTCCTAAGTTTAAACCGAATTAAGCCTATTCTTAATCAACGGTTTTGAAATGAATCATATTGTTCCAAATGCTTTGAACATAAAACCAGGCCTCATTAGAAATTTGAGTTTTCTAAAGTGAGTGTCATCTTATTTTATAAGACCCTATTCAAAATATTCTGAGCTTTCCATTTTTGTATATATTTAAAAATAGACTTTATTGATATTTAAATGTGAAACAAAAAAAATTAAAAAATTCAAGGATATTAATGACCTCAAATTTGAAACGAGAACCAAATAATAGAGTGACTTTTCTTTGTCGCATATTTCAAAATTATATTCATTTTCAAAAAAATATATATTATAAACTATTTGTGGAAAGAGCTATTTGAAATTTTAAAATTTAAACTCTCTATTACTATATAAAAAGGTCAATCTTATATGGAAATGACAGAATATTGGTAAGTTTTAGTAAGTAAATTTAAGAGCCAGGAAATATAAAATAACTTAATGTAAAAATATTCATATAATATATAGTGAAAGAAGAAAGGAAGAAAGAAATATTATCTGAATAATGAAAGTTGTTAATAGAGTGTTTTACGCTACAATACCAACCCTCGATACAGGCAATAATCTATTTCGAAAATTTTTAAAGCCTCAAAGATTCTTTTTGCCATTCAATGCCTTTGCACTGGAACTTCTCGTTTCCCTTCTATCTCTGGGATCATCTTTCATATCAATTTTCAAACTGGAAAGAACATTCTTACGTGTTTGCACTCTCTGAGACACATATTTTGGGTTTTTGAGATACTGAAATTAAAAAACGATTAATCAAAATTATAAATGAATAAATTTTTTAAAATAATAATAATTTTTTTTTGAAAAAATTGATGTTAATATTTCGTAAAAAAAATTTTGTAAACCTGAGGATCCTTATCCGTCTGGATTACACAACGACTGCAAATCAACGTTCCTTCCTTGACGCCCAGCGCAAGAATCATTCTCTTTGGAACTTTGACCAATTTTCTATTAATTAACCCAGGCTTTGGATTTTTACTGGTTTGCTTAAGTGTAGAAATGTATGTTTCATGCTTTGGATGACCACAGTGTTTACTTTCTTTTGATATAGGTTCATTGTTAGGAGTGGCAGTTTCTCGGGGTCTTTTTCGAGGGGTTGATGACATATTTTAGTTCCCTTAAATTTTAGAATGTTAATGTAAAAATTGAGGGATCTACTAGTTTGTGATAAAGACAAAAAATATCAATACTTTTGATTCACGAAAAAGACGAAGGTATGGTGTGTATGTTGTGATAACAATAATTGGAAATGTTAAGGCACTAAATAATGACGCTCTTCATACGTTCCACAAGCTGGTGACACTACAGTAGAGGCGGTTAGCTTATTAGGTTATTAGGAGTGTTTCAACAATGAAGCGATCAAGTCATGTTACATTTTTAAGGTTAGTAATCATTTTCTCATGAAGAGATTATTGAAAAAAAATTTCAATTGCTGCTAACTAATATTTTATATGTTATTCTCTAAAAACCTACGCCCAAATATTCGATCCTAGTTAAAAAATAGCTTGGAGAATTCGGAGATTGTTACCTCGAATTGTTATCAACGTTTAGATGAATGTGATCATAGATTTTCTTTTGGGATCACTAAAAGTATTTATCTATTAATTTTATACAGGATCATCCGTGTTTCCCTCTTTGCCATATCTGCTCTTCCAATCGAATCATTTCTTTCATATTATATTCGAACATATAATTCAAAACTGAATTGGGAAGTATGAATATTGTTTTATTGTAAAGATCAAGTAAATTACAGATTAGAAAAATACAAGTTGAAAAGGTTTGGTTGGTTGGTTGGTTGGTTGTATCAGCATTTCTTCCAATATTATGGATTTTTGTACAAATTAAACTCAAAAATGAATATTAAGGAAAATAATAAGTCACAAAAAAGATTTATTCACATGTGTAGGCTATATTAGTAAATGACGAACATTTTTGTTTAGCCAAATAAGTTTATTAAAGAATATTAATGAATGCTTCCGAGACTAATTTAAGGTAAAATGTAGCTCCGAAATAATCAATTATAATCAATTTTAAGATATGTATCACAACGCACTTAAATTCTTATTTAAAATAAAACTCTTTATATATATTTAACACCAATAAAATTTTAAGATTTTTATAAAGAATAAGATACTTGGACAAAATTGCGCTCCAATTCCAAGATATTTTTTCCAAGAAAAATTTTATAGGCATATGATTCAGTTGCAAAAATGCTCACATATTTTAATTAAGTGCCACTCAATAATAATAATAATAATAATAATAATAATAATAATAATAATAAACTGAATAAATTGTAAAAAAAATAGGTTTGATAGCGAAAAATCTTGAGTTTCTATATTAAAATTTATATTTAAAAACCTGTATTCAACCTGTTTTTCCAAAGGAATTCTTTCACCATTTGAATTTGATTAACTTTCTGATTAAAAAATTGTTGGTTTCAAAATTATTCTTAAACCTTATTTACCAGCCACTTAAACAATTATCTCTATAATAAGTTTAATTAAGTAATAAAATAATATAAAAATATAAGTTTTTGGGATTTTTTATTATTACCATAATTCTTTAATAATTTTCCGAGGGGTTTCAATTGATGGATCGAATTTTCTAGTTCCATTTGCATTTAGCCCTGAAAACAAATGGTAGATCTTCAATTCTTTGATTTATTCACCTAAAGAAAAATCATTTATAATCAAATTCTTCATTTGTGATGAGGCTGGTTCAAAATCTTTTTCTTCATTTTTAATGGAATTTTATTCAAATATATTAATAGTTTTCAAATAATTCTATAATATTGGCGCACTTCAAAAAAGTTATTGGAGGTTCAAATTCTAGAATTAGTTGCACAAATTATTCAATTTTATTTTAAAAAATCAATTATCTTCTATAAAAAGCTTGTTAATTAAAGTTTCCTTTTTCTTTTACTTGATCTTTTTGCTTCTTGAAATTGTTTCACGAATAATAAAGTATTGGCATGATAATTGTCAAAACTAAATGTGAAATCAAAGTAAAAAATTGGTATCATATCTAAATATGATTATTTATTAAAGTCAAGCTTTTTCTTGATTTCACAATTAATTTCTAGTATTTTTAAAATATAATTATTGATAACATTTAACTCATATAAATTTAACCTCAAATTTTTTTTTGCTTTTTGCAATAATTAATATATCATAATTTTAATGTATAAAAAAGATCATTTAATTTCAATTCTCCAATATTAACATAAATTAATCAGTTTGGATGTCTTGTTTAAAATAAATTTTTAAATCATGGATTTTCATGAATGGCAGGTATATGTACTTTCAATTCATGTTGAAACTTTATAAATTATTATTTTGATGCTAGAAAAAGCTATAGTAATGAATATAAATCAAGAACAAAAATTAGTCAAAAAAGAACACTCTAGAACCAGACATATACTGCGAATCAACCATCAGATGAAAATTCTTTGGTGGCCTAAAACTAAAATAAAATCTAATTTTCTGGAAAGAGGGCAAACTCTCACATACGCTAGGTGAGCATTGATTGTAAGAGCCATTTGTCAGCCTTACCAACCAAAAACCTTAAAGGAATCACAATGCGGGATCGCTGCATAAATGTTTGTTATTGATTAACAGTGTTGCAGTAATTTGGTTTCACTGCATTTGAACAAGTAATTTTGATCTTCGCCACAGATATTTGTGAAGACTCTACCCGTAGCGATAGCGCAAAAGGAATTAAAACGATATTTGCACTATAAATCTCGACCTTCAACTATACTTATTGCCTAAAACCATCAAAATTGACTGCCTTTTACCAAATATAGGTATGTTGGTGTCTCCCAAAAGTGATCGTTGTAATAAAAATTTCAATCCCTTAATCAAAGCCTTTATCGTAAATTGTAAAACTTCTGGTTGAACATACATGTAACATACGAATTCGAGCAATAACCGCAGTATTTTAACCAAGATGGATGCTTCACAAGTTGTCTTTTCTTTAAGAAAAGCAAGCCTTATTGCCTTCACCTTATTATACCATATTTAATTATTTTCACTCATTGAGGACTACGAACATATGCATTTTACACATGAGTCTATCACCCAAATACTAAAGCTAATTTTTTTAAATGACGTTTTTTAAATCTTTGCAATAAGACTCCTTCAAACATCTAGAATAATCGTGTTATTGTGAATGTTGCAGCCATGGAAAGTTTGGTATAATGAGAAAAAATTTAAGCCATGGAAAGTTAGGTTTAATGAGGAGAATTTTCGGCAATGGAAAGTTTGGTCTAATGAGGAAAAACTTGAAAATGAACCTTGAGTTATCACTACCAGCTTCAATACTCTCCTTTTCCTTAAAATCTTGCCTTCTCAAAAAGTTGCTAATATCTACTAGTTATCACAAAAATATTTTTAAATCGGTTTATTTTTGTAATATGAATTAACATTTCTAAATTTATTTATTTATATATATTTTGGTGTAATAAATTAAATTAAATAAATATACTTACATTAAGTTATTTTTAGTAAAAATACTTTTTGCTCAAATTTTTTATAATAATTCAAATAGCAAGTCTGGTTTTTTTAAAAGCAATAAAAATTAAAGTAATATAATTTTCTAATTTAACAAGCTCACTGCTTATTATTATATTATTATTATTATTGTTTAATGTTTAATTAAATATACATCAATTCTTGAAACAATTTTAATATAAATATAATTTAACCAAAAAATTTGAATTACAGCTTTTAAATTTTATTTTTTAAGCAGTTTATTGTAATATTTGATAAAATATTTTTGAAATTTTTCAATTAAATTAATTAATAGTAATTATTTTTTTTGTCAATTCAGATTAAAAATATATTAAGAAAACATAATTATTAACAGTATTACTTGATTTTCATCAATTAATTATAATGAATCTAATTATTAATTGGCAAAGAAAAAACATTATTTTTCAAAATAAATTTCACATTAATTCAATTGATTAAAAAAATAAAATAAATAAACAAGTTACATTTATTTTAAATTGAATTTTTTTTAGTAAAACTCATTTATGAATTTTAGCTGTTAAACAAAGTTAAGAATTTATGTTTTATTGAAATATTTAAAACCATAAAAAATTATTTCAATAATAATAATTGTATTTTTAATTAAAGTTTTATGTAACAAAAAAATTATTTATTAAAAATTAACAGAGCATTGTAAAATTCAAAATTCAAAATTTTAGTTATATATGTAATTTAGCCAATTAATAAAAAAATAAATATATATATATTACTTACTTAATTGGTTATTATGTTTAGATTGATAAAAATGTATTCTTTTAGATGGTTATAAAATCATCTTGTAAAAATTCTATCAAATTTTATCGAAAAAAAAAACATTATAATTAATTAAATTTTGTAACTATTCAAATTTTTAATCCAAAAACAAATCTATTATTTATTATTATTATAATTATTATTATTATATTTTAAGTGTAAAATTACTCGTAAATCTAAAATACAAAATTTATTTTTAAATTTTTAATTAAAAAAAATAAATCAAATTAAATCAATTTTTATTATAAAATATCTTCATTTGTTTTATAGATATGATATTATAAAATAAATAAAATTGAATTTTCAAATAAATAATTAGTATTTAATAAAGAAATTAGCAAACTTTAAAAAAATTACACTAAATGATATAATTGAAAAATATAATACTTAGTTTTGGTAAAAATAATTGAAAAAAACAATAATAAATATTTGTTTAAAATTTTTATTTTAAAAAAAACACGACTTTTCGTTTGTTTGAATATTGTTTGTAAAATTAATTAAAATTCCATAAATTTTAAGTTAAATCAAAAGTCAATTTGTTTGATTAAAAATTGAAATTTGTTTTAAAAAAGTTTGAATTATAAAAAACTATGTAATTACAATTTTTTAATTTAACAACTATTATTTTTTGTTAAAAAAAAGCTGTTTTTTTTAAGATTAATACTTCAAACTATTTTTATTATATTTAATTTACAAGTAAGAAATTAATAAGCTTGTTTTTGTTAAAATAAATGAAATATTATAATAAAAAAGCATTCAGACCATAATTTAAAACATTTTGCTTTAACTATATTAAATTAAAATTTTTAATTGTATTAATTTTTCAATTAAATTTTTTTATCTTAATTTTTATAACTTGAAAACTTTTAAATGCTCAATACAGATCTTTTTATATTCAGTAAGCTGTAATTATATTAAAATAAATTAAGTTTAAAAATTTTAAAAATGATAAAAATAAATTTACAGCATTTTGAAATCTGTCTATTATTATAAAAATATACATAACTATGCTTGTAAGTATTTTTATAACCAATAAATAAAGTTACTATATAAGCTTTTTCAAACAATATAACATACTAATTACCAAATCATATAATAAATTTAAAAAATTAGATTAATACAATATTTTTGAGTTAAATAACTTAAAATATTTTTATCAAATATAGTTTTTTAAGCATATTATTTTTAACAACAATAAAATTAAGTTTTATAAATTAAAATTGTATTTTTTATAACAATTAGAATTTGGAAATTAAAAAATTAACTAATTTGGTTTTAAAAATATTTTTTAAAACAATAATTTCTTTTTAATTAATAGAAATTTAATTAGTAATTAAAAGCAAAATTAACAAAAATACAACAATAGTATTCGAAAATTTTTCTGAAAAATAAGATATTAACTTTATTTTGTTTTACTGGTATTTATATTAATTTTGTTACACTTGTACTGATTATGATATCTAATCTACATATCTACCAAAACTGGTTTTAATTAGCACATAATTAAATTGTTTAATATGTTGAATTCTCGTCAATATTTACTGTCTTAAAAGCAAACAAGTTATGCTTTTACATATAACTTTAATTAATTAATCTATTAAGTTATTTGATTTTAAATATTAGATTAATTAAATAAAAACTAAAGCATTTTTCTTTTTTGTCTTCTGAAAATACTATTGGTCTTAATAATATCTAAAAAATATTTACTAATTATTAAAATTTTTTTAGATAAATAATTTTTATTTTAGTTTTTATATGTTTTTTTTTGGTTTGAAATTGGTTGTAAAAGACAATATTAAGCTTTTTTGTATGAAATTTTACTATAAGTCATTTTAAATATTGCTATTCAAATTATATTTGTTAATATTTGTAAGATTGTAAAAAATTTTGTAATGTTTATTTTACTTCTGTTTTTATTGCTGCAGTTTTGTAGATATTCTTTTGAATGTCTTTTTTAACAAAATTAAAAATGCTTTAAGTGTTTTTAGTAAATATTAAAGCTAAAGTTTATTAGTTAATAACAATATATTGTTTTGTATTTTAAGTTTTTTAAAGCTGTTAAAGCTACTTTTGTTATATTAATTAATTTTGATAATAAAAATAATATCAAAATTTTTTTGCCAATTAAAAAAAGTTATTAATTTTTAAAATTAAATTGGTTGATTATTTTTAGTTATACAATTTTTAAAATTAATAATTTGGTTTTATAAACTGCTAATTTTTTAAGATTTTATAGTATTGCTTTTTTATTGGTTTTATTAAAAGTTTAATAATTACATATTAAACTGCAATAACTTTAATAGTGGTTGGGCCGCCCTCGTTAAATAAAAAAAACTTTAATAGCAATTAGCTTTAAAATCTTACAAATTTATTATATTAATTATTGAAAACAAAATTTTAATAATAAACATATATATTTTACCATTAATCTTAGCATTATACAAATATTAGACATTAAAAAGTATTTATAAAACTTTAAACAAGTTTTTATAGAATTAGATGTCTCTTATTAAAATCTTATACACACAAAAAAACATAATCTTATACTTTTTTCTTCTTATATCTAATATATTTTTTATTAAAATATATCAAATTATATAATTTTCTTTCTGATCATATGTATAAAAACCGGCTAACTTCTAGCTTATAGTATTAAACTTAATAAAACTATTAGAATACTATATTAAGCTAGTTTTATTTTAATCAATATGTCTTGTCAACTTATTATTTATGTATTTAACAATACAATTAGCTTTCTATTAAACATAATTAACAAAAGTTAAACAATATTTTAACTAGATATAAAATATTACTTAATGCTATTTACATGTTTTTAAAAAAAAATTCCTTAATATTTATTTGCAAACTAGCAAAGACATTAACAACTTTATTTTCAATAATATTTAAATAATGACGATAACAACGGCATTAACGGCGGCAACGATTTTCATGTATAACATCTATATCTTGCTAAGTACTGTTTAAGGCAATAATTTGATTCAGGTGTTAATGAAAAGGTTTTTAAAGAAAAATTTCTCGATTAAGCGGGTTTTTACACCCCAAAAGAAGGGGTTCGAAGAATCATAACATCCATTAGGCTAAATGAGTTTGTGGATATATTTATTTTACAATGAAAAGATGATTTTGCATACCTGTGCCTATATAAACCTAATTATGGGTGCTCTTTTAAGACTTAAACTATAATGCAAAATCAATACCATCACTACATTCCAAGATTCCTTCTTCGTAATTTTGCTATTAATAATTATGAGAGGATATTTATGAGCAATGAAGAGCTATTCAAAGAGAAAAAACAGAGACAAAAATTTAGGAATAAGAATAAGGAAGAAGCACTTCTCCGAATTTATGATAGAACGATTGATAAACTGGACGTCTCTTTAGTCGCGAAAACCTATGGATACTATAACATGTACAAAGATATTAATCATGAAGATGCGATGCATGTAGAAGAAAAACTATCAAAACTTGAAGAAAAAGCATCAAGAGTGGTTAGAGATATTATAAAGACATCTCAAGTGGAAAGTCAGATCGTTTTGGTTAGAAGAGACCTTGAAAATCTACGCAAGTTCCTCTTTATCATGGCCTATCGAAACCCTCTTCGATGGTCCCAATTTTCCAATGAAAAGTTTGATATTTTCACTTCGTCGATGGTAAAAGACTTTATGCGAGAGCACAAGTTAAAAAAGACTCAAGAAGTGTGGTTACAGAATATCCGTGAAATACTAGAGACCCCGCATGAAGAGATCAAAGACAGCTTGCGAATCTTTTGGGTAGATAGACAAGATTACAAGCAGTCCATGCATGATTCTTTTCTTGTAATTTGGCAAGCCGGTGAAAATGACGAGTTTATAATGACCAGCCACGGATTTGGCACCTTCGAAGGAGTGAATAAATCCCTGGGGATTTTTGGTCCAATTCAATTTCCCTACCATTTTTTTTACGTCATCTCCCCAAAACTAATGTTGGTTCTCTGTCATTTTTCATTCCGAAAAGAAATTGGATCCGACATCATGGAAAAAACGAGTGGATTTAGACGTTCGATATTTGAATATGTTCCTCATCCACCAGCAACTCCGAAATATGTAGCAACTCCAAAATATGTACCACCCAATGAATATGGCCGCAGCACTGACAGCGATTGGTACACTTCATTTGACTCGCATCTAAAGAGCATAGGTCTCGAAAGACGGGCGGATGACACATTTACTTTTCCCTTCGTCAAAGTCACTTCGGCTACCGTTCATCTTGTAAACTCTATCTTCCTTAATGAGGTTAGACCAGACCTAGTTCTGACTTTCCTTTCCCGCTCATACCTCTATAAGACAATTGTCAAATATCATAAATACGAGGGCGGCGTAAAACATGACTTCTCGAGTTTGAAAAGGATGTTGTTCATTGTGTTAAACAAAACTCACGAGGAAAACTTGTATCTCAGGAAAAACATCCGAGCTAGCCGCACATGTAATTGGAATATATGCGTGATAAATTCGGGATCCTGATCAATATCATATATTGCTCTTTTTTTATTTTATTATAAATTTTCGTACATATATATTTGATATCTTTAATTATAGTATGCTTTGATGCAAAAAGCTCGATACTGGTATAAGAAAACTTTTTTTGAAAAAATAACTATTTTGAAGAACATTTTAATCTATTTTTTATTTGTTTTTTATATAATTATAATTCAAATTTTACAGGTTTAATTTTAAAAACTTTTTCAATTTACTTGCATAATATCATAAAAATAAAATAATTTCTATCCAATAAAAAACATATTACAAAAGTTTTTAAAGAAATTATTTTATTAAATATTTTATTCATACTATAACGAATATATTATAATTGTGATGTATTTTAAGATTTTTATAAAATTATTACATATGAAATTGTTGTATTTGGGTTTTCACCTGTTTTTAATATTTAAAATAAATTTATTTAAAATATATATAATCCTTTTTGGATTATATTAATTTTACATGGAAATTAATAAATACCTCTAAATTTTAAAAATTTATAAAATATGTATGTATGCTATATATTATTATAAATTATAAAATGTCTTTTTGCATATTTATTAATAAAATAATTTTGAATTTTATTATTAATCAAATTTTTTTATTTAGATTCTTGTATTTTTTTGCTAAATTTAATTTTAGAAGTTTACAAATTTGTATAGAATTATTAATTATCTAAATATACATTATTTATTAATGGTTCATTATTATTTATTTATTAGTATATTAATAATATTATTAAAGTTTTGTATTTGAATTTCCAAAAAAAAATTGTTTTTTATTTTTACAAAAGATTTAAGCTTAATAACCAGTGAAAGAATATTTTGAGCAACTAAAATTTCAATAAATTTAAGAAATCAAAAAAAGTAATTTTGCATTAAAAACCAAATAATTTTTACTTTAATATTTATAATTATATTAATATTTAAAAGTTTTTTACCAAATACAATTATTTTAAATATTAGCTTTAACAATTATAATTTTTTAAACTTGAACATAATAATAAATATTTTTAACAATAATTAAAATCAAAAAATAAAGCAAATTTGAATATATATTTAAATATTTATATTGTTACAGATGAATTTTTTACTTTATAATTTTTATTTATTTACTTAGTCATAAATAATCATATGTATTAACCACTAATATTATTAATTAACCATTCTATTTTTAAAAATATATAAGCAAGACTTTTTAAAGTTATAAAAAGATCATTTATATTTAAATTTACACTCAAATTAATATAATAATATTAAATATTTTATTTTATTATTATTATTATTATTTTAATTTGTATAATTGTTAGTTTTTGTGAAGTATATTAAATAAATGTTTACTAAAAAGTACAACTGATATTTGATATTAAATTTTTAAAAATGTTACTTTTGATATAAAAACCTATTTAATAGAAATTAACATTAATTTGTTATTTTTTTTAATATTTAACTTATAATAACAATATTTTCAAGTAATTTTCAACAATTTTGTTCAGAATTTGTTATCAAATTTTATATATTACATTATTATTGTATTTAAATTAAAATAAATTTTCTATATTTTTGTAATATAGTATTGATTAATAAATTTTTTTTAAAAAATGTATTTTTGATTAAATAGTTTTATTACTTATTTTTAATAAAAATTTATAAATTCAGAAACATTAAATCACATATTTACTGTATGAGTTTAATTTTAATATTTTTGGTTTGGTTTAAATTGTTTTCTATTTAAAAAAACTCAATTTAAATTAATTATATTTAATATATTTTGCATTTTATTTATAAATAATAAAATAATTATTAATATATCATATTAAAAAAATATATATTTATTGCAAATTAAAATCTTTTATTGTTTTTATATTTATAAAAATTCTGTTTTTGAAAAAATAAATAAATATTAAGTAATCTAATTAAATTATTATAAATAGCAATATTTAAGTAAAATAAAAAAACAATAAATATTATTGTTTTAATTAAAAAATTATTATTAAAAGAGTTATATAATTAATATAAATAAAAAATATATTAATATATAAATAAGAATAATTAACTAAAAAAAACATTGTTGATTACCAAAAAATTTTAAAAATATAAAGTAGTTAATAAAAAGTTATATAATTATTGTAATTTTATGCTTTAATTGGTATTTTTTGGAATTAGTAACAAATAACATTTGTTTTTTACAGATTACAAACAAAGTTTTTTATTTTTTAAATAATATTTTGTGTTTTAACGAGGTAACAATTTCATTGAACAAATTTTTTAAAGTTTTAAAAATTTTTTTTATGCTGTGTATTAAAATTTTGATTTCAATAATAAAAAGCTTATTTTTTTATACATCAAGAAATTTAATTGTTTTTAAAAAAATAATAATAAAATAAAAATTTAACAAAAAAGAATATATTAATTTTAGCAAAAATAACAAACTGTCACGCGCAATCAAAGTCTAATGTATGATATAGTATCGTAAGAGATCATTATGGTTGGGCTATACCTTTAGCAAAATAATAATAATTAATTTCTAAAGATTTGAATTCTATTAAAATACTAATAAAATCATACTATAAATACAATTCTATCTTATATTTAACATATATAATATCTTTTGATACAAGTTTTTATTATTATTATTTTTTAATAAATTATATAAAAAAAATCTCATTTAATCTGAAAATAAGTTTGTTATAAAATATTTTATTTATGTTTCTCTAGAGCTTTTATCTATAAATTTAATAAGAAATTAAATCAAACCTAATTAATTTTTATGTTAACAATTAAGTTCAAAATAAAAAGGTGAATTAAATAACAAATTAACATATGATAAATAAAAATATTAATATTAATTAATACTATACTGTAGATCAAAAAATTTTGACATAAAATATAATTATAAGTATTTAGTTTTAAAAATTTAAATCAATTAACTTTGATTATTTATCATTAAAAAACACTATTAAAAAATATAATAAATTTTGATTTTTTACCAATTAATTTAAAAATTTTCGAAATCAAACACATATTTATTTTAAAAAAGCAACAACTTTAATTTTTTTTTGGCAATAAACTGGTAATTAAATATTAGCTCTATTGTAAAATTGTTATTAAAATTTTTTACTAAAAACAGTTTTAGTATTATTTTTATTGCCAAACATTAACAAAATTAAGTCAGCAACCAATTTTTTTCCAATTATTATAAAGTGAATTTTGTTAGTTGACTAATTGCTAATTTAAAGTTTTGTTTATAATATTAGGTTTAGTAAATTAATTGTCCAATTTGTTTTTATAATGTAATAATCTCAGCTGTTAATATAATAAATTAGTGTTTTTAAGCAAGAAAAAATTGTTATTTTAATATTAATTATGTTATTAAAATAATAAAATAATAAATTAATATTTTAAATAAATAAAATTATTAAATATATATTTTTTAAATTAAAAATTATTATATATATATACATAATTTGTAACTATACAAACATAAGCAATTTTAACTTAAAATAGACTTTATTTGTTCTAAAATAATTTTATTTCTTATTAACAAATATTATTCTTTTTTTGTGTTTGAAAACCCAGAATTTTTAAGCAATTTCTTAAAATCTTATATAGTAATATATTATTACAGCATTAAATGGTTTGGTATTTTTGATGTTAATTTCTTTTTTTAAAAACATGTATATTTAAAGATTAATTTTGTAAATTTAAATTCTGGCAAAGTATAAAATAGTTTTTTAATTAATACAAATAATATTAATTAAATTCTATATCTTTTTAAATGTAATAAATATAAATATTTGTAATTGTATTTTTAAAAAAACAATAACAATTAAAATGTGATGTCTTTTGTGTTTAATTATCAGACTAAAATAATATCACAGAAATAAAAAAATGCTAATATATTTTAGGTAATTGACTGATTTAAAATTTTCCTTTTAAACACCATTTGTAAATATATATGAAAATAAAATTTATATTAATAAGGAAATTATCTTAAAACCTCGAACTGGCTTGATATAGCCTTCTGGTAAAATAATAAAAGATAAATTTTATCATGTGAATTTAATGCTCAATTTATTGTTATCCTACAAACACACTTCAAAGAAGATATCGTCGCAATCTTGGATCTAACTAACAAGTCTTGTTTAGACAGTTAAAAAAAGAAAACCTGTATAATTATAACTTGGACCCCGAGACTCTAATATAATTGTTATCCAATCACGGGGAGTTTGTTGTGGCACTATTCACGCTCTTGCACATGATAATCTCTTAATAGTTGGGGCCTGCGTGCAAGATAATTGCTCATGGAGATCTTTCAAATCAGGAATTTGACTCCTTTGTTTTATAATATTAATTTTTTTCTTTTTCTCATATCTGCAAAGACTTGCCGAGTTGCACTCACATCTTCATATTTCCAGAAGGCTTTCAAGAACTTTACATATGTAGATCGAGTCAACGTAAGTGATTTTAAGGATTCTTTGCTTACTTGGAAATATAAATCTATTATTTCATTGAGTGTTTCATTCTTGGGGGTCTTTTGATGTTCATCGATGAGCTCATTTAAATTTTGCTGATTTGTGGAAACAGATTTTTTATTTTTGACTCGAATTTTTGTAATTTTAAAAAGTAAATCAAATATCTGGTGATCGCTGGCAAAATCTTGGAAATTGGTTTTATCATGTGAAATTAAATCTTGATAGGGTTTTCCAACTTCCAAAGAAGGAGAATCTAGCCTTGAAGGTCCGTTTACTAGAGGCGACTCACTGACTTGTTCCTTTACTGCCCCGATCTCATTTTTCATGAAAACTTCCATGCCACGTCCATGCAAACAATTATATAATTCACGTAATTTTAGTAACGATCTAGATCTTTTCTTGATCAAAAATTCACATAGAATGTTGGCAGTTCCAATATCAGGTTTGAATGGATACTCTCGTAATAGTTGTTCTAATACACGTAAGGCAACACGCCAGGGGCAACTGTGAATATATCCGTCAAAAATTGAATTGAATATTGCAATATTAGGTCTAATGTCAATTTGCTTCATTGACCGCAATACTGCCATTGCTTCTCCGAGTTGACCGCGATGTACCAACGAATTGATCATCATCGAGAAAGTTTCTGTATTTGGTGCGATATTATAAAGAGCTCGCATTTTATCCATCAATTTTTTCGCTTCTTCAATGTGTCCTGCTCTGATCGGACCACTTATAAAGGCATTCATTGTCTCAGTCGAAGGTGTGAAACCAAAGCGCAGTAAATCTTCGAGAACCCTTTTAGCATATCTAGTATGTTTTGTCATCGATGCGCATTTAATAACAGAATTTAAGAGGGCCATACTTAACAGCACTTTACGTCTACCTTTACGGGCTACCAAATAACGGTATAAACGACGGACCAAAGGAAATTCAGAGTGTTTCGACAAAGCTTCTACGAGATGTTGGCATAATAATAAAGTGATTTCTATTTTTTTTATTACCATATGTTCAAATATAAAAATAGCCGTCCCAAGATCTTGACGATCAATGCTTTGAATAATGACCCCAGTGAATCTCTTGGAAGGGGTTGTGTCTTTTTCCATTTTGTTAAGTAATTCGTTAGCAAGCCCAAAGTTTGATGTTTGAAGGCACGCCGAAATAATATTATGATAAATCGAATTATCGATCAGAAAGGGTTGTACTTTGGCCAGATCCTCATATAATTGGATGGCTTTTGATGGTAGTGATAAGTTTATATATCCATTTATGAGAGATTGGTAGATATCGATCGTCGGTTTAATTCCTGATAAGGGCATATCGCTGAATATCAGATGTGCTGATTTAATATCTTTCTCACTCGCGTAACCGTTGATTAAGTGGCTAAAGGTTATAACATCAGGAGACAATCCGGACGTGCGCATATCCGTATATACCTTATAAGCCAGATTCATTCTAGAATTCCGGCAGAATCCATAAATAAATCCATTGTAATTAATTCTACTCAATTTGGCACTGAATGATTTTTTTAATTTATCATAAACTATTTCCAATACATCAGCTTCTGAAAATTTGTTAAATCCGTCTACTAAAACCCTGAATGTTTCGGAATCGGGCTCAAGATTGGCATGCATCATATCCTCGAAGACTTTATGCATGCATATTGTGTTTCGTGTAATTATAAACCGGCGCAATAAAAGATTATATATATCAAGAGGAAATTGTATATTTGAGGTAGATGCATTTTCGTATATGCGTGCTAAAAGTTTATTGTCTTCACGACGCCCTAAATCCAGTAAAAATTGAACTAATATGGTGTACGTCATTGTGTTTCCCTTGAAGCCAAGCTTTTGGATATGTTCAAAGAAATCGATCCCGAATTTCAATTTGTTTTTTGAACATAATTTGAGAAATTCGTTTATACCGGATATGTCATCGTTTTGTTTCGGCCAAGCTCTCTGAGGGAAATCGCGATTATTGTTGCTAATAAATTCGCTATAGTATTTTTGGACTTGTAAAATATTCCCTTCACGTATATAAGCACGAATTAAAATTTCATATGTTTGTTGATCAGGGAGGATGTTATGAGATTGGCAGCGTTGTAAGATTTGAGAGGCACTTGGTAAATCATTACGAGACACGTATTCTTCAATCAAAGCTTTAGGGGATCTACTGTCAACAGATAATCCAGCACAAATTAAATCATACATAACGCGTTGGGCGAACTTGATTCCAAGCTGAGTAAGAGCTTTGAGAACAATATTATATGTCAAAGAACTCTGATCAATGAAATCGAATTGTTTCATTTCTTCACAAATAAATGGCAACATAGGTTTCCACTCTTCCTTGAAAACACACGCTTGAACCAAAATCCGGAATATAGGAGAGTCTGGAATAATATTTATTTTAAGCATCTCTGTGTAAACATCGAGAGCTTCTCTGAGCTTCAATTCGCGGAGATGAAGTCGCATTAGAAGTGTATATGAAATTATATCTGGTTCCACTTCGTTGTCTACCATTTCTTTCCAAATTTGAAGGATCATAATGCGTTCGTCATTTTGGAGTGCAGTAGTAAGAAGAATATTGTAACTAGAAGCAATTTTTGCTGCGTTTGGGGGATAATTATCTCGAAAAAATTGTAAGCCTGTCGTCAAATCATTATGTTCACATATTGCACTCAAGATTACGTTGGCTACGTAGATCGAGGGTTGTCGATCTGCCTCTATCATATCTTTATATATTGAGATCGCAGACTTCAGATAGCCTCGATCACATTGAAACTTAAGAAGTTTGATGAAAAATTTTATGGGAACATCCTGTGGGATAATGGGATCTTTGAGCCCCCGATATAATTTCATGGCCTCCTTGTGATTAAAACTCGAGAGGAACGCATCCATTAATGAATCGAAAGTCACTCCATTTGGTGGAAATCTATGAGATTGTAGTTCGAGGAAAACCATTAGTGCACCTGCTAGATCTTTTTTCCATCCTAGTGCTTGAATCAAAGTATTGTAGTGCTGCCTCCCAAACTTCAGCTTGACTTCCTTGATATCATCTAGAATCTTGATCAATTTTGATGGTTGTTGCTTGATTTTGTGATCATAATGTTTTAATATATAGATAAATAGATTGAAATCATCCAACTTCAAAAATACTTTTTCTTGCGATTCAATTGAGACATATAAGTCCCACATGACGTTCATCACATTTGGGTCAATTTGTCGCTCTTTATGAGCCTGATTGGCACATTCATTCAGAAGGGCAAGAAAACATTTTACTGTCCAAGGAATATTCGACTTATCCAGGTCTGGTACTTTGTTAACCTGGAGTTCAGCGCTACAGTTTGTACTCAAAAAACGACTAATTCCTGTTGGTGGAGACAGGAAGAAATCCCCAGGACGAAATTTACAAGTAACCCTCAGAGAGAGAATATAGTAGCGGTCTTTATTAATGAGTCGCTGAGAGCGTGAACAATTAGAGGATGCTTGATGTTTCAATGTCCTTGAATTAGTATGAGACTTTGATAGAAGGCGCTGAATCTGTATAAAAGAGAATAGCGTTTTTTGCACTGGTGACATTGACAGCTTTTGTCCAGAGAATACCATAAAGCAAGGAAGCAAACAAAAAATTATCGAATGATGAAGCCAATCAATGATTAACATTTGGATTTAACCAATAGAAAAGATTTGCGAAAATAAATACCTCATCTGATACCATCTTCACCACCTCTGCCACCAAGAAAGATTAACTCTATACCCGTGTCTCTAGTGCAAAGCAAAAGAGGATCGAGCGACAAAGCAACTTCTCTCTCGATTTCCCACCTACGAACAAGTCGCGGAATGGTCTCGAAAGTTGTGGTCACCCACCAGGATATACTTTGCCGACCTCTTCATAAACATTTTTATCAACACAGTCTTTATCTGTCGCATGCAGCTGGCTGCTATTGACGGGAGCATCATAGCAGACGAAAAACGCATAACAGCTCGTAGCAATATCAGATATTCTCAACAATTCACTATTAATCAAGGTGTATCTAAAACATCTTCAAAAGCAGCTCTTGAAGCGGTGGCTGGGCTTGACGAGATTTGCTTATAGTATCGTTGTCTAATAGTGTCGACATCACCCATATCAACACTCTTGGATGAAGACTCAATCCATCAAGATAACTTGAGCTTTAAACAGATTTCTGCCTGGAAATTAAGTTAATGAAAACGAAGACAAAAAACTCCGAACATGGGATGAGCGCAAGTTCATCCGAACTGTTGTGTGTCTCAGAATGTTTTGGAGTGTGCACGGCAAAGCGCCCACTGATAAAATTGATGAAGTATTTATTGCTAAGGAAGAAGTGATTAAGTGTAATGCGAATCGGCAAGGCCTATCAACACACTATCATTTCGATCTTGAAAGATCTGCGACAAACTGACAATTCGTGCACAGAAATTTTCGAAATCCACATAGAAACGTTTCTATGTCACTTATCTCCATAATCCGATGATGCTTACACACATTGTTATAAGCGTACCATCATTCTGGATAATGATAAGGCCTTTTCATTTCGGAAAAAAGAGACATAATAATAGCGGCCGGTTTTTCACCAGATAATGTCGGATGGCAAGCTCACTTATTCTCGCAAAATTAATGAGTAGAATTAGTCTGAGTATATGAGACATAAAAACAGCTCTGCGAAACCCAAGCGAATAGCTCTGTTCATACAGTCTCTATTTAATTCTGGAGCTTATACACCTTTTACATGGTACTCTCCCACAAACGGTGCATATAAGATTGGTGAACATTCTATTGGACCTATGTTGGCATTTGCAAATACTTGGATGATATAATCTGCAAAAAGAATAATTTATTAGTATCCTCCTCAAAATGTAAAAATAAATGGCCTGGCGACTCGATAAGGCGATTTCGAGTGTGGCGAAAAGCTGTATGTATGCAAAGTGAAATCACTGGAAATCAGTTAGATTTTTTCCCGAATTCGATGCCATTGTCATTTCCTCCTTTTGAAGTTTCAGAGATAGTGAATCGCAAGACAAGAAAGATTACACGAAAAACTGTTTGGAAAATGCATTGTTGGGGACATTATTGTTTTCGACAACGTCTAATCAGCAAGGTTAAGGAATTAGGGGTCCGTATTATTATCCAGAACGAAGCTTACAATCCAAGACTTGTAATATGGCAAAATCCAAAGAATCGGAAGGTCCAATGTGTACAACTGCCGGGATCTTCCTCCGGGGATTGCTTGATGAGTGTTATTTAACAATACTTGGTATTACCTATTATTGATGTGTTAGGTTTTTTGCCTTCCAATCTTCCGTTTAATAACTTAATCTAAGAATGTAAGTACTTGACCTTTATTCTTAGCCTTCTTTACTTTTGTTTATTCCCTCATTACATTTGTAAATTCCAAGCGCCACCCAAAACCTTCAGACTAGTGGGGAAATTTTCTTATAATCTGTAAAAACTGTTATTTCTAAATTTATTTTGGATGCTCTTTCTAAACTTTTTCACTAGAGCACACTTCAGAAGAGAAATGTAATAAAAAGACTAAAGACGAAAGAGAGAAGTGTAAGAATAAGCCAAGGCAAATTTTATGTCAGCCAGCAAAATGGTACAGTTTTTTAAGCGAGACTATAGCTGTTCACTATATTGGAGTTTTATTTGAGGATGGCACTAATTTTTATTCTAGAATGCATCGTGGCATTCCTTTTAAATTTACCTTGGATAAGCTCCTTCAATTGCCATTTGAAAATATGATATTTGACAAAAGATACTTAATTAAATTGTTTTTCCCTAATTTCGATGGAATTTATAAGGAACGGGCCACGTGATAAAGGACATATTCATTTACCAGATTCTACAATGTTTAATAATTGATCTTTAAATTTTTCATCAAGGTCGGAGGGTAACTATTTCAGATAAAAAAATGAGATTTCACGACTAGTTGGCTTTTATATAATTTTACTCAATTCATTAGACATGTGTTTATAAAGACAAAATAGTTTATTAAAATAACCCACTGAATATATTTATTAAACGAAAATAAATTCTTAATTTTAGTAACATATAAATACAAAATTTTAAATTTTATAAAAAAGGGAAATAACAGTTTTTAAGTTTGCTAGTATTTTAATAATTAATAATTTACTGTGTCAAAACTATTAGACAGTTTAAAGAATTAATCAGAAAGTAAAAGTTCGACATCAGTTTTTTTTACATTACCTGATGTCAGTAATAGAAATTTTAAATCCCTCTAATTTAAATTTTTACATTTTTCTACATCCTATTTTTACTATCTACACTTTTTCTAATGAATTTTCTACAAATCTAACCAGCCCTTCTGGCTTTCCCTACTGCTTTCAACATCTTCATTAATAGTTGTGTTATCTTCATCAAAATTTTTTATAACATGTATACTAATATTAAAATCATCACTTGTATTCAACTTGTTACTACCTTTGATCTTCTTGATCAAAAATTTCAGCACAACTCCAGAAGGAGGAATACCATAAACAAGTAAGACTCCAATCCGTAAAATAAAATCAATGGCATTATTCACTGGCAAAAATGGAGCCTTTGTGCTTCCTTCTACCGAATTCTTCATCCCAAGAATGAATACTGATGCGTAAAACGAAATGTATAATACGACTAATAATGTAATGGTGGTCATGTACCATATCCCAACTGCGGCATTTTGTGGGTTGAGTTCTTTTCTATCATATGTTGATCCTTCATTATTATTCAACTTGTTCATATTATTGTTGTCAGGTTTCGTTGCATTTCCATATTCCTTTTTCATGGAACGGAATTGTAAGCGTAAGACTGGCATAAAAGCATACAAAAATCCAAAGACGCTAACTAGCATTCTCACTATCACTTGAACAATATATGAGTTCAGATTGGGTTCTTTTTTTATCTCAAACTTTTCAGAAAGCGTCGAAGAACTTTGTATTAGCGGTGGTAATACAAAAAATGCAATTGTCCCGTGTACGATGATAGTTGCCAAAAGAAAGAAACATGTAAATTTGAAAAGGTTATTGTGTCGAGATTGTGGCGCATAAAATCGTCGCCCAGTGAATAATAAGAAAATTGTAATTAGGGAGGTGTATGTTCCCGAGAGAAGTTCATAACAGAACCAATACCACTTTTCGTAGATTGTGTTTGGAAATAGGGTTTTTAGAAGGTTGCATGTTGATAAGAGAATTATTGTTATTCCTGCAAAAACACTTTTGAAAAGGGAAGGGGTCGAGAACATATAAAAGCAGAATGTTAATTTTTTTTGTTAATTACTCAAAACAATTTGAAAACAAAAGACCGCAATCAAAGAAATCTTACCAAGCAAGTCTCAGATAAGTAAACCTTTTCCACATATATCGTATTAATACTGTACTTGTAGCTAAACTTATAACAACGCTAAACATAACAACGGTTAACTGAATGCTATCAATTTCAAAAGCCATAATATTCTTATTTAGTATAACTTGTTTCTATTGCCAAAGTCAGCTAATTGAAAGACTCTTTAAAAATTTGGCGGTCAAATTCAAAATTTTAAAGTTTTTCCCGTACTTATTTGTATGATTTCTTCATTGAGCCAAAGAGTCAAAAAATCAAAGGATCCAGATAAAACATGGGATTAAATATCCGGTTTCTTTTTTCAATTGTCGACTTTGTTCAGGATTTTCAAATAAATTGATCGAAAAACGTAAGCATGCATAGTAATGATCAAGAGGATTTTTATTTCGTGTAATAAATCTTAAATTATCTCGCTTCTCATAATAAATCATATCGTTAATATAACATAATAATAATAATAATAATAATAATAATTCTTTAATCATTTTTTTCCTTGTTCCATCGTTTAATTTCCCGCAGGAATCTCTATACCACGTTCCAAATCACAATTTATAATTATTCATCTACGCTGTGCATCATTTTTACTTATTCATAAGAACCCTTTTCTTCCTGTCCAAGTTTGGAAACCGGACTTACAATATAAATGACAATTGAAGTGATATTGGTATAGTAAGAAAGCTGTGATTGTCTTACCCGTTTTGTCATATTCTATGAAAATGGATGGTTATGCATGCTAAATTTTTAAAAGCAGATAATAGAATTTCATAAAGATAGGAAACCTTTTAGCGTATTATTCGAAATATTATGCAAATAATTTGATCATACCTCGGGAATCTTGAAATCACAAATGCGAACGAGTCAAAAAATGTTATTCTTTTGAAAAATAGAACAAGGATTATGGCTACGAAATAGAATTGATTTGAAAATTTTTTTCGAATCTGTGTCATGGCCAGAAGCATCATCTTTGAATTATGTTTCTCGATAATATACGGCACGAAATAAAATTAGGTTTGTTTTATGTGTATACCAAGCCGGAATTTAAAAATGACCTTGTCAGCTCTATTAGCAAACCCTAAAAGTTAAATTAATGCATCTCTCTATTAAAAAGTTCCGCTAAACAAGGAAACCCGATTGCCATGTATAAATCGGCCTTTTCTGTTTTTAAGGTTTTTTGACGTCAAAGAGGAATTTTTCCAAAAGGTTTTTAGAAATTTCATTTAGCGTACTATGTCGTTGGTAGCCTTTGCGCTAAATACAGACACGGTTCATAATAAATATTTTCATAAGGTGATTTTTAATCACGTTGATAAATATTATCGAGATTCTTCTGTGTTCCAAAATCATCTCCTTGGTGACGCTACACAAACCTATTGCTCTTTTACCCACATAAACGTAGTGACTCATTAGATTTCAAGTTTTGAATAAATTAATTAAAAAATTACCTGTCTTAACGCGTGACTATAGCACAGGCTCAAATTCGACATTCCATTTACTTTGGTATCTCCTTCCTGGTATAAAAATGCCGCGTTTTGGCTGAAAGCAGATAGTTCTGCAAGCCAAGTTAGCAACTTCCTCCGTCCCAATTCCATAATGATAGAAGAAGCCTGCCATAGATACGAAACACGGGATCTTTGCTATGTGATTCGTTTCAATTCTTTAATGCAATTTGTTATATAATTTTTTTCACATCCAGAAAGAATGTGATGCAGTCATGTAGATTTTTTAAGTTCATTACTAGATTTTTTATCGCCGAAAAACAGTCGGAAAGATCATGTATCGGGCGAAGATGACAAAGTCATTTGTTTATCTATTAATGCTGTTGTGTAGCTAAAAATTTAAGAAATTGATGAATGCCGTTTCATGATATTTATTACCTAGCAGAATGCTTTTTTATGGGTTTTTTTGGTAAATAAACAGCAAAGGAAAGTTATATTTTAATTGCAAAAGATAAAAAACAGCCAACATAATTTTTCTTGATCGCCCATATGAATCGACTGAAAAGTAAACTAATTTTTTTTGGAAGTGTATAGTTACTGACGAAAATGAGTCAGGTTTAGATTTCTGATTATATAATTCACTTTATTTAATATTTATTTATATGTATCAATCTAATTGAATCTACCATTGTGAGCTCTTTTACTTCCATCACTAGAAAATTTTATTATTTTTCTCTTTTCTGTTACAGATTCAATGTTGTTTCATCTTTGAGTTCATCTTTACCGAATCTACAAATATTCAAATACCCTAGCTGAGAATTGTCTAATCAAAACCATTGAAATTTTTATCGATAGCTCAGCGCTTTCCATTATTAATTTACCAACTGGGTATAGCTCTGCTTCGTTTCGTTCATTATTATTATTAAGAAATCAAGATCCTTTTCCTAAAGAGTTACCCACTACTAAAAGTGAGAATGATGTACATCTAATCTACCAGTGGCTACTAAAAATGCAATCGGATATAGAGAGATAAAATAATACAGGATGCATTTTTTTGGTGGAAACAGTAATTGCCGTGAATCCATTTTGAGACTCCGAAAAATTAAAGTCGTTTAATAAGCTGATTTTTCATAAAAGAGCGGCAACAGGTACAGTTATGCGAAAGGCATAGAAACAAACTATTTTAATTTGACATTAAACTGTATCTTAATAGATTGGATCAAATCGAATGAAGTTTTATGAGTAAGCTTTGTGAAATCAAGGATTTTTATTTCAACTAAAAGGGTTAGTCCAAGTATTTATCACGGAACCAAACAATTCCCAATTTCAATTATAATTATGCTGAGCTTCCCAAGCTTTTTTGTATAATAATGAAAGTCATCTTGAAATGGACTGCACTCTTTCTTACTGTCAAAGAAATTTTCACACCAATAAACATGAGATTAAAAAATCTACCACTTATAATAATGATCATCAAGGGGTTTTTTGCCGTTTCATCAAGCGAGCGAACATGTTGGCAAAAAGGTGCATTAAGGGATGTGAACGAATTAGGAGTAGGGATTCATGTTTTTTAATTACTCTGTATGACTATTGAAATATCTCACTAGCTCTATGGTTTCCGTAAATAAAGACAGCAAATATGATTAATTTTTCCCCGAGCGCGGCATCTATCCTTAATATGATATCATTTTGCTAAAAACATTTTTCAACACTACTAGATGATCACCTATGAAAGCTCAGTTACACAAAAATATATTGAGTCATAATTTATACCTTTGAATTTCTTATTTTTAAATCATAAAGAGCGGAATTTTATTGTATTATGCGAATGCGAAAATGTAATTTTATTATTTAAGATATCATCAATAACTCATTTTCAATTCATAATTTTACTGCTGCAAGTTGGATGCTTGTTAGATAAAATTTTAATCATTAACAGAAAATAGTATTAAGTATTTTTTATAGATTTAATGAGTAGCTCTTTTTTTCTTTCTTCGTTGATTTTGTTGATTTCTTTTGTTTGCAAGATAATCATTAAAGGCAATGTAAATAGATGGTATTATAGGCGGAAACGAAGATTCTTGAAATACTAGAATTTGACTATTTTCGGTTTCTCACAAAAATAAAACCAATATTTGAATCGAAATAAAAGTTATCATTAGAAAAAATATTGAATCAAACAACACAAAAGTGAATATACACACCTTCTTCGTAACCCATCCCATGATATTTCTGGTTTACTCACGATTGCGAATTGATTTGCTCCATCGACATCAAAAAAACCAGTTCCTGATACATGGGATACCTTTCGGAAGCTAGTTTCCCCAAGTTTAAGGCATTAGCGCTTTATCGATCCACTAAAAATTAAATTCCAAATGATTTGATACCGACAATTTCGAACATCGGTTGGTTCCAATTGATCTGTTGACATGAAACGTAATAAATAGTTTGTTAGGATTAATGAAATACCGGATTCCAGAGAAGGAGAATTCTCCTGTGCATAAATGTGTGACAAATCCACGATTCCCAAGGCAATTGTTGCTTGAATATAAAACGAGGACTTTCTCCAACTACGATCTTTATATTTGGTGGAATCATCATCGGCTGAAGAGTGGTTCAGTTTTGAGAGTCAGCTTTTGCATTGGTTTTGATGATGTTTCCCATAAGAGAATTTTTGTGAAATAGAATTGGGGGTTAAAGATATTCGGTCAAAATAGCTTTTACAATAAAGGCCAGAGCTTTCTTTCTATTTGTGGCATTTATGCCAGGATCATCATTGACAGTAAATCTAAGTTTTGGAATCTTCATTAATGCTAACTTCTAATCTAAGAGTTAACCACTTCTGATGTAAATATCAAAGAAATTTTAAGGATATCAAAAACCTTTACTTTGATGAATCCAATGAAAAATTGGATAGTTTTTTAATGTAATAAAAATGATTTGTGTAATTTGTTTTTTTGCATATGGTGTGATTCAGCTGCTATTTAAATAAATTCGACAAATACATGTTCCCTATTAAACGCGGCTTATGCACTTTTTATACACGATTAGCCATGGTTTTGTATAAATATTTTATTTTATTTTATTTTAATTAATTGGTCTTATAAAAATATTTAATATCATAAAAACAATATATTTGTTTAAAAAAATAAATTATATGTAAAATTGATTTTAAAACATTTTGTAATTTTAAACCTTTTACATTTTAGTAAAGAAAATTCAATAATTGCAATTTCTTCAATTTAATTTCAAGATTTTTATTAATTTTAGCATTATTTTTATTTTATTTCATAATTTAACAATATACATATTTCCTTTTTAACAACTTTTTTATTTGAAAAATATTTGTATAGTTTGATTGCTATTCTCAAGAAATTTAAAATTGCTTGACATTCCTTTTCTGATAAACTTTTTAAGTTAGAATTGTTAATTTAAGGTCTTAACTCACTCCATAAAAATTTCTCATACAGTAAAAATGATTCAACATATTTAAAATTTTCTATATAAAGTTATATAATTTCTATGCCATCATGTTTCAAATCGGAAATTTTATTAGCAGTAACAGTCTCAATCTGTTGATTTGAGTTTCTATTTTTTTGGAATTTAAAAATAATTAAATCATTTTTTTTGAGTTGATATAAGTTTTTGAATCAAAATTAACTTTGCCACCAGGAATATACTTTGAGAACGTCTATTTAGCTTCATTTATCGATAATAGGAACCCAATATTTTTTCTGAGTGAAGGCATTAATTTATTAAGTTTAAATATTAGCAAAGTTTTATTTTACCTTTGGTAAACCAATCACATTGTATAAAAGTAATTGCTATAATGCTAATAAACCATTAATATTAAAAAATAGTGAAAGAGATATTTGCGATATTATTTCGTTATGAATAATTCTATTGACTTCTGCTTCAATCTTGACTATTAAGAGCTCGATATCTATGTAAAGAGTCTAAATTTGCATTACATTAACTTGAAGTATATAATTCGGAAGTGCTGACGATAATTTTTCACACATATTATTGAGATGGTCGAAAAAAGAGTATCTTCAATGTGAGTACTCTGCAACTTTTACATGATTGAGCATTGACCAGTGCCACTACCATCATCTGGGTCACCAGTTGGTCCTTTAATTGAGCCGTTGCCAGGAGCGATAATTGAGAGTGGATTGAATGAAGATTGATTGTTGGTTGTTGGTTGCATTTTGTTTAAGTTATTTGATTTGATTTAAACTGAATTTGAGGATTCCTCTTCTTTTATTTCTTTTGGTTGGATTGAATGAAAAGAAATTAGGAAGGCAAGATCAGTTTTATAGAAAAAGGAATGATAAGAAACAATATTAATTGAAGCAGAATGTTAAAAAAGTTAAATTATATTCTATTTAATCATAAATTTAACAAATGAATTGTTATGCTATGCAAACAATATCCTAAAAACGGATCAGCTTTTAAAATTGACCATTTTAGTCGAAAAAGGCAAGATTTGGGTCATTGTTCTTTGCGCTACAATATTATTGAACGGATGGATGAATTTACAATGCCATAAACAGGCTTTTTAAAAGGGTATTCTTCAAAAATTGTTATAGTTGTACAAACTCTAAATTTTGATTGAGTCTAAGATTGTGAATGGATATCTTTTTTAAAAATTTTCTTAAACAAATATACTTTAAATATTGGGAATAAAATGACTTTCATTTTTAAATTTAGAATTGATTTGAGTAGAAATGACACTATTTTTAAATTAAATTTTTATTTATATTAGGTCTAAATAACCTCTTGCTAATTATTCGCCTAGTTTTAGAATAAATTATAAAGATGTTTAATTATATAACTCACTTTGCATTCGTATTTCATTTTAATAATAAGTTTTACCTCCAAATATTCCTTTTAAATGACAAAATTGACTATAAACTCTTATTATTCAAATTTAAACACGCTAAAGAATGAAATAACTTGGTCAATATTAGATAATTTTATAGTTTCCCAAAGAATTTATGTTCAACAATCTTTCATATTCATTCGACCACCATCTCGTTTCCATTCTTCAATTCTTAAGTCGAAAATAGGAAGATAGGGTAATTTCAATTATAAAGAACAATATAGATATTATGCGAGTTGCGGAGTAGATATTGTTCTGCTTGAACTATAAATATTTTTGAATTTTGTAATCTGAAGTTTAAATACTAATAAAAAAATTTTAAATTAACGTTTAGACAATGCTTCATTTTTAACTTTTTAGTTTTATTTTCCAATTGTTTTTAACCATGAAGAGCTTTGCACTTTGTTTATTTATGTTCTTTAATAATTTTTTGAGGGTATTTTCTAAACCCTGAAAATTTAAAAATTTTATTTTCTGATTGTATATTATTTTTTCGTTAATATTAAGAAATACAGTATTTTCTATAAGTTTTTTATGATTAAATTAACATATTTTACTATCTAAATAATAATGAATCTAAATTTTGGATAATTTTATATCGAATTTTGTATAAATATTTGTTTGACAATCTTGAGATATTCAAAATTAAATAATTTTATATTAAATAATAATCCTTGAAAATATTTTCTTATATTTATTGCTATAAATTCATCAATAAAAAATAAATTCTAAATTTATATCAGAAATTTTGTTGCTTAATAACTATAAGTTCAAAATAGTATTAAAAATATATTCTTTCACAAAAGCAATCGTTTTTAGAGGCATTTTTTCAATTGTCAGCATAATAAACTTCGATATTTTATTTCTATTATTAATTTATATTAAAAGTAAAAATTGGGGCTTAAATTTCTTCTAAATATTTTTAAGCAAACTCATAACTTCAAATAAAAATAGTGCCATAGAATATTTTGAGTGTGGAGAAATAATTGAATTTTAATTCGATGATATATATTAATTCCAAGCTTTTAATCACTTTGCTTTCAAAAACTTAATAATTTTGAAGATGAATATGGGGTAAATAAAATAGATTTTGTTTACTTTTTACAAAGGTTTATCTCTGTTTCAGCTGTTGGGGTGAGTTTTTCTAATTTCAAGATTTTCATGATGTGCTCAAAAATCCGATAAAAATAGAATTTGGTGAATTATATCAATATATGTTTTCGGAACAAATTTTCTTGGAGAAATTCTTTATGCAAAGAGGAAATATTGCTTAAGTGCATTAATATTTGTTAAATAGGGTTTCATTTTCCTGTTATCTATAGTGTATCATAATGATAATAAATAGCTTTATAGTATTTGTTACCTTGAATATTTTCTTAATAATGTCGCTAACACTCTAAAAATGGCTTATTTTTTATTAGGTTAAATCAAGATTTTGAGTGAATCTAGTTATGATTAATATAAAATATGATAAAAATCTAATTGAGCCTAATATCCCTAGCATCAAAGAGAGAGATATTTTTTTATTTATTTTTGACAGTTTATTAATTCACCGAAATAATTAAGAAATAATTTCATAATATTACAGAATTGAAATTTTAATGGAGTAGATAAGTTATTAATATTTAATACACAAATAGATTCAATGAAAAAACCTTGGTTTTAAAGTTGCTAAAGCAAAAAATCCTTAGAATTGATAATTTGAATTTTTTTTTCGAAATTTCCAGCTTCAACACAAAAGCGAGAAATCAAACAATTAAGATAACTAAATAATTCAAACCATAGAATTTTTCATGACTGATTTTAATGATTTTCACACTATTGAGAATTGAATGATCGCAGTTTTCTTGTCAGAGGCTCTAGATTAATTCTGTGGAAAGTTTCAAAATAGACTTTGGGAAATAGCTTTATTCAGTAGGGAATAATCGTATAAAAGAATAAGCTTCACTTTTTTGCTGAATATATGAATAATTTGAAAGCTATATAAAGAAATTCAAGATTTTTGCTACTGCTTTGCTGATAAGTTTTCAAATTAAAATAACAATTAAAAGTAATATAATTTATATTTTAAAAATTTGATTTAACTTAAAATATTTTCCTGCATGGTGAAAACGACTTCACAGTTTTTTAAAACTAAATTCAGAAATTAAATATCAAGACTTTTTAATTCAGGTTTTGGTTTTTTACAAGGTTTATGATCATCTTAATATTCGAATGCTTTGAGTTGAGTTAGTAATAATTGACTAGTTTCTTATTTAACTTTCAAATTTCACTTCGTCATTAAGAAATATACTTTTATGGGTCCAATTAGCTTGATTTTGTTTTGAGAAA
Organism: Geosiphon pyriformis; assembly: GCA_016748015.1. Taxonomy (NCBI): domain Eukaryota; kingdom Fungi; phylum Glomeromycota; class Glomeromycetes; order Archaeosporales; family Geosiphonaceae; genus Geosiphon; species Geosiphon pyriformis. The sequence goes on along the minus strand of JAAOMT010000200.1, from coordinate 897,339 downwards.
AAAGATTTTATGGCTCTTGAATTAAAGCATTTTATTACCAAATTTAAATACTAGGATATTTAATTTAACCTTTGGTAAAACCAATCAAATTATATTACTATAATGCTAATATACAATTAATATTAAAAAATTATGAAAGAAAAATATGCGATATCTATTCATTATAAATAATTCTATTGACTTTTGCTTTAATATTGATTATTATTAGCTAGATAACTATGCATTAACTTAAAGTATATAATTCGGAAGTGCTGACGATAATTTTTCACACTTATTATTGGATGGTCGAAAAAAGAGAATTTTTAATATAAATACTCTGCGAATTTTACATGATTGAGCATTGACCAGTGCCACTGCCATCGTCTGGGTCACCGGTTGGTCCTTTAATTGAGCCGTTGCCAGGAGCGATGATTGAGAGTGGATTGAATGAAGATTGATTGTTGGTTGTTGGTTGCATTTTGTTTAAGTTATTTGATTTAATTTGAATTTGAATTTGAGAATTCAGTTTCTTTTCCTTTTCTTTAAGTTCTTTTGGTTGGATTGAATGAAAGAAATTGGGAAGGCACGACCAGTTTTATAGAAAAAGATGTGATTAGAAACAATACTAATTAAGCAGAATATTAAAAAAGCCTAATTCGATCATAAATTTGACAGATGCATTGTTAAGCTATGCTAACAATATTCTAAATACGGATTTTAAGATTGATAATTTTTACTCGAAAAAGGCAAGTTTTAGGTCATTGTTCTTTGCATTACAATATTATAGAATGAATGCATGAATTTACAATGCCGTTAACAGACTTTTGAGTTATAGTTGTACAAAGAATACATGTTTATTCACGGACAATGCTAAGAACTTTAAATTTCTATTATTCAATTTTTGATGTTTAACAACATCTTAATGCAAGAAAATTTATGACTACCATGCAAAATACTTTTGAATTAAAGATTTTAAATATGATTTTTTTGGAATCTCTTTACAAGTGAAATGTGTGGAAAGATTTATGTTCGAAATTCAGTGAATGTGAAATAAAATAGCATTTTTGTTTTCTTAGTAAAAGTATCAATCTATGAACAAACGCTTTTAAATTCAGAATTGATTTGGATAGAAATGATAGTAATTTTAAATTAAAGTTTTATTTGTATTAGGTTCAAATAAGCTCTTGCTAATTATTCGCCTAGTTTTAGAATAAATTATAAAGATGTTTAATTATATAACTCACTTTGCATTCGTATTTCATTTTAATAATAAGTTTTACCTCCAAATATTCCTTTTAAATGACAAAATTGACTATCAACTCTTATTATTCAAATTTAAACACGCTAAAGAATTAATAATTTGGTCAATATTAGATAATTTCATAGTTTCCCAAAGAATTTATGTTCAACAATCTTTCATATTCATTCGAGCACCATCTCGTTTCCATTCTTCAATTCTTAAGTCGAAAATAGGAAGATAGGGAAATTTCAATTATAAAGAACAATATAGATATTATGCGAGTTGCGGAGTAGATATTGTTCTGCTTGAACTATAAATATTCTTTGAATTTTATAATCTGAAGTTTAAATAGTAATAAATAATGTTAAATTAACGTTTAGACAATACATTTATAATAACGGCAGTTTTATTTTCCCATTGTGTTATACCATAAAGAGCTTTACATCGGGGCATTTTTTCCTTTAAAAAATTTTGAGAGTATTTTCTACATTCTACAAATTTAAGAATATTAATCTCTGATTAAATATTTCAGCAGTCTTTAGAAGTTATTTGATGATAAATTAGCATCTTTAACCATTTAAACAATAATTAAGTTGCATTTTTCAAATTTGATTTTCAATTTTTATGTAAAACCACTTTGGTCATTCCAGATTCTAATGCTTATTGTTATCAAGAAAATTTTAAGCTTAGATTACAATAAAAAAGAAATTCTAAATTTTTACATCAAGAGTTTAATGCTTAATAGCTAAAAGTCATGAAAAATACAATGTAATATTGTTTTTTCTTAAAGCAGTATTAAAAATATAGTTTTTGCAAAAGCAATATTTTATAGAAGCATTTTTAGTATAATAAACTTTGGCATTTTAACTTCTATTATCAATTCATATTACAAGTATAAATTAGAGATTAGATTTTTTCCAGTGTTAAAAGATATTTTTAGGAAAAATTGATGACTTTAAATAAAAAAATCGAATAGAATAATTTGAGCGTAAATAAAACAGTTAATTTTAATTTCAATGAATTTTGTTAAGAGAAATATAGTTTATTGCAAGCTTTTAATTTCTTTCCTCTCAAAATTTATTAATTTTTAAGGTAAATATCAGGTATGAGTTGAGTTAGTAAAGATTGAACAGGTTCTTATTTGACTTTCAAGTTTCACTTTGATATTAAGTGAGATATTTTTAAAGGTCCAAATAGCTTTATTTTACTTGAACAAAAAAAGATTTTTTGGTTCAAAAATTAAAGCCTATTATTATCAAATTTACATATTAAGAATATTTTGTTAAAACTAACCAAATTATATTACTCTAGTGCTAATACACAATTAATATTAAATAATAGTGAAATAAAAATATGCCGTATCCTTTAGTTGCGAGTAATTCTATCGACCGTTAATTATTAAGAACTAGATATCTATGTAAAGAGTCCGAATTTGCATTATATTAACTTGAAGAAGTGCCGACGATAATTTTTCATACAATTTACTGGGATGGTCGAAAAAAGAGAATCTTCAATATGAATACTCTGGAACTTTTACATAATCGAACATTGACCAGTGCCACTACCATCGTCTGGGTCACCAGTTGGTCCTTTAATTGAGCCGTTGCCAGGAGCAATGATTGAGAGCGGATTGAATGAGGATTGATTGTTGGTTGTTGGTTGCATTTTGTTTAAGTTATTTGATTGATTTAATTTGAATTTGAGAATTCAATTTCTTTTCCTTTTCTTTTAGTTACTTTGGTTGGGTTGAATGAAAAGAAATTGGGAAGACACGATCAATTTTATAGAAAAAGATATGATTAGAAACAATATTAACTGAAGCAGAATGTTAAAAAAGTCAAACCATTATTCAATTTAATCATGAATTTGATAAACGCATTGTTTAGCTATACTAACAATGTCCTAAAAACGGATCAGCTTTTAAAATTGATTATTTTAGTCGAAAAAGGCAAGAGGTGGGTCATTGTTTTTTGCACAACAATATTATAGAACGGATGCATGAATTTACAATGCCGTAAACAGGCTTTCAAAATGGTTTTCTTCAAAAAGGTATTATAGTTGTACAAAGAATACTTATTATTCACAGACAATGTTAAAAACTCTAATTTCGGTTATTTCAGTTTCTAATGTTTAACTGTATGCTAATGAGTATTACATGCAAGAAAATTTATCACTAGCATGCAAAATACCTTTGAATTTAAGATTGCAAATGAATATATTTTTAAAACCTTTACATAAGCAAATATACCAAAAAAATCGTGAATAAATTGACTTTTAGTACAAGTATCAATCTATAAACGGAATGCTTTTGAATACCAAAATTAATCTGAATTGATATGAGAGAAACTTTGAATTAATAAGTAATTAGTAAAAAATATTATTTATGTTATGAGGCTTTAAAAACTTTTTGCTAAGTGTGCATATGAAAATTTATTTTAAAAAGCTCGAATTTTTCGATCTACCCATACCAAATTGACACTTATTATTATTTTAGTTTTTAGATAAATTTGCTACCCTCTCCTGTATTAATTGTAAGGATTCCTGCTTTGTAATTTAATTATTTCAACGCCTTATTCGAATAGCTGCTAATTAGAGATTCAAACCGAAACCTGCTAAAGGGCGAAACAATTTAACCCAATTTAAATAATTCGTTATTTTTCAAAAAAGGATGTCATGTTTAACTGTTTATTTCTAAATTTTAATATATATTATATTAGTTTTTTGTTTTCTAGTCTAATAACCTTCTATCGTGACACTTTATATATTTATGTCAATTTTTTTTTGCCCGTAAAATTTTTAAATTAGAAACAATAATTCAAAAACTTAAATGAGTTATGTCATCAAAATTTAAATTAAGCTAAAAAAAGTAGCGAAAAATGGCTCATAACATTTAAAATTACTTTAAATAGTAGTTATGCATTTCCTACAGCAAAATCAAAAATTTTATTAGCAGTAAAAACTTCAGATTTTTTATTTAGGTTTCTTTTTTTTTGGGATTCAAAATATCTAAGGCTCAATTTTTGCGTTGAATAATTCACTTTTCAAGTTCACTAAGAATATACCTTAAAAGTGCCCGAGTAGCTGTATTTTATTTATGATATAAAACCAAATTTTTTCTTGAAAAAAAAGTTCTATAGTTCTTCAGTTAAAGCATTCCTTTATTAAGTTTAGATGCTAGAAGTATTTTTTTTGAACTTTAGTAAAACCAATGACTTTTATAAAAGTAATGCTAATAGATAATTAATATTAATAAATAGTGAAAGAAAAATATGCGATATCATTTCATTATAAATAATTCTATTGACTTTTGCTTTAATATTGATTAATAATAGCTAGATAACTATGTAAAGAGTCTAAATTTGCATTACATTAACTTGAAGTATATAATTCGGAAGTGCTGATGATAATTTTTCACACTTATTATTGGATGGTCGAAAAAAGAGAATTTTCAATATATATACTCTGCGAATTTTACATGATTGAGCATTGACCAGTGCCACTGCCATCGTCTGGGTCACCGGTTGGTCCTTTAATTGAGCCGTTGCCAGGAGCGATGATTGAGAGTGGATTGAATGAAGATTGATTGTTGGTTGTTGGTTGCATTTTGTTTAAGTTATTTGATTTAATTTGAATTTGAATTTGAGAATTCAGTTTCTTTTCCTTTTCTTTAAGTTCTTTTGGTTGGATTGAATGAAAGAAATTGGGAAGGCACGACCAGTTTTATAGAAAAAGATGTTATAAGAAACAATATCAATTGAAATAGAATGCTAAAAAAGTTATATTATATTCCAATTTAACATATGAATTGTTATGCTATGCAAACAATATCCTAAAAAATGGATCAGCCTTTATAATTGATTATTTTAGTCGAAAAAGGCAAGAGGTAGGTCATTGTTCTTTGCACTACAATATTATAGAATATAGAACGGATGGATGAATTTACAATGCCGTAAACAGGCTTTTTAAAAAGGGTATTCTTCAAAACGTGTTATGGTTGTACAAAATCTAAATTTTGATTGAGTCTAAGATTGTGAATGGATATCTTTTTTAAAAATTTTCTTAAACAAATATACTTTAAATATTGGGAATAAAATGACTTTCATTTTCAAATTTAGAATTTATTTGAGTAGAAATGACACTATTTTTAAATTAAATTTTATTTATATTAGGTCTAAATAACCTCTTGCTAATTATTCGCCTAGTTTTAGAATAAATTATAAAGATGTTTAATTATATAACTCACTTTGCATTCGTATTTAATTTTAATAATAAGTTTTATCTCCAAATATTCCTTTTAAATGACAAAATTGACTATAAACTCTTATTATTCAAATTTTTAATCCGCTAAAGAATGAAATAACTTGGGCAATTTTAGATAATTTTATATTTTCCTAAAGAATCTATGTCAACAATCTTTAATCTTCATTCGAGCACCATCTCGCTTGATAAGGAAATTTCAATTATAACGACAATATAGATGTTATGCGAGTTTTGGAGTAGATATTGTTCTGCTTGAACTATAAATATTCTTTGAATTTTATAATCTGAAGTTTAAATAGTAATAAAAAATGTTAAATTAACGTTTAGACAATTTATTCATAATAACGTCAGTTTTATTTTCCCATTGTGTTTAACAATGTAGAGTTTTACATCTGGGCATTTTTTTTCTTTAGAAATTTTTGAGAGTATTTCCTACATTCTACAAATTTAAGAGTAGTAATCTCTGATTAAATAATTGAGCATTCTTTAGAAGTTTTTTGATGATTAATTAGCATCTTTAACTATTTAAACAATAATTATGTTGCATTTTTCAAATTTGATTTTCAATTTTTATGTAAACCACTTTGGTCATTCCAAATTCTAATACTTATTAGAGAGTTTGCGCTACAATGATTTTCTTTGTAAATTTATCTGTAGCCACAAATTTGTGGCTACAGATAAATTTAAAACCGGAATTCTTTGTACAAGTAAGAGATTTTTGTTATCTAATTTTTTGCAATCTGTAGCCAAAAGCTGACAAGGTATGTCTTAAAATATGTCCAAACCTAAGAGAGATATTCTCAAACCTATTTTAAGACTGTGGACCATTTTTATTGTTAGTGAATAAGTATTCACTATACTAACTGATGGAATTCGGAAGTGCCCAACAAGTTGTTCTATCTGTATTTTGTTGAATCTATAAGCCGTTGTCTTCAATATACTTTTCAAAACATTATTGTTACATTAATCATATAAAACTTTTATCTTCATACCGGAAAAATGCTACACACGTTCCCTCATCAAGTGCATTTAGATCAAGTCTCGTATTGGGAATCAATGGACGTTCAGGTTCAAATATTGTCTTCATTGTTATGGCCAGTTGCTGTTGACGCTTATGAAGTAGTAGCAGAAGTGTAGCCATTCGCAGGCTGTCAAAAGTCAAGTTCTCGGACTCCATATGGTGAGATTTGATACGCTTTTGCATTAAAATTACGTGAAATCACTAGCCAATTGCAGAAATAAATTTACAAGGAAAATCATTGTAGCACAAACTCTGTTCTACAATGAATTCCATTTGGGACTGCTAGAAGTAAATTTACAAAGAAATCATTGTAGCGCAAACTCTCTATTGTTATAAAGTCATCAATAAATTTTAAGCTTAGATTACAATAAAATATAAATTCTAAATTTTGCATCAAAATTTTAATGCTTAATAGCTAAAAGTACAAAAAAAACCTGAAAATACAATGCAGTATTAAGAGTTATAGTTTTTCGCAAAAGCAATTTTTTTATAGGCATTTTTTTAATTGTTAGTATAATAAACTTGGGCATTTTAACTTCTATTATCAATTCATATTACAAGTATAAATTAGAGATTAGATTTTTTTCAATGTTAAAAGATATGTTTAAGAAAAATTCATAACTTCAAATAAAAAAATGGAATAGAATAATTTGAGCGTAAATAAAACAGTAATTTTAATTTCAATCAATTTTGATAGGAGAAATATATTTCAAAGATTGGTTTATATATATTTATCACAAGCCTTTAATCTCTTAACTTTCAAAAATTTAATAATTTTCAAGGTAAATATCAGTTATGAGTTGAGTTAGTAAAGATTGAACAGGTTCTTATTTGACTTTCAAGTTTCACTTTGATATTAAGTGAGATATTTTTAAAGGTCCAAATAGCTTTATTTTACTTGGACAAAAAAAGATTTTTTGGTTCAAAAATTAAAGCCTATTATTATCAAATTTACATATTAAGAATATTTTGTTAAAACTAACCAAATTATATTACTCTAGTGCTAATACACAATTAATATTAAATAATAGTGAAATAAAAATATGCCGTATCCTTTAGTTGCGAGTAATTCTATCGACCGTTAATTATTAAGAACTAGATATCTATGTAAAGAGTCCGAATTTGCATTATATTAACTTGAAGAAGTGCCGACGATAATTTTTCATACAATTTACTGGGATGGTCGAAAAAAGAGTATCTTCAATGTGAGTACTCTGCAACTTTTACATGATTGAGCATTGACCAGTGCCACTACCATCATCTGGGTCACCAGTTGGTCCTTTAATTGAGCCGTTGCCAGGAGCGATAATTGAGAGTGGATTGAATGAAGATTGATTGTTGGTTGTTGGTTGCATTTTGTTTAAGTTATTTGATTGATTTAATTTGAATTTGAGAATTCAATTTCTTTTCCTTTTCTTTTAGTTACTTTGGTTGGGTTGAATGAAAAGAAATTGGGAAGACACGATCAATTTTATAGAAAAAGATATGATTAGAAACAATATTAATTGAAACAGAATGTTAAAAAAGCCAAAACATTATTCCCATTAATCATAAATTTGATAGACGCATTGTTAAGCTACGCTAACAATGTCCCAAAAACATGTCTAAAAGGCAAAAGGTTGGTCATTGTTCTTTGTACTACAATCTATTATATGAATATACAATGTCGTAAACGGACTTTCGAAAGGGTATTCTTCAAAATGTGTTATCGTTGTACGAAAAATACTTGTCTATTCACAGACAATGCTAAAAACTCTAAATCTTAATTATTCCAGTTTCTGATTTTTAACTCCATAATAAGCTAGATATAGAAGAAACATTATCATTATGTTGAAAGTTAAAGATCGTGAATGGGGTCTTTTTAGATTTTTTCAGAATTAAAAGCTTTGGGATTATATTTTTGTTGGTGTGAAAATAATTTGAATGATTTTAGATAATTTAATTTTTTTCAAGGAGTTTATTTTTAACAATCCTCATCCGGATTTGAGCACTATTTCAATTCTTAAGTCAAAATAGGAATATAGGAAATTTCATTTAGGATAAACAAGACATTTGTTGTGCCAGTTTTGAAGTAGATATTGTCCTGCTGTAAATATAGATTTTATAAACTAAACCTTAGATACGAATAAATAAATATCAAATTAACGGTTAGACAATTCATTCATTTTTAATTTTCAGTTTTTTTATCTCATTTTATTCACTTATGCTTATAATTTAGGAACTCTCCTCAAGCTCAGTAAAACTTTTATTCAATGGATAGCTGCTTGCAATTTCCCATAGAAAACGCCCAACGAATAGATATCAGATGCTGCGGTATATCTATATGTTTCATCTTCAAAGGTAACTGGGTCTTTGTAAGGAACTAACCACACAAACCTTAGTATGATGAAATCGTATTCTTTTCTGATCTTGATAGTCCAGAATTTGTTAAAATCGCTTTCTCATCATGTACGAGAAAATTTTTTGAGGGCTCAAATTATAAAAAAATCTTCGATTTATAATTAATTGAATCAAAAGATTTTTAGTTTTAAATAAACAACTCACTAATTCTCTATTAATTATATTGTTCTTGTCCAAATATGTTATAGCGTCGATTGTATTTTTCGCTAGTTCAATTTTCTTACTAATCCCAAGCAATTCAAAATGATTCTTTAAATAGCCTCGAAGTGTAACTCCATTTGCATATTGTAATACAAAAATATAGTCTCCGCTAAGATCTGAAATAAGACATAATTTTATCTTGTGTCAAACCGAAAAATTGAGTGATATATGGATTTTTTTTAATTACCCAGATCGTGTAAAATTCTCACCTTGGTAGAAAATTGTTTAGATATTTCAAATAATTTTCTAAGCTAGAAAGATTAAAAATTTCTCCAAATAATACCTCCCGTTTGAAATTTCTTTTCTCTCTTTGTGAAATCAGCTAGTTGAAAAGTTTCTTAAATACAACCTTAATGCTTTTTGATTCCTAAGTACAATATGAAACATCACTATAGCCACCTTTCGCAATAAGAGTAGTCTGGCCAAATTCCATGAATTCTATGTTAAATATTGGATTAATATCAGGTTCCATCGGTCATTGAATGGGAATTTTTGAAACAAAACTCATTTTGATTTAGAATGTGGATGACAAAAATGTGCAACCAGAAATTTACAAAATTCACTCACTACTATTAAAATTCCAGCGGAAATCAATGGCGATGCAACCAAGATCGCCAAATTGACTGACTTTTAATTTTTGTGGAATTTAATGCCAAAAAGGATTAGGGATGTGATAGAAGCAAAAGGTAAAAATACAAATTGTTAAAGAAAACCTGATCCTTTAAATATGGTTGTGAAATCATTTACAATACACTAAATATGATCAAATTTAAAAATCTTTATTAAAATATAACTATAGTAATTAATTTTTTATATAAGACTGTTCCAATGAACTATTCCTGTTGTTTTTCCAAAGAGCTCAATAGTTTTAATTGTCCTGTTGTTAAAAAAACATCTTAATTTTTCCTAATTATTGGATATTTATTAGTTAAATTTTCAAATCAAAAGAAATAAACATTAGCATATGAAAAATTTTAATGTTTTTGCATAACTTAATAAAAAAAATTTTGATATCATTTTGAAAAATTGTAAATTTTTTATTTGATTAAGCTTTAATGTATAATATATTTTAAAAATTAATAAAAAATAAAGTATTAGGATAAAATTATGTATTAATAAAAAAATTCGATTTTCTTATATCATAAATTTGGGTTTGAAAGATATTTAACCCATTTTTTTTTGTAATAATATTTAAACTTAGCAATAAAATTTTAGTCAATAAATAAAGTCACCTAAAAAATTGCAATCTATCTTGATTTTTTTGGCTTCTGTAATAATAAAACATTATTTAAAACTTTTTAAAATTTATAAGCTAGTATAAATTTCTTAAGAGAAAAATTAGGTTTAAAACAAATAAAACAAATAAGAAACATAAAAAAATTACATATTTTTAATTTTACAAATATTCAAAAAAATTTATTGATTGATTCCCATAAATATATATTCAAATAAAATTTATACAAAAATAATTTTATTATGCATGTAAAATATAAAAAATATTTATTTAATGTTAATATATTTTAATATATTTTTAAATACCAACAACATAAGTTTTCTAATAATGTAAATTATTATACAATTTTAGATAACCTTATTTTTTAAACTTAATAACCTTCCAAAATTAATACAAAACTTGTTTATTAAGTATAACTGTTTTAAAAAAACAGATTGTATATAATATTATGAATATAATTTTGTAAAAAATTTATATTATTATACAACTTAAACAATCTTATATTAAATCTGATAACCTGACATAAAACTTGTTCACCAAGTATGGCAGTTTTGAGAAGACAAACTCTATAATTTGAAATTGTAACCATGTAACAATAAAGATCACGTTGGTTGCAACTTATTAAGGTACTATTTTTATTAAAAAGAATGTGCACTTATAAGAGATGCATTTAGAAAGAGTTCTCTGTATTGTTATTATTTTTACCAGCCCAGAAGTCTTGACCAAAACCTTTTCCACCAATTCAGATCGAGAGTTTCTTGAACAGGTGGAGAAATAATCCAAGGGGGTGCGTCATTTAAACAGTTTCCCATAATATACCCAAAATAAGGGCCATTATTTGGTAAAAAATTTGGGTTTGTAAACTGAGCATTACATTCCTATAGTATTCAATTGATTCAAGTTATTTTTACGTCTAAAAAAATAAAAATTATCATAATGGTAAAATACTAACCTGGCTTTCCAACTGAATCGCAGGCCGATTAGGCTGATAAATTATCGGCCCGAGGCATATAAAGGTCTTACCCGTAGGACATTCACAATCATCAGATTCAATCCAAATTTCTGTATTACTTTGCACATAAAACATCTGCTCCGTACTTAGTGGAAGTTTTGGTACGTAATCATCCAGGTTTGTCACCCTTTTTACAGAAATTCTTTCTCCATCGTTTATATCATCAAATTGTTGCACGAATTCCCTGTTGCCTAGATGCGGCTGTCCAAAAGTATATACTTTCAGAGGTATATTTAGATCCAAGTGAATCATTTCCAACATTTGTAACACTGCATAGACTAAAAAAATAACCATCACTTTTAATTGAATTTGCAAGATGATATTGAACCAAAGTTGAGGGAAGATTTCGTCTCACCACCACCAGAACCATGCCCAACGGCCACAATTACTTTAATATTGTGTTCTTTTATAGCCGATAAAATAAGTGGCGTAATTTGTCCGTTGGTTCTCTGAAAGTTTTCATAAAAGATTCTATCAACTTTAGCTCCAATAGCCGCTGGAATTGTTGTAGGATAGTCGACAAGTTGATTATTTCGAGTTGACCAGTATTGCTGATTATCAACCCTAGATTCTCCTCTAACCATTAAAATTAATCTGTAATCACGTACGGTAACCGCCGCTAAATATGATGAATAATTTAAATGCTTAAGGTCATTTTTAAACGATTTACTTGTAAAATTTTATTGTTTATCTTAAAACTTACCATAAATCCCAGGGCCAACCAAGTTATTTTGACCCAAACAATATGATCGCATTGCCCACCATGCATATTCATCAATACGATCACGTTTTATATTAGGAACTTGGTATTCACTCTTGATACCACCTTGACTAAGGTTTGACCTTGCAATCTGTTTAGTTTTATGACTACTAGGTGGATTGATAACGTGGATACGTTTAATAGGGTTTACTTCCCGGAAGCTCTTTACAAACAGAGGTAATTTGTTCAAGAAAAGGTCTTTTACCAATTTGATTAAAAGATTAGTATTTAGAGTGAAAGAATTTTTATTTAAAGTCATACCGTTTAAGATTTTTACCATAGATGATGAAGATAGCGAATTCGAGAAAAAAGATGGCAAATAGAGCTTTTAATAACCAAGTAACACTGTTGCTTTTAGTCATCATTTTCAAAGATTTAGTATAAAATCCAATTTTTATTTCCAGGGAAAAGTTTAAATAGTTATGAAAAAATTTTATAGAGATAAAACACGGAGAGACATTAGATTTTTTACATGGTTTCAAAATCTCCATCTGACCCATAATTAGCGACGGAAAAATTATTCCGAGTCGCCAAGACAAAAAGTCAGCAAGTCGAAAAATATTCCGGGGCTTATTTAAGATTGTGAAATCCCTTTTGTGATTTTTTTTAATTTTTTTTGATGGCTTTGGAAAAAATAAAGCTCAAAAAAATTAAAAAGGCCTAAACCATTTTTCCCATTTCAATCTTTGAAAACTTTTATTGGTTGATGAAAATCTTTCATCTTGATATCTTGAACGTAACAAATATTCTATGAATTTTGGAATCAAATATGAAACTGATTCAAAATGATGCTATCGATCCTTTGCTATTGGCACTCCGAAACTTTATATGACGTTCAAAATTCCAAAGATTTTCCAGTTTTTAATATTTTATTTTCTTCAGGTACTTGTTGATTTGATAAAAACCAGCTATTCAACATTTGAAAAATTTAATTTTTATTATGAATTTAAAAATAGAATGTTTATAATTATTGATTTTATATAGGAGTCTATCTATTTATATAGGAAAGAATTTTAAATTTGTGCTTGAGATATTAATGTGTGAGACTTTCTTTATAGTTTCAATTCAGTTATTAAAAACTCCTAGCATATTTAAAAAAGAATATTATTTTAATTTGGTGAGGTTTTTTTAGTTCCACCAGTCTAATAGTAAAATTATTGGAAATTACCTTAATTTGTGCTTTTGCAGAATCAAATATTTAAAATCTACATTTTTTGAAACAAGGAATTTATATATAAATATTTTAAAAATTTTATTGTATAAGAATGAAAAAATCAAACGTCAATGATTTTGCAACAGACTCTACCTTAATACCATATATTATCTGCCTATTATAAAGTATAAAAAATGAATAACAATCTAAACTTTTTTCCCAACTTCTGATAAAAAGCAATCAGTTATGAATAAAATCGCTCTCAGAAAATTCTTCATTAATTTAAGAAATGAATTTTAAACCTTAAAGCCTTATTTAAAAATTAATTTGATTCACAAATTATAAATTTATTCTTAAAAAAAAATAACAATGAAAATTCTTATATATATTTCCTATATACAAACCCAGAAGATTTTTTTATTGAAGATATTTAATGCTAATGCTATAATATATATAAAAATTAATATTTTGTATGGCCTTCTTCAGCATTTATACAAGTTTGAATACAGACGCTATGACTGTTAGTAAGTAACACCTCTTCGAGGGGGTTTGCCCATTCTTCTTTTATTAGCTTAATAAAAATTTTTTTTGAAACACTCTTTTTTTGCCTCCATTTCTTTTACTCTTTTCTCTACATTATGCTTTAATACAGCCCAAAAGTTCTTAATGGGGTTGAGATCCAAGTTATATAATGGTCATGGCAAAACGCGACGTGAAAATCTTGCTTGAAAATCAACAGAAAAATGTGTTTTCCTACTGAAATACAAATTGATGCCCATGTTTTCCGGTTGTATTGTCTTAAAGTTGGCTATTTAATATTTCATGATTCAAATTCTCTCTGAATATTTAGAAACTAAACTTCCTATGTTCACTGATTGCCGCCTAAATATGCAGCTTGAAGGGATGTTTTACTATAGTACTATAGGTTGTCCAGGCTAAACAAGTGTTTCGGAACATCTGCAAGCGGTTCTCTTTTGGGAATTTTCGGTGAGAAGAGGGACATGCTTAGGCAGAAAGGCAGTTTAGACAAGTCTTGAAGGCTCGTCCTTAATAGTATATTCACCGACTTCAAAGCCCAGATGTGTAACGAAATGATTTGTGTGAACCATTTGCCGATCTGGGTGGATGAATATCCGGAATTTAGTCATTTTTGCATAGTCTGCATGCAGCGACTTAAGTTCACAGAAGTGATGTCCAATTAATATTTTATTCTTATCTCCAAAAGCAAATCTAATAGATTTTTATTCAGAGTCTGTACGTCAATTTTTCGATATTGCAATTTTTTAATGACAACCGGTACATTGATTTTTACCAATAATGCGATGGCATGCATTACGTATAATGCGAAAGGGAATGGCAAAATGCCACTATTTAAACTATGTCGAAATTTTGAAGTGTCTGAATCGTGGCATTTGGGATGTTGTACTGGATCTCATCTACATAGGAATTGAGTTAATAAAATCATGTTTTCTTGAAATGCACACCGAATTCAAAATTTCCTTCATATCCACTCAGAGTAATTTTGAAATTGAAAAGCATTCGTTTATGGATTGATAGTTATTCTAAAAAAAAAATGAAAAGTCATTTTATCCTAATTTTTAAAGTATATTTTGCTTCCGAAAAGATTTAAAAAGATATCCATTTATAATTTTTTTTGCAAATAAAATCAAAGGTGAGAATTTCTTACCTGATGTTTATTATATAACGAGACATTTTATAGCTTTAATGACGACAACAACGGCAATGACGACGGCAACGATTTCTCGGATTAACAGGAATCACCATATCTTTGCAAAGTACCTTTTAAGGCAATAATTGATTGCAAAAATTGGTAAAGAGAAATTTTTCGATGAAGCGAGGTTTTACACTCATAACACCCATTATGTTAAATGACTTTGTGCATATATTTATTTTACAACGAAAGCACATGTGAGATGACCCTGCATACCTGTGTCTCATTTACGCTTGTATAAACCCTAATTATGGTGCTCTTCTAAGTCTTAAACTATAATGGAAGATCAATACCATCACTACATTCCAAGATTCCTTCTTCGTAATTTTGCTATCAATAATTATGAGAGGATATTTGTGAGCAAGGAAAAGCTGTTCAAACAGAAAAATCAGAAACAGAACTTTAGGAATAAGAATAAGGCAGAAGCACTTCTCCAAATTTACGATAGAAAGATCGGTCAACTGGGCATCTCTTTAGTCGCGAAAACCTTTGGATACCTAAACATGTATAAAGATCTTAATCACGAAGACGCGATGCACGTAGAAGATAAACTGTCAAAACTTGAAGAAAAAGCATCAAAAGTGGTTAGAGATATTATAAAGGCATCTCAAGTGGAAAGTCAGATCGTTTTAGTCAGAAGAGACCTTTCGAATCTACGCAAGTTCCTCTTTGTCATGAACTATCGAAACCGTCATCGATGGGCCCAATTTTCCAATGAAAGTTTTGATATTCTCACTTTGTTGATGGTAAAAAAATTTATGCGAGAGCAGAAGTTGAAAAAGCCTCAAGAATTGTGGTTACAGAACATCCGTGAAATACTAGAGACCCCGCATGAAGAGATCAAAGACAACTTGCGAATCTTTACGCTAGATAGGGAAGCTTACGAGCTGCGCATGGTCGATTCTTTTCTCGTAATTTGGCAAGCCGGTGAAAATGATAAGTTTATAATAACCTGCAACGGATTTGGAATCTTTGAAGGAGTGAATCGATTGGGAATTCTTGTTCCATTTCAAATTCCCTACCATTCTTTTTACGTCATCTCTCCAAAGCTAGTGTTAGTCCTCTGTCATACTTTATTCCGAACAGAAAATGGATTTGAAGGCATAGAAAAAAAATTCGGATTTAATCGTTCGATATTTGAATACGTTCCTCATCAACCAGCAACTCCGAACTATGTAGCAACTCCGAAATATGTACCACCTAATAAATATGGCCGCAGCACTGACAGCAATCTGTACACTGCTTTTGACTCGTATTTTCAGAGCATAGGTCTCGAAAGACGGGAGGATGATACATTTAGTTTTCCCTTTCTCAAAGTCACTTCGGCCACCGTTCATCTTGTAAACTCTATCTTGCTTAATGAGGTTAAACCAGACCTAGTTCTGACTTTCCTTTCCCCCACATACCTCTATAAGACAATTATCAAATACCATAAAGAAAAGAGGGTAGGTAGACAACGTGACTTCTCGAGTTTGAAAAGGATGTTGTTCATGGTGTTAAACAAAACTCACGAGGAAAACTTGAATCTCAGGAAAAACATCCCAGCTGGCCGCACATGTAATTGGAATGTACGCGTGATAGCTTCGGGATCTTGATCAATATCAACCTCATGAGGAGTATATTTCATCTATTGTTATTTTTTTATTTAATATAAATTTTGGTATAACATATATCTATTTAACATCTTAAATTATAATATGTGTTTGATGCAAAAAGTTTGATACAGCATATTAGTATAAGGAAATATTTTTGAAGAACATGTTAATAATTTTTTTTATATAATTATAGTTGAAATTTTACAGTTTGGTTTTAAAAACTATTTCAATTTACTTCCAAAATATATAATGATTTGTATCCAATAAAAAACACATTAAAAAAAAGTTACAAAATTTTTTTAAAAACCAATTTATATTATAACGAATATATTATTGAATTTTGTTGAATGCAATAATTTTTCATTGTATAATTAAGATAAATTTTATAAGATATTACATATGAAATTATAGTAATTGGTTTTTTCACCTTTTTTTAATATTTAATGTAAATTTATTTAAAAAATAAATACATTTGAATTCCTATTTTATTTGAATAATTATTTATTGTATAAAAACAAAAATACTTAATTTAATTTTTTTTATATGATATTATTAGCAAAATTAATACTTAAGACATTAATTACAAGAATCAAAAAATTGGTAGTTAATATAAATGCTTTAATAAAAACTAATTGATTTAAATTCTTGATTTCTTGATTTTGATTATAATATTAAATTATTTGATTATTTGATTGGAAAAAATATAATATGAAATGTTAATAACATGTGTTTTTAAAGAAAATAGTTAATAAATAATAATAATAATAAGTATATAAAAGACCATAAAAATAAATATAATTTAAAATGTTGATAATAAGTATATAAAAAAAACCATAAAAAATAAATATAATTCGAAATATTAATAACAAATATTAAAACATACTTAAAATATTAATAACAAATATTTAAAACATAAAAAAAAAGAAACATATAAAAAAATTAATGTTTATTATAAAACTATACCAAAAAAGTTGGCTCAATATATAGTAATTAAACTAATTATTTATTTTTTATTTTTTTATTGCTGGTTATTTTTAATAATTAAACATAATAATATAAATCTTTTTTTACATAATTTTAATTTAAGCAAATTAATATCAATATAAAACAATAGTTAATAATATTAATTAGTATATAAACTGTTATTATTACTACAATTATTACTATTTTTACCAGACTTTATATTAGAAAATTTTTTATTTTAAAATACATTAAAAAAAAAATTTAAAAATTTAAAACAATTATTAAACTTATAAATATTAGATAAAAAATTTTATAAAGTTTAAAAAAAAATTAAAAACAAAAATAAGTTGTTATAGATAATAATATATTTAAAAATATGATTATTCTTTAATTTTAATTTTGATATTAAATTTAATATAAAAAATATTAAATTCTAAATAAATAAGTTTGTATTTAGTAATAAGAAATAAGTGCTTTGAAATTATTTCCAAATTTTTAATTAGCATAGTATTTGTTTTAATATAAGTTCAAATAATTGATTATATGTAAAATATATATAAATTATATTTATAACATAAATTAAGCTTTAGTACTAATAAATATTAAATTAATTTGAATTTTACAATATTATTTTAATTTTTTAACTAAAAAATCTTTTATAAATAATAAAATAATTATTTAAAAAACTTTTTCTCAATTATTTTATACAATATATAAAGAAATAATATTTTTTTGGTGTATAAAATACATTTTTTTTTTTGATTAACTAGTAATTATAAATGTTAAAATTTTTTTTTTTTAATAATTGGCATTTATTATTCATAAAAAAATGAATAATAATTAGACAATATTTTTAATTTTCTCAATAATAATATGATTATTTCTATTTTAATGTTTATCAAACAATTAAATGTGTAAAATAAGGATATTTATAGTTTTAAATAAAGATATACAAATTACAAAAAATCATTTCACTTTAAACTATAATTTTACTTATAATTTAAAAGAAGAAGTTTCTAATTGATTGCCAATTCACGTGGTAATTTATCATAAAATATAAATCATATTATGCCTGGTAAATCTTTAAAATGTAAAAAAACATGAATTACCTGTAAACGGATTGAAAAAAAGACAAGTTTTCTCGTTTCTTGATGGAAAATATTATGTTTCGATTTCAAATTATTGTTATGTAATTTTGAATATAAATAAATAGAGTAATTAAGAATTAATTTTGTACTCAAAATATATGATCTTTATGCTACAGAAAATCTAATTAGATCTCAAGTTAAAGTTTTGAGGGGTTCAAATAAGTTTACGATGACATTTGATATGAGTAAATATTAATAATTCAAATTTATTGGAGATTATTTCAAAGGAAACCCATTCATTAGAAAAGGAAGTTGAGTTAACTTTGAGAATTGTTCAAATTTACGATTGACAACCTTAAAATAAATAGTCAATATATTGATTCAATAAAACTTAAAAGAGAGGCATTGTAACAATTATTTTAATTTCATATGAATAAAGGTTTAAATCAATGATATGTTTTATGTTAAGAAAATGAAATTAAATGGATAAAGTTTTCCTGATCATAGTTTAGTAAAAAAAAGTTTGAAATCAAATAATAAGAAAGCTTATCCCAGATGGGTAAGAGCTCAAATTTCGGTTAGTTCGCTCATCTCAATCTTCAAAATCAATAGTCAAGATTTTCTAGCTATATACGGGGTTTATCAAACCTTTCAATTTCCTGAGTGCCTAGTCTAGATTCTCAAAAAGCACAAATTAAAAACCTAAAAATGGGGAATGAGGAAAATTTTTAACAAATTTAACTTCGCTCTTGACCATCAAGACTCTCTGATTCCTTATACATTTAATAAGCCCGATGGAATTCCCCGATAGATTCACAATGCCTACAGCACCTAACCAACTTTCAAATCTCATCAGAAGCTATAAACCTGTTCAAATAAACAGAACTAAATATTTCGAAAAAAATATTTTGACAATTTATGCAAAATATAAATTTGTATGCATGATTATGTTTTGAAAGTTGAAACTTTTAATAATTTCCCCAAACTTTTAATTTTCTTGGCTGTGCATGGATTTATGACTAATTTCATCATATCAACAAACATAAAGTTGATAGAAAAAAAAATAAATCTTTAACCAAATATTTTAAACATTTTTCTAGTTTAAGTACATAACAAATAAAAATATCTGATTACAGTGTGTTCAATGATAAAATTTCGTGGGAACCAAGAAAAAATGAGAAGCCTGTGACCTCATCCGTGGAATATTTCGATTAGTTATCGAATATTCTAGTTAGAAACTTTAATTCTTTGAGCTCGGACTTTTAAATTCAGATATTGAATGAAACAAATTGTTGTTGGAGTTATTAAAAGTTCCCACATATATTAGATTTCAATAATTTATCTTGTAAAAATCTAAAGGATTCTCCGTGAATCTAAAATATAAAACTCACTTTCTATGGGCATTATCATCATCATCATCAAGAATTAAATTATTATTAGTATTATTATTATTATTATTATTATTATTATTATTATTATTATTATTATTATTATTATTATTATTATTATTATTATTATTATTATTATTATTATTATTATTATTATTATCTAATTTATCAAAACTAATTAATATCTTCAATTAACGTGAACCCTTTTAATGACTAACTCAGGTAAAAAAGAGTCCAAAACCAAACCAAAAATAATTAACCAGTTCAAACCAATCAAAACAAAATTATTCGGAAAAATATTGATAAAGTGGGGTTCCAGGGGTTATTTTGAATCTTCTGAAACGTTATTATTCACTAAAAACTTTTAATTTCCATGGCTGTGCGTGGGTTTTAGAAAAATCTGACGACTTAATTTAGTGTAACATAAAACAAATATTTTATCCTTTGTTTACTTTCATTAAACCATATCTAACTTCAATCTGGAAAAAATTCTATTGTACAGAAATTCCACGAAAAATTAACAAAAATATTCCCAGCAGAAACAATGAAGTTAACTTGATAGGCAGGAACCAAATCTTCAGTCACTAAATGACACCTATTCCCTATTTTGGTTTGTTCACTCTAGATTTGAGCAGACAATGGTTCACACCGAACAATCAATGACGAGTTCTGCTTTGACTGTGATTTCCTAAAAATATTTGAATCCTGAATATTGACGATGATTCCAATCATCCCAATCAATATTGACAATGATTCCAATCATCCAACAAACCAACCAATCAATTAATCAATCAATCAATCAATCAATCAATCAACGAACCAACCAATACATCACGAAACAATAAACAAATTTTCCCGTAAACCAGAACCAATTTTCAATGTCATTGACCCGTTTATTCTCAATATGATTCTATTCAAAATTACTTTGAAAGGAAACTCTAAAAATACTCCGCCATGTTTCAAATCCCCCTATCTATAGCCGATAAGTGAAAACAAAGTTGTCCTTAAAAGTATCAAATATTTACATTATTGATCTAAAATAAATGAAGATTTCCCCGAGTTTTAGAGAGAGTCGATCCATCTGCGAAAATTTTTGATAGCTATAACGTGACAGATTTTTGGTGTAATGAAGCTTATACTAAAAGGGAGATCTATTTAAACTACCGATTTGATGGCAACATACCGTTTTAAGGATTCTCAAAACCGGTATTTATATATGTAAGTTGACAAAGAAAAAAAATTTTGCGGTTTTGTAAATACCCGATCTTTTTTATTTCCGTAAAAAAATTAGAAAATTTAAATGATCTTAAACAAGTAAAACTGTTCAGATCACAAAGAGACCCGAACTCAGGCCTGCATCGAAATCATTAATATTTTAACGCGACAGGCTTTATTTTCAATGGACTCCGGAATCGCCAAGCAAAAGGAATCCAAAATTACTAGATAATCGAGATTCCAAACTATCAGAAATTATAATAATAGTTTTGATATAAAAAAATTACCTTTTAAAGGAATTTAATTTTGTATTACAGCTCTTAAGATCTCCCAATTTCATGTCAATTTTAATTTTAACTTTTTAAAATCAGCACAAAAAGATTTACCTGATTCCTAGTAATACATGGAGATATCTAGAATAATTAAAGGATCCGAATGTTCAATCTGTATAAATATTCAGCTGGAAAATATTTAAATAACCATATAGTTTAATTATTCGAACATCAAGAAAATTTGTGTTCTTTGTACCACTGAAGAAAGTTCTCACAATGAATATAATAATAATAATAATAATAATAATAATAATAATAATAATAATAATAATAATAATAATAATAATAATAATAATAATAATAATAATAATAATAATAATAATAATAATAATAATAATAATAATAATAATAATAATAATAATAATAATAATAATAATAATAATAATAATAATAATAATGATGATGATGATGATAAATAATAATAATAATAATAATAATAATAATAATAATAATAATAATAATGATGATGATGATAATTATTATTATTATTATTATTACCAGTGCTTCTTCGAATAAATATTAATGGGATAGTCTCAAACCTTTTTTTGATTCATTGTAAAATTTCAGCATTCGTAAATGATAGGTAAAAACTTAATATTTAGTCCAAAGGTGTACAAATGCATCTTATCATGAGGTTGAACTAAACTATTTTGATGGAGCATATGACGAGGTACAAAGGTAGTTCTGGATTCTTTCAAATCACCAAAACTTTACGCACTATTAAGGATCCTTTTCTAGACTTGGACCATTTTCAAGGTAATCTGCTCATTGAAACCATGGTCATTAGTTTGAATACCATCATAAAAATTTTTTCATGCATCATTATATCAAATTTGAATTCTTGGGCTGAATATTTTAGGAGATTTGTTACATGATTGTTCATTTTTATCCATCCTTTGTGTCTTTTATCATACATTTTCTCAGCCGGATCATCTTCTTTTGACTACTGTGCGATTACCTTTGTTAATTTTCGATAAATTGTAAGAACAAAGAAGCAATTTTAATGAATAGCTGTACCTAGTAAAGCAAAATTTATTTTTTTTGAACGTTAGCGAATAGTTTCAGATATTTTCTTCGCATTAAACTTATCCTTTCGGAACTTGGTGATCAGAATCTGGCTGAAATTTATATTGTTCTTCAAAGTTTTTTGGCGTTTACTTTGATATTTCCATCAAAACAGGTTACATTTGAATCTCGAGACCAAATTTAAGCGCCGGATGCTTGTGAATCGTTACAACATTTAATGTTCCACATTACCCTAATAAATGATATGCACCTTGCCCGCCAGATTTCCTTGATTTCCACTTCAACTTGCAGACAGGATATTAAGAATTAAGAATGCCGAATATTAAAATTATTAGAAAAAGTTCAAAAACCATTAATCATCAGAAATTTCAAGACGCATTTGGAGTTCAATAAGACCAAAAATGCCAAATGAAGAAATCTATATTAATAATATTGAAAGTTAATATCTTTTTAAGAAGAGTCTCTTATGTAACTGTCTGTGCACTTTCCAGGTTTGTCTCCCAAATACATGTAATATTAATTAAATTTGACTTTTTTTGCAAATTCCAAGGGATTTTCAAAGGCAACATGAAATTATTTTCTGTTATTAAAATATTGTGTTCTTTTTTAAACTAGTCGTGAGAAAATTATTTTCGAGATTAATCTTCTAATAAGCTTAAAAATTTCAGTAATTTTTCTTTGCATCAAGCAAGTTAAAATACTTGGAAAAATTCTATGAAAATCTAGTTTCATTTATAGTAAAAAGATTTTCAATCTAAATCGAGATTACTGAATGTCAAACGACCCATCTTCGGCATTTAATTATGTTCTTCTTGATTTAATATATAGAGATGCATTTTGAATTAATACATGCATTTGATTTTTTTTCTCTTGGATTGAGTAAAAGTATTATTATATGGATTTTTTCAACATCGAATTCCTTTTAGTTTTTTGATGATTCAACTACTTCAAAAAAAAGTCTCAGTTTGATGCTAAATGGGACTTTATCTGTAATGATAAGTACATCTATATTGAGCTCTTTCTTGGCCTTGTGGAATGTAAAAATTTTTAATTAAAAACAAATAAACAAACCACTAAACTCAAGTTACATTTAAAAAAAATGTTATCCATGTGGTTAAAAAAAAAAAAGAATATTGATTAAACAAGCTTAAAATCTAAAAAAAAAACTGTCAAGAATAAGCCATTCTTATTTTAGCAAACAAAATTAAAAAAAATTTAGGATATTAATAAACTCCAACAAAAAATTTGGAATTAGAAAGCCATGGTTTTTTAAAGGAATGGGTTCAACGCTTCATTTATGAATTTGTTTTATGCTCGTTTCCCGATTGAAATAATTTGTAACTCGGAAAAAAAAAACCCCAATCATCCAAATAATCAAGCATCTCAAATAGCCGGTTTATTCGGGATTAGCGGGATTGTACTCAAGAACTTAAATTCATGTGTCACGGTTTTTTTAAAAAAAGGAATTTTTTATATAAACTCTGAATCTAACCTTCCAAAATTTAGTAATTTATACATTCATCGAAATACTAGGTTTTAAAAGATGAAAAATTTAAAATTTTTCTAATTTTTACGATTCTTTTAAGAACAAGTATTATCAAAAAAACAGGTTGAAAATTTTGAACGAAACAAAAAATATTATTCAAATTCTGATGCTTTTTTATTAAATTTTCAAATTTTTATATTGTCAACTAAAACTACCTCAAATTCAAAAAATTTACAGTTCCATTGAGCTTTTAACAATGCACGCATTGTTTAATACAATAAAGAGTACAGAAACCCAGAAAATTAAAATCCACTTTGATCCGGAATAAAACTCTTAAATATCCACCGATGTTGGTACGTAATACAAGAAATCGGTGCTAAATATCGTTAATCATAGACGTACGCATGGGAATCTATAAAAAAAAACTTTGTTTGAGAAATAAGAAATTGTAACATTTTAAGAATGGATGTTGGACAAATTATAATTCTTAATCACGCAATTCTCTCATTGAGTCACTACCAATTGCAGTGAGTCAATGATACCATTGACTTACCCTATCCTAGCCATTCTTCATTCAAGTTATATTGATAATACTGCCTCGCATATTCTAAGAGGGAGTTTGCATCGAATGAATCAGAATTTTAGAAAAATGTATTGCTTTTTTTCTACAAGAGATTTCAATAATTCTTTAATGCAATGAAAATCTTTTTATTGGAATCCCGGGAAACAGGATTCTCAAAGTTCCCACCCCTTATTGCTTTGACCGGCATTGCCCGGCAGTGCTTCAATACTTCTTTAACGTACATTTTTGGGAGTTAATGCTTCAAAGTTGAAAGTGGAAGGGGGCAATTGAAGATTTAAAAAAAAATTTTTTTTTTTGCAAAAAACGCAAGAGACATGAAAATAAAATATCAGCTTTCAATTCAACAGTCTAAAAAGAGTTAAAGAGTGGATAATATTTTTTTTGTAATTTGCACTTAAATGCACATTAATAAGCAGTTTTTAGTAAAAAAAAAAAAAAAAAAAAATTTTCAGTCAATCATCTAGAATTTTCGAAAATCATAAATTTATGTATCGTAAATCATCTATTGATTAGTCTGATCAGGGAGAAAAAAATTTTTTAGTCGCGAGAATAAAACTTAATCGATACCGATTTGCTTTAATGTCCAAAGTCGGTAGCAGCAATTTTGATAAATCAAACTCGAAATTAATTTTTCATAGTCCTCGCTGCAACAAAATATATGAGATACCTTGGAAACTTATAAAAAGAACTATCTAAACAAAATTTTAAAAGAATAATCGCCTTTTATTTCAATTTTCATGATTCGATTGGCAATACTATAAAACAAACCAAATGTCAAATTTAAGAACAGGCCTTGACGTAAAGAAAGTTCCTTTAAATATTCCTTTCATATGATTCCCAGTTACACTTATTAATCTTGTGGAAAAGGTTATAGAGGGACCCTTGAGTAATATTTTAAAAAAGTTATACTAGCCAAGTTAAGTTAATATATTTCGTCATTTAATTAATAATCAATGTTTTTCATTTCTCTTACATGATGAAGTTTAAATTCTCAATCTGAATTGTTTTTGTCAAGTCTAATTTATATTTAGTTTCCACTAAAAATAAACATGAGGAATTTTTTGAACCACGTTTTACAAGCTTTCTAACTATTTCCCATTAATCGACTAAATACTTTGTTAAGAAAAATTAAAGAATATCTTTTACAAAAATTCTTTCAAAAGATTTCTTCTTTGTTCATCAAATTTTTCTTTATTACATGTATTTTATTTTATTTTATTTGACTTCAAGAAAAAATTATGACACAAAATGAGCGAAAAGCTTCGAACCAAAAATTCTACGTAATATACAAGTTTTAATCATTCGAACTTGGAACTAAAATTCTTAATTTGAGGCTTTTTCTCTTTCATTTCTTGAAAATTTGTGTTTCTCAAAAACCAGTTTTTTCCTTTTCCTTTGTTTGACTAGCAAAATCATTGAGATACCTAGTCCGAATGAAAACGATTAATCAATTATATCCTATGGGCTGAATTTTGTCGGCGATAATGCATGGTAACAAATGTTAAATATCCTTCACTAAAAGTTATTCGTAACAATGTCCAAAGTTATCAATGGTACAATTTGAATTCGAAAATATAATAGAGCATTTCATCTGTTTAGCATCACCTAGATTTTTGATAACCTCAAAACTGGCAGACAAGACATTCATGAACTTGGTAATATCACAAATAAATTTTTAATTTTTGAGAAAAAAAAAATTATGCTGTCATTATACACGGAAAACAAGGAATTTCCCCCAAAATAACTATAAAATTTTTTACTCGACTCCAACTTGAATAGGATTGTACAATCGTATCACAATACTTTCCAGGAAAAGACCGAAAAAAACCTCAACGAATTTTCTAAACCTTAAAATTCCTTTACTCTAACAAGAGCGTAAATAAAATCTTATCATCCTCAAAATTACTCCGATCTACTCACCGAATTCTCGATCATTGTTCTTGAAACACTTTTATGCCTGCAGCTCAAGCTAGCCACTTTCGAGTCTAGTTTTTTTTGTGATCTGCGGTATAGCCTCTGTTGTCTTACATTCTCAGTTCATCGATCATTCAACGTCATTGGTATGGCAAAAATAGGTCCAAAAGATATAAATGAGCATTGAATAAGTAAATCGATCAACTCAAACCGTTTCAAGCAAAGTTTCAAAGAACAATTGTCTCACTCAAAGAATGAAAAAAGCACCGAAACTTGTAGTACTCTTTCTTGTATACCGTTTCATCAAGGCATCACAAATCGAACGCCGTGTGTATGTGTGTGTGGAAGCCGAGAGTTTTTATTTTTCTTTTATTATGTATGAAATTTTTGTGTGATTAATCATTGTGGAAAATAAAAACAATACAATTGTCCAGTTAATTTTCGAAATTTGTATGACAATTTAAATACCAAATTTCTGGGCCAGATATGCTCAAAATACATAGCAATCATGACACTGAATGAAGCATATGATTTTATATTCTTTTTTTTAAAAAACAAACAAAACTTTGTGAAATTGTTAACATCAATAAATAATAAACAGTAATAATAATAAAAACCTTGTATTAGATGAGAAATGAATATCAAAAGAGGTCACTCATAATCTACCCAGACTTTAATATTTGGAAAGATCGAAATTTTTATGGTAGAAAACGCCGAGGAAATCGTTAAGATTGGTCCTAATTTTCCCGAATTAAAGTTCTATAGATGATGATGAACGGACGATCAAATAATTTCTATACATCATTAAAATTGTAAGTTTTTTTCGTTTGCATAGAGAGTATGCAAATCACTTAATCATACTGATGTAAAACTGATAAGATCATCCTTTTCGATGTAAAAGATTACACCTAAATTCAAATATAAACGTACCGACACCGAACAATAATTACCGATATAGTAAAGTATAACAAAATTTCTTGGGTAAAAAAAAAAAAAACACTTGAAATGATCGATTTGAAAAAAAAAAAAAAAAAAAAAAAAAAAAAAAAAAAAAAAAAAAAAAAAAAAAAAAAAAAAAAAAAAAAAAAAAAAAAAAAAAAAAAAAAAAAAGTTATTCGTCAACTCAAAGAATTTTTTAACAAGATCTTGGTCCGGTTTTTTTTTCTTTGATTGGAAGTACCTTCAAATTAGTAGACATAGGATTATTAAAAATTCAATTTATCAATTCCTAAATAAATCATAAGAATCATACGTCTAATTAGAACTATAATTTTGTAATCATGATCTGATTATGTAGCATTGTTTAGGGCTCAGCGGCAGTGAACTCTGGGAATAAAAAAAAAGATGGGTAGATTTTTTTTCGACGAAGACAGCAAGATGTGGCCAGACTAATAACCGGTTCAAAGGCCAAGCCTCTCCGCCGCAAAATTTTCGATTTCCAACCAAGGCAGCTTCGATAAATGATTCCGAGAAGTTACGAATATTGCGCGTTATTTAGTTTTCCCGGTTGATAAATGAAAAAAAAATAATTTTTTCCTCGGGGACATGAAAAATTTTAATAAATGACGTGAGGGAGAAAATTGTTGATCAAACCCCTTGATTTCAGTCTCTCACGCATAATTTTTTGAAATGATCAACTCCTTTTTTTGAGTTCTCTTAATATCATTAAAACCATAAGCTTTTTGCTCCTGACTCACCCACCATTTTTGGATCTGAAAGTAACTTTAGAGAGAGTAAAACGGTATCTAACATCACACAAAATCGAAAGTTATAATTTTTGATCAACACAAACAATTAACCAATATTTAGTTACATTTCGAAAATTTTACGTCGTTTTCCATAGAATAGTTCCTGGAAAATTTTTTTACTAAATAAATGGTATTAGATTTCTAATATTTTGTTAGGTATCTCTCTCTTATACATTATACATTATACATGTACAAATAAATGAATCATATTCCTCAAAAAAATTGTTTAAAAAAAAAAAATCATCTATTTCATTTTTTATTTAATCATTTATTTTGATTACTTTTTTCTATTCAAAGATTTTTAATTTCAAAAATCATCATAATAAATAATTATACCGTTTCCCCAAACTAGTTTTTTAGTTGCCATTATGGTAAAATCTGCAAAATTCAACCTTTTTGAATTTCTCGATTTGCGTTGCCTTTCATTTGAGAATAATTTAACGATTCGCGTATTTTTAATCGTCCTTCTTCAAAAAAAAAAACCCTTATCGAATCTTTCAAAAAAAAAAAACGATTATTATTATTATTATTATTATTATTATTATTATTATTATTATGATCATTATTATTATTATTCAATATTGATCCCAAATTCTCATTAATTTATTTAATGTTGTCATTCAATTTTTCTTAATTCAATTTTTTACTTCAAAAAATGAACATCTTATTGAAAAAATTTTATTCTAGAACAAACATTCTCTTTAAAATGCTTTATCAATTTAAAAATATATATATTTATATATATATATATATTTTTTAAAAGTTGATCAGTAAAGTGATTTTTTTATGCATGAAAAATTTGATAGTACATTTGATACATAAAAAATAATGAAAATCTAATACAAAATAGAATATTTAAAATAGTCTAATTTATTCGTTCGCTCAAAAAAAAAATTTTTTAAATGATTCACTTGAATCGGTCAACTCTTATCATTCCTTCACTCGTGTGATCTTTTACTCTAAAAAAAAAGTGATTATAACAAAAAGTTTATTTTATTTGCTTACTTGATATCAGAGCTATTTGTAGATCTCGCGCGGCGGCACCTGAAAATGAGACACTGGTGAATACCGTTGTCATACCTATACAGAAAAATAGAGAGAGAAGTCAAAAAAACATATAAAACTGACTGGTCGAACTTTGAAACTCAACTGCAAAATTTAAATAATTGTTCTCCTTTTTAAATCATAAAGTATTTACCCTCTTGGTATTTTTGACCATCAAAGTGTCAACCAATTTATTTAGTTCATCTTTTATTAAAGGAACACATTATATTATCATCAAATAAGATAATACACAAATTTTAATTTTATCATTAAAAAGTCTGCAAAGGAAAAGACTTGACTTAATTGCAATTTAAATCATTAGTATTATTACTATTATTATTATTATTATTATCTATACCTAAATTTTATTAGGACCTACCTTTTCACTTACCGTTAGGAAAGCTTATCCCATTTCATATTCTTTACAAACTAGTCTTTATTTCCATTGTCTACTCTAAAAAAAATGGAATCTCCAAGAAAACCAATCCGATCCCAAAGTACCTCTGATATCGACGACGCAAAACAGTTGTTCGATGATATTCATGACTACTTAGATATCTTAACAAATATTCTTAAAAATGTTGCTGAGGAAGAAGGTGAACTTCCTCCATCTGCGGCCAAATTCATGAACGAGTATGAAACCTACGTCACCAACACCGTCAGTCAACAACCTGTAGTCCCACCACAAAGTCCTCAAGTTAAAAATGAGTGGCGTCGTTCATTACCTTTGGATGATAAACGTTCTCGCTCAGAACCAGCTGTATTTCAAATGTCTGACGCATCACGACTTGTCTCTTTTGCACCAGAACCAGCACCTATCAAAATTGAGCGCGTAAAAGTTTCTGCCACATTCTCAAAAGTTACAGAAGACATCCCACTCGAAGAAGGAGTGTCAGATAGTCCGATCGTCAGAAAATTAAATGAAACACTATATGGCACAGCAAAATTACAAGAAATTATAATTCAAAAACAAATTACACAAACCACTGGTTTGCTTGGACTTTTCTCTTCAATGAATTTCGGAATTAATGACTCCAAAATTAATTCAAAATCAAAAGGCAAATCTCCTCAAATCGAGGCTACTTCTACTCTACAACCTAAAAGGATTGATGCAGGCGCTTTTCTGTCTTCTTGGTTTGCTGCTAATAAAGAAAACGCCGCAGTCACCCCAAAATTACTCACAAATACCGTATTGGATACTAATATAACTGAAGAGCCTGAAATTATTAATGATTCCCCACCCGAATCTTCAGCCTCCGTTTCACCTCTCAATAATCTTACTACTTGGTTCTTTGCTAATAAATCCGAACCTCAACTTTCAACACTCATCAACGAAGATTCAATTATAATTCAAAATGAGGAGAAAGAGACCGAAGTTCAAGTGCCTGAAATCATTGAAAATGAATTAAACCATGAAAATGACCTCAATGATGAAATAGTTGTTTCCGAAAACGATGCCACAAACACTGAAATTTGCGAAAGCGATGTCAAAGAAAGCGAAATAAAAGAAAAGTTAGAGGTTAAACCAACACTCGTAACTTCAATCCTGATTTCAAAACCAATTCAAAGCGTTGCCAAACCACAACCTGCCAAAGCTGAAAGATTGGAAGGTTTTGCTCCACATGACTTACCTAATCAACCAATCAAAAAGAAATTGCTTACCAAAAAGGTCACGACCATTCCTGGGAAAGTTGGTAACACAGAAATTCATCGAACTCGACGTCTTAATAATATTAAACTTGTGACTTTCCCAACACCAAACTTCAATGAGAAGTTTGACTTCCTTTCTAATATTGTAAGTGGGCTTACACATTAAAATCATTTTGCAATATGATTCCATTCTTTTGAACGCGCGCTCCTTTGCTAACAACTTTTTGTTTAATTTCTTATCTAGATATCCTTTACTAAAACGCGTTTGTTTGGTGGTAAAAGCAAGAAAAATACTCAACGTTGGGAAAGGCTTCAAGTTCCAATCGTGTAAAAAACTTGAGTAAGTACTTTTAAACTCATTTCTAATTAAAACATATTTACATTTTCAATTCTTGGTAGCAGTTATTCACAAATTATTGTTTTTATTATAATTTCAGGAAAAATTCATGATTGAACCATTTCGTCTGTAAAATATTTCTTGGGTGCCTTGTACCATACTGCTTGCTATCAGTGTCAACATCACTACATTGATAGTACATACCTTCGGCTTAACTTTTCGCGAGCGAAAATTTAGCATTTTCTTACATTAATAAAATAATCATATAGTAGTTGTAAAAAGGACATTTTATATACTTGGGATCTTGATAGCTGTAAACAGAAGAACATTAACAATTATTTTACTTACTATTATTGTAATCTTTACAGCAAAGAGTATCGCCAACAAAATATTTGTACATAGTTTTTCTAATTCTTATTATTATCTTTTATCTTTATTATTATTATTATTATTATTATCTTCATTATTTTAATCACAACTTTAATAAATTTTAAAAACCTTATAACAAATACAAAAACACTCGAGTCGCGTGACGTAAACAATTTTTCATTGAAGGTTTAATCAAAAAATGGAGAAACCCCATAAAAAACTATAGTGAACATGCTAAATATGATAATCTTTAATCTGACCCGTACTTTATTAGATGGTAAGAAAGAAGTAAGTTAAAGCCGTAAATGGATGTAGCCTAACCATCATTTAATGGAACTAAAAAATTTGATTTCCAAGAATTTCCTATTCCAATGCGTGGCTCCTCTTTAATTGGCGGAGACACAAACGCCAACAAAAGGTTGCAGGTTACACCACTGGACAACAAAGAAACATTATTAAATGAGGTCCCATAAAGAAAATATATAATCATAAAGGCCATATTTTCTTCTTTGGTTGCTTCTCTTTATCATTTGTTGCAATGGCAGACAACGAAAGAAGTCCACTACTTGGCTCCACAGAACAAGAATCTTTGTTTGACCGTCTAAAAAAACACCTTTTGACTTTTCAATCATTTTTAGGATTTCTAGTTGTTTTTTTTCTCGTTCTTGTCACTTTAAATGGGATCGCATATTTCTTTCAAGCCAGCGAAGCTCCTCTCTCAGCAGGTTTATCCTACATCCCAGTACATTATCAGCTAACAGTTAATTCACGGTTTACAAAAAATTATCTTTGGGATTACACTATTGAGCAACCACCGCCTCTTGATTTTTCGACGTTTGCCAAGTTGAATGGAAAAGACGAAGTGAAAATTTTTCTCAAAGAATTAAACGCAAATCTTACCTCGTATAACATCAATAAAACTCAACAACATGATGATAATGATGATGATGATGATGATGATGATGATGATGATGATGACGGTGATGACGATTATCCTTATCCACCATGGATTTATGGTGAACTGATTTCACAGCCGTACAAGTTTCTCAATCCATTGTATTATGAAGTTCGTGAGGAACGACGTGATCAGCTAAGAAACCTTACCCATGTGAAAACGGCCTCTGCATCCGCAGATCATTATGAGTTTTTTGCCAATAATCCCTCGATTTCGATTAATTTCCCTTACAAAGATAACCTGTCACCAGATGATGTTCAAGCTTGTGATTATAAGATTACTTGGACCTCTTCTGGAAATGCTTGGATAAAACGTCGATGTTCTGGTCTCAAAGAAATACGATTTACCAAAATTTCCTACGTAAAAACATCTAGCGATTGGGGTCTAGAGTTTTTTGATATTGTTGAGGATCAGCATTACGCTATTGCTACTAAAGCCACACATGCTTGGAAGGGTGTACAGCAAAGGTAAAATTTATTGGAATATCTTGAAATTGATAATTTGACAATTTTGATCTTACTGAATTAAGCATACTCTTTTTACCTATAAAATAGAGTTGTCCTCCAACTCCTAGGTTCACCATTCCCACCCCTTTTACCAGGTATCTTTACTGCCTATTACGACTACCGAATCAATAAATTCAAAGCCCAAAATAAGCATGTTTCAAAACACGACCATGTAATCTTGAATCCACAGTAGTCTGTAATTTTTGTAAAAGTTTTTTTTTTGGTTAGAGGTCTTTTTGTGTTCAGATGAGTTGAATTCCTGAGGGTATATTTAAGTAAAAATTAGATTTATAAAAATTTAAAGTCTTATTGACAAAAAAATTGTAAATGAATAAATTAATTCTTAAACTACCTCGTGAAACACCGTATTCAATTTCCTTGAAGAATTTCAAGACGTATTAATTTTCAGGATTTTTAAATTAGGCGGCTATTTATCATATTTTCAAATCCACTTCATCGAAAATTGTGTTTAATAGTACATGTATTAAAGCTTTGATTATAATAAAAAAAGTTAAAGGTTTCTTAGCCAATAATATATGTTGGTGATTTTTCACATTTTTAATAGAATTATAAAAGTTTTCAACAAATTAAATAAAAAATAATAATTATCAATTAAAATTAAAAATTGAGAATATTTGTCTTTATTTCCAAGTAATAATATTAGTTTATGATATTAAAAAATTTCATTAATTTTATTATTATTATTATTATTATTATTATTATTAAAAATATATATATATATTTGCGAGTAAAAATTAAGATAAATTTTTTTAAAAAACAGAAAAGTTTTAATATTATGAACCAAATTATAAAAACACTAGCAATTAAGAAAAAATTGATACAGAAAATTATTATAGGTTGTTTTAATTCAAATTTTTATTTTTTACTTTTTTAAATAATGTCACAATAATTTTTGTTACTGCAAGTCATTTAACTTTTTAGATAAAAATTATTTTTTTTAATTTTGATAGAACCTTGTGCAAAAGTGGTTTTTGGTGTGTTAATTTCATAATTATCGGAAAAATGATGAAAGATGGCAGGCAGGAGAACTAGGAATTTTTTTTAAAGTATGTGCAAAGTTTTTTTTTTTTTTTTAAATTTAGAACAATTATTTTAAGCAATTTTATAAAGTGAAATAAAAGTTGTCCTCATTTAAATAATAACAAAAGAAAAAAGAGATTAACAAAATTTGGGAACGCGTATGAGCTGCATATTGTTGTCTAAATTATAGAACAAAGAATGAAACTGTAAATTTTCAATTTTAAAGTTCCCCAATTCGTAAATCTTTTCCCACCAGCTCATAATCGACAAAACAAAAAGAATTGAGTAGGGCTGTTTTTATTAGTAGTAGTGGACAATCCCGAGAAAATCAGAATAGTGTGTATTTGGTTGGAAAAGACGGCAGAATTTTTTCCTCATCATTTTTCCAAAGCTTCTTTTTTATTTTTTGTTGCGTTTCACGAAATTAATCGCGGGAAAACACGGTAAAAAAAAAACACTGACAGAATAAATATTATCTGTTTGGTCATAATCTAGTCAAAAGAACCCTTTAAAGTGCCATGAAATTCAAAAGAGATTTCAGAATTGCATAACAAGATCACACATGCATGTCAAATGGTGGGAAATAAGGATATTTTGACAATAATAAACATGGGGTTCATCAACTTTTAGATTTTAGATCTTTAAATTGGTCAAGCATTACTATTCTTATATTTTCTATTTTTAGAGACTTTTTATTCTTTATTCAATGAAAAAGATTGAACTTTGGGCTTCACAATTCAAATCAGAATAATCATGAAAAAAAATGTAAAGTGAACTAGTTCGAATATATAGATTTTTAAACTGGTCTTTGTTGATTTTTGTATCAAGTTGGCTGGTTAAAAACTTAAATGAATAGTTTGGGGGAGGGGAGAGTGATTGTATTTTTAGTAGACTATATTCAGTTCTTAATTTACAATAGTTGCTTTATTTTTACCCCTTAAAATTGCCAATCTTACTCACAGGTTTAATATTTAAAAATAAATTGTGGGAAAGATTATAACATATTTAGCGTTTGATAAAACAAAAAAACTCGCAGGCACGAATCATTAAAAATTTTTAAATTGTTGGTTCTCTTAATTAATAAGATGATCTTTTGTTGAGAAAAATTTTCCCAGAGGAAACAAAAGAATTTTTTTTATCTCAAGCCGATTTTTATTAAGAATGTTATTATAAACTAAATTATTGTATATTTTCTTTTATCATAAATTTATTTTAGTTTTTGCTAATTTGATTTCTCAAACAACTTTTTATTATTTTAAGATCTAAACAAGGTATTAAAAATTCCAGTGATTCAAACATTTTCAGTAGATTATTCTAGCTAAAGACATCTTTTGAATGTTTTTTGTTCAATTTGTCATAGATACACAATTAGAAAAACTTGAATTTTTTTTTAGTTTTTAATGGAATGCAAATAATATATTTCGTTCGAACAATATAAAAATTAAATGAGACATCATTTTTATCGCACAAAGAAATTAATGATTCTAGATTCATCGAACTCGAGATTGCACGTCAATGAATTCTTTTACAATTAATAAACAAAGCACAAATAATTTTCATAAAACCTCATAAATGTTCAATATGTGAGATTGTTGTTCTTCTTTGTGTTAACAAAGATAAGAAAGTAATGCAGAAAAATAAATATAAAGAGATTTTTTTCAAGTCTTTTTTCATAATAATCTTTAATTTATGATTAACATTTACGAGTTTTTCATTCAAAGGTAGTATATATTAAACGAGAATATCTTATAAAATTTTATTAATGATTTTATAAGTTTCGGGCCAAAAATAAACTCATTGGTAATATCTCTTTGATTTACATGTAATTAAAATAAAAAACTTAAATTATCAGAAAAGGTCAACACTCCTAATTTTAAATTTAAGCTTCCGACAAACAAATCAACAAACAAACAAGTAATCAAGCAAGCAAACAAGCAAACAAGCAAACAAGCAAACAAATAACAAAAAGATGAATGGTTTTCGTTCAATTTTTATGGGTCATGGGATAACCTCCTTTCCGAGCTTCTTTAAATGAAAACTTTGCTAACCAGGAAAGGATAATAAAAGGTTTGCTTAATTATGGCAGAACACCTTAAGTTAAGCTTTAAATAAGAGTGAATATTTATAGATTGTTATTTTAATGAAGAATAGCTTTTATTAAAAAATTCGATGAAATTAAATTTTATATGCAATTCTGAATAACCCATTTGTCGAGAATTTATTGTAATTATCTTATTTTAGATGTTTAATATTTTTTAATATAAAGGCTTATATATTTTATACATTAATGTGACAAAAATAACTATTAAGGTCTTTAGATTTTATATCAGTCAATCCAGTTCAACAATCTTTATTATTTCTAACTAAATTTTTGCTGTTACCTATTAAGATATGATAGTAAAAAAATAAAACAATTTAAAAATTTTAAAAATAATGTATTTTATAATTAAATTCCAAAGATTTCAAAATTCTGATTATATTATATAATTAACTTTAACATTGAGAAACTATGCTATAAATCTTAATATATTTTATATCATAATTATACTCGTTTTCTTTCGATGTTTTTTTTTATCAAAAAAAAAACACAGACGACTAACAATTCTTGAAATTCTCAATCATTCTAACGGAGAGTGCCATTCGACGTTAAAGAATTCATTCCCGCATTCGAAATTTTTGATCTTATGTAAAAAATGTAAATTAAAACTGGACATAATACTAATAAAAGAATAGCAACAACCACAATAGCCAAGGTTTCAATCGATGATAGTGCTTTGGATTCTGAAGAATTATGACTTTTCAAAGTAGCATTCGTATCGTTTTGTGAAGAAGTATTTGTATTGTTTTCTTTCTGGGTAACATTCAAGCTTCCTGAATTGCCAATTTTTGTTAGGTCAAGTCCGTTTGGTTTGTATTCAGTTTGCCAAGTGAATGTTGTTGTATTTAGGACATAAAAGTGTCTATCGCTTCGCCAATTTGCCTGTGGAAATAAATTAAATAAAAATTCAGTAACAAATTTAATGCTTTCCAGATGAATTTCAAAAAAACCTTTATATTCTGAAAGAATATTTACACTTGAACCTAAGATGTATGTGAATAGTTTGTCAGTTAGAAAGTGGCCAAAATATTTTTGCTTCAAATTCGATTCTTTTTCAAATTAAAATGCATTACTAACCAAAAGCGATAATAGCATTTGTTCCCACCATTGTCATGGTATGTGAGTGTCTGGCAGTAGGTGGTTCTCCAGTTGTATTCTGCTTTTTCCATTTATAGGGCAGTTTTTCTGTATCCAATATGTACACATCGGTTGACGAATAATCAAGATTGTTTATCCCGCCAAAGATAATAATTTTATTATTTGAAACTAATCACGTTATGAAAGTTAGTTATTTAGTTAGTTAGTTAGTTAGTTATTAGTTAAAGAGTTTGCAATGATTCAAAATTGTACATACTTCCAATTGCTCCATGTGATTGACGAGGGGTAGGTATATCTCCATTGGCTATCTTGGGAATTAAAAATAGGATAAGATGATTATTTAAATAGTAGAGAATATTAAATCTGTCAATTTTATTCGAAAAAATAGGTTACCCTTTGAAACCATTCCCCTGTAAATGTATCATAGACTTGAATATCAGTCATATTTGCCAGTTGGCCGGTGCCAATTAATCCACCGATTAAATACATTTTACCATCGCTTAACAATGTCGCAGTGTGTCCACAAGAAGGAACAGCGAAGTTATTACCACGAATCATAGCATCCCACGTATTGAACCTTGAATCAAGAATAATTAACTCATTCAAATATATTGTTTTTTTTTCTTTGGTATCTGGATAAGAGTTGATACAGCCACCAAAAATAAAAATTTTTGAATCATTAAATCTGGTGACAGCGCTATGTTTAAATCTTCGTGATGGAAATGAATATAGAGTTTTCCATTCTTGGGTTTTCGTTTCAAAAGTGGTAAATGAGTTTTCAGGTGGTGAAGTTAATGGTGTTAAGCCTCCGAAAATTATCATTTTGTCATTATCGGCTCCACCGATACTAGCTGTGTGGTAATCGCTTGGAATAGTATAACCTGATGCATTTAATTTTTCCCATGGAGGTGAAAATGCAGAGAATGGTTTTGTAAAGTCTAAAGTCCAAATTTCATTTGTATCGTCAGATGTATTAACTGAAGTCTCCGGTTTGAATAAAGAACCTCCGAAGGTGTATAGCCTAAATTTAAGAGTTATGAGTTTTCTAGTATGGCTCCTTACATCTCCCCGTAAAAAATAGAAATTTTATTTTACCTATTATCAATTGAAACGATTGAGTGACCCCTTTGAAAAAAAAAAAAAATTTTGCTTTCGGTTTAGCTTAAATAAAATCATAATTAATCACAGGAAATCAATAAAATTTCTAGAATTACGTTCGTGGGTTCGGTAATTGTG
Organism: Geosiphon pyriformis; assembly: GCA_016748015.1. Classification (NCBI taxonomy): domain Eukaryota; kingdom Fungi; phylum Glomeromycota; class Glomeromycetes; order Archaeosporales; family Geosiphonaceae; genus Geosiphon; species Geosiphon pyriformis. The sequence goes on along the minus strand of JAAOMT010000200.1, from coordinate 858,675 downwards.
CAGTTATAAAGGTCGCTGATATCAATATTAAAGACAGAATCATCATCCTTTGGATGAATTTGATACTTGATATTCGAACCATTTTGGAGTTTTGAAATGAATGAATGAATGAATGAATGAATGGATGGACGGATGGATGGATGATAAAACGTAGAATTTATTTAAAAATCACTTCATAACGCGTTAAATTTCATTTTGTACAGCATTATCATCTGTGTTCCCGTACTTGATAAGATATACATGTATTTCCTGAGATCAAGGGTTGTTGGTAACATTGGTACCACCTTGGTAGGAGAATTGAACTAATGAATTGCCCTAAAATTTTGTAGATATGACTGCTTTCCTATGTGTGGTGCATAATTAATAGGAGAGTAAAATCAAAAATAAATTTATCTATAAAAATAAAATGAGCTACTGAGTTCTTTTAATCTTTCAGAATTAACAATATAAGATAATCACAATCAAGAACCATAAAAAATGTATAAGTGTGTCATTGATAAGGGTAGAACCGGTATTCATCAATACTAGAGATTTTTATCAAAAAGCTGCTGTGTTTTATATGACGATCCCAATAGTTTTTATCTCAATTATGAATTTGTCAAAAGATGATTTAGAAATTTCTCCAAAGTGGGATCCTAGTAAAGTATCATTTACACTGTAATTTTACCCACCCACAACTGTCAATAAAACCTTTGGATTGGTTTATTTTAAATATATAATCTATCAAATAAGCATTTATCCTGCACGTTTATCTTAATGCATTTAAATTTCTTAATTTAGAATAGCCAAAATTAAAGTTCAAAATCTCTAATAGTCAATTCCTCTTTAAATTCGAGCATCAACATTGTTATTAGGGAAATACGAAAATGGGGGGTTTTTTTTTTTGAGTTGATCTTTTTTTTTTAAATTATTTAAATTAGATTTAATATTTAAAAAGATTCGAATAATTCTGTGCATTTTCTAGCAAGACAATTAAAAACATTTGACAAAAATTTAAGATTACAAAGTTCGTATAAATCTTTGTTTTTCAACAATAAGTATTGTTTTGCTATAAAAATATTGTAAATTTGCACTTTCTCTTCACAAAAAAGTTTTAATTTCACAAATTTATTGTACCCTTAGATAAGGCCGACTCTTTAATTGGTTAAAAAATAAAAGAGTTTTCAAATTATTCACTTCTAAAATTAGAGTTTTATATAATATTTTGAGTGGATAAGATAGCAGGGTTTATCTACACTGTGGAACCACAGTTAGAATTACTTTTAAAATTCGGAATAAAACGCTAATTTTGAGTGATGCTGTACCATGAAGAAGCATCTAAATTAATTTTGGTACACAAAAAACCCAGCGTGTTAATAGACTTGATAAATATTCAGACGTCATGAACAAAGTTAAAATAGTTCAAGAAAATTTTCTAGCCACAATAAAAATACGATAAATGTGGATACCAAATTTTATGTAATTCGGGTTAAAAACTGTATATTGTTATTGGATTACTTGATTAATACATTGATTTTACTTTGAGGAAAATTTTCATTAATCCAAGAATATTTTGAACATAAAATTAAAATTGAATAAAAATGGTTTTGTCGTTAAATAACTTAATTTATTTAATAAATTCATAAAAATGAAAATATTTTTTAACTTCAAATAATTATAAATAAATTCTTATTACTTGCTAAAATTAGGTAAAATCTCAAAATTAATTAATTCTTTAATTAGTAACATATTGTCGTCAACTTATTTTTAAAATTCAAAATTCGAATTCAGCGTTATTTTTGTAACGCATGAAGTAACTCTACAGTAATACTTAAATAAGTAAATCAATCTCAAGAAACTTTCAGATCAATAAAACAAGAAAAGTTATTTGAGACTTTAAAATCTAAAAAGATTTTTCCAAAATGGTCAAGTATACGAGTTATACTTGAGCTTCTTCGAATTTTGTGGATGTTTGATGAATTATTGTCGTGTTTTGATCGTCGTATGATGACTTTTTTTGTTGATGTTTGTACCCTTCATTCAAAAAGAATTGTATTGCATTCACCGTTCTGAAATATTTTATTTAAGACGATAAAGGTAGAACTTGTTAAAACTATTAAACAAAGTAAATAATAATAATAATAATAATAATTTCAAAACATTTACGTACCCGTTATTGTTGCATGCTATCACAAAAAGTACATGTAAACCTAAATATTCACTTCTCTTTAAAAAAGTGTAAAATCAGTAAAAGATTGTAAGTTTAATTGAATTACTATATTATTGTTTAACTTGAGTTTGAATTTCAATGAAAAGCCTTACTTTAACCAATGCCATGAATATAAGACCGATCGCTACTATCTGTAAAATAAAAGTTGTATATGTTTCAAAGAATATTAAACTTTGAAAAAATTTTTAAAGCTTTTATGAAATATGTATATTCTTGATTCATTAATTACCAGCTGATATCCGTACAGTAAACAATAACTAAAAATCTTTCGATTCACAATTTGTTGAATTCTATTAAGTCGTATTTCTTCGTAATTTTTTATCCCCTTGTTTGATTCCTCATGCTCTATAGAAATCTGAACTTTCTGAACCATACTTAGCTTTTTTAATGTTCTTTGATAGCAAAAAAAAATCCAAGACATTGCTGAAAGATGGATGACGATTGTAAACCAGGTTTCACTGTTTATAGGGTTTTTTGTAGTTGTATAACACCTATTCAATGATTTTTTTTCAGTTTCAAAATTAGTGCATGGTTTAAAGTTTCTATTAACCTGACTTTGGAGAAACAATAAAGAAAAAAAAAAAAATTCCTACCCATATGTAAGTTCCGCCGAGGTACTATTATAAAAGAACGCAGAGAATGTACAAAGTATAGGTAATACAATTTGTGGGATCAATAATTTCCAGTCGTTTTTCCCCAAAGAGATCGCTTTATTTCGGCATACTTGAAATAATCAATTCACACCATAAAATAAAATGTGAGAAAAAAGAGTTTTTGCTTCAAAGAATAAAGTTTATTTAATAATGATGATTAAAATCTTGAAATTACTTCTTAAATATGTGAATGTGGCAACTGAAACGGATATAGCCAGGTCCATAGCGAAAGAGGAATAAAATAAATAGGTTAAAATTTTACAAGGCAGTTGTGGCCATAGACGAAGATGTATCAATGGGTAACCCTAAATGAAAAGGAAGAAAACCAAAAGAGAGTAATATTTATTTGCGGTCCATTTTAAATGCTGAAAGTAAAGACTTTTCAAATTTTTCATTAAGTTATGAATTCTTTACCAGATTAAATAAAAATTGGGTATGTGTAAACAGACCTATAAATTTTGAAAAATTTTGAAAATTAAAAAACCTCACATCAATACATTCTCCTAAATTCATAAACAGAAAACTCACTATTTAGCGCTATATATACAGGCACAGTCAATGACATTGGCAATGGAGCTTTATCATTAAGCTTCCAGAACTTATAAACATGAAGAAAAACAAAAAGACATCCGGTAATCGATATAAATGCCATGCATATCCCGGCTATTGAGACAATTTGTTGTTTCAAGGGGAATTCAGGATCAAAGTCTTGGGGTATTGTGGACATTTTCACTGAGAATTAGAACTTTTACAGATATAAAAAACAAAAAAGATTTTAACCTGTAGCCTTTTATCATTTATTTCAAGAGGCATATCTATATATATTCGAGTATATTGTACTTTTACTCCTCTCGAATAGATTGAAAGGAGATATCTTTTCTCGATTAGGAGCATTTTAAAATTACTTGTAGGTGATTGGTTCATTCAATCCTTATCAGAAGTTTTTAAAATTTCTGTTGTGCAAAAATTGGTCTAAATTAGATAAGGATATGGTTAGAATTAGAATAAATGTAATTCAAGGCATAGAATTTCTAAATTTAGATTAGATCCCAGAAATCGTTAATCGTCAGAAACAATTTAGTGTAGAGAGGATTTATCTTTTTTTAATTTGGTATCTAAAGGTAAACTGCTGATATTGATAATTCTTGTAAAAAATATTTCGTGATTAAATTTAAAGTGGTAATCAAAATTTGATTTCTTATCGTGTAATTAATAGGGTAGTGAAGTTGAAAATTTTAGTTTGATAAAAATTTAAATTTAAATTCGACATAAAAGATATCTGAAGCAACACATTATCGAAATAAAAGACATTATTAACAATAAATTAATAATCAATTGCAGTTGTCAGTTTTATTTTAACATATAAAGATATTTTATTTTTTTAGAATAAACTTTTAGTGAATGAATTTATTCGCTTCATCTGAGAATCCTTCACTTGAATAAATTTTAATAAAAATTTCTCATTATTTCAATCTCTGTAAATAAAACCAATATAAAAAAAGTAGTTATTAATTTCGAGTGAATTTTACAAAAAAAAAAACACTTAAAATTAAAGTATTTTTTGCGCTGATATTCTCAAAAGATGTTCGACAAACAGGACGACAAAATTTTAGAATATTTTTTAATAAGATACACGATCGGGGAATATCCTGAATGAATTGTTCTAATTCTAAATTTTTCGGCATTCGTTTTTCATATTACTTTTAACAATGCTCCACATATTTTCGATAGGATCTAAATTAGGACTGACTTTTATGTTTAGAATTATTGTCTTGTTGAAATCGCCACCTACTTCCTGGTTTTCGTCTCATTTCAGGTAAATGAGTACGAAGGATTTCTACATAAAATTTGCCATTCACTATTCTAGTAAAAAACAGAAATAAACTTGTTTTACCTTCCTTGTAGAAAGGGGGAGATATTGCCCGCGTTTTTATCCCGCACAATTTCGTTCCACAAATGTAATATGGTTCGGCGTTGGGTTTCTTTTGCGAAAGTTGACATTTTCACACAGAATTTTAGATAAAAAAAACTAGTAATCAGACACGAAATTTTTACAGACTTAGTCATGTTATAGAATGGTAATATTGTTTAAACTAGAAGTTATTATGTGATACGAAAGATTTAATTTAATAAATTTTTCTTGGACGGATGGATTGTAATATATCAATAATAAGTACAAATACTATTTCCTGCATGAATTCCCAATTTCTCAGCTTTGGTTATTAAATATTGTTGAAATTGATAATGTGCCAACTTAATATGTTTCAAACTGTCTTTTGTGAATCTTTTTTTTCGTTTTTCAGTTTATCATATTCAACATCTTGAGAGAAGAAATCAAATTTATAAGTAAAAAAAAGTGGTTTTTCTATTAATTTTTTATTAAATAAATATTGTTATAATTTAAATTTTTCTCTTTTCTTTAACATAGTATTTATTTCAATTTTTTTATCATGTATTAACCCCTGATTTCATACATATTAGCCACTTTATTTTTAGAATTAGTCATTAACTTGTTTATTGATTTAATTATTGACTTTTTTATTGATTTAATTATTGATCTGATTATTGACAAAACTGTTGATTTAATTATTGACTCGATTATTCATTCAATTTAAGAGATCTATAAGCAAGACTATAAAAAAGCATTTAATCATCAAAGTATGGTTATTCTCGTTATTCATCAGAAATTAAAGGCTCAACCAGTCGAGAATATAATTTCGTCGATCCTTCCGATCCCGAAAAGCAAACAAATTTATGCAACTAAAAGATTTTGTGTATATCAATTCAGATGATCCGGGTCATATGGTGAACAATACTTTTTGAACAAATTTCTAGATACCCTGGGGTTCCAAGAACTAAGTTTTGTGATACACCTCTAATGTCTGGTTTCGTTCAAAATTTGATTAGAAATTATAAACTTGATGTGAAAGATGAAAAGAGATTGAAGCATGTGGTGGGCGCCTTTCATCCAGATGATGTACCAGTCTTTCATACTTTAGCGAAAAATTTTTGCATTGCTTGCTAGTGTTCCTGGAAGTACTGTTCTAAATAGACTATTTATCCATTCAACTAGTTCGAATGGTTTAATTGAAACCTCAAATGATGATGGGGGCGAATGTTTCAAAAAACTGATCAATCGATTACTTAACAAGGAAAGCCGAGCAATTATTGACTTTTTCGTTATTTTACTATCAAATATTAATTTTTCAATATTTAAAAAACACAATTCAACCTTTACAATATAATTCCGCTTCAATATTACAAATTTTAATCGGTTCAAATAAAAGCATTAAAAAGATTTTGCGTTTCCAAAATATCCTAGGAATTTTTATTCAGAGGTGTTTCTTTTTAAATTTTCATGTTTATCTCATTAGCAAATGAAGTTTCACTGCTTATTAAACCTGTGGTTTCAAAAAGAGGATTTTAATGCCTATTACTTGATTTTTAATTTAAATGAATTTAGCTAAAATTTAAAATTAAACATGCAATTCTTGGAAGCGATATAATTAGTGGGGTCTTTTAAGAAGATGAAGAAAATAAAATGTAAACATAAGTTGGGTGTGTAACTATATAAAATATAATCAGAAAAAGTATTTTCATTAGTGTACCTTTGGGTTAACATAATCACTGGTTATAAATACTTAAGGAGCTGAATTTTCAGGTTAAGATTTATTCTGAATCTTTCGATTTCTATAACTGCTTTTTTTTGAATAATAATAATTATTGAAGGCAGTATAAATCGATGGTATTAAGGGTGAAAAAGAAGCTTCTGGATATACTACAATTTGCCTATGGTAAATTTTTCACAAATTTAGAAAATTAGAATCGAGACGAATTAAATTTTTTATTAGAAATCTATGTGATAAAATCTAAAGGGTAACTACACACCTTGATTGCAAGCCATCCCATGAGAAATCTGGTCTACTTACTACCGCGAATTTAACCGTGCCGCTGACATCGAAAAAATCTAAACCAAACAGGCCAGTCCCTGATACAAAAGACACCTGCTGAAAGCTAGTTTCACCAAGATTTGGGCATTGACGACTAATCGATCCGCTGGCAATCCACCTCCAAACCAATTGATATCGACAAGCTCGAAAATCATCAGCCTCGAGTTGATCAGTAGATGTGAAATCAACAAAAACAGTGGAATAATAGGTCCAAAATTTAGTGGATGCATTGGCCGTTAAAAAATATGTCTCATTTCCAGTAGTATCGTTATGTTTTTCACGAATTTGATACTTTGCCGAAACCCAAGAGCTCCATGTCATTCTATTTGAAATCATTTCTGCGCCTACCCAAGTTTTGTCCGGATTTCTAGTGGTCACAGTTTTTTGTGAATGATTTTCATTCATTTCATCCGAATAATTTTTAACTTCTGTTTGATTTTCAGGGTTTTTCTGCTGTACAAAATCAACTGAGGTTGGTTGCTCAATGATATAATCAGAAAGGTTATTAATCAAAAATCTAGAACTGAATCGCAATTTATAGTCTTTTGGAATTAATGAAATTCCTGGGTTCAGAGGAAAATCTTCACTTGCAAACATGTGTGATAAAGCAACGACTCCAAAAACAATAATTACGAAAGAAATAATCCCTATAGCTATAAGAATAATTGTTGATTGTCGCAAATTGCGACGATTAAATATAGTAGAAGCATTATCATTGCGATGTGTTTCATTTAGAAGAGGAACTCTTTCAATTTCTGACATGGTGGAAGGATTTTTGGAAAGATTTCATACAATAAAACTGGGTACCATCTTATTTATACTTTTATGCAGGGATCATCATTGAGTAACAGCGCACAAAAACCTTATTTTACAAAAAAATCTATCCCATGTAAAAGTTTGGGAAATTGAATATATATTCTGTTATTTTTAATTAGAATTTCAAAATTGCAAATAGAGAAACCCTGAAAATTAAAATTATTTTGCCTAGCTTAATGAGACATTTATTATTCTCAGCAGATGAAAAAAGTTTGAAGTTAAAAAGTTTATGGCGGCAAAAATTTCAGTTTGTTACTTTCCTGTCATCTTTGAAGGATTATTATAGTTAAAGTATCAAAACCCTTTGCTTAAGAGTCTTATTTAGTTTTGCAATATTAATTATGTTTGGATTTAGTCTTTTTTGAAATAAATTTATTTCGTTTTATGTAGAAAAATTTCCCGTACAAAAATAAATCTTACAAATTTTACTAATGATATCATCTTTAGGTTAAACATAAAAAATAAATAAATACCAATAATTAAAATCTTTTGAACAAAAAATTAGAATTAGGTTTAAAATTGAATTTTTAAAATGGGAAATGGTTAATAAACTTTTTATTTAATAAAGAATCATTTCTATTTGGATATTTTATATTTTTTTATTGGTTTCTGAAATTTACAAAAACTGGAAAATAAACATTTAAATATTATTATTATAACTATTTTTGTAAGGATCAAAACTTTTCTTCTTATAAGCTTTTTTGGATCCAAAAATGCCCATTTTATGAGTGTGAACCAAATTACATATGTTAAAGAAAGAAAGAAAGAAAGAAAGAAAGAAAGAAATAAATAAATGTACTTGACATTCAAATTTGGAATAAAAATTTCATGTTAATCTTTAGATTTCTTGCCTATTTTAATATTTCCATGATATATTTTCCACAATAGTGATACATATTTTTCATTATTCGACATGATTTAAAATAGTAAGGTTTGTTCAGGTCGTTTTTTATTTATGTGAAAAAATCAGCTATATGCTCAGTATATTATTTCTTAGTACCCTTCTTCAAAAACACTTATATGTATTCATTTGAACAAAAACACATGTAGTTTCTTTTATTCTCGTGGTAAATTGTATGATTGGTCCACTGTTTTCATTATCCAGTAATGCGGTCAACCGAAAAGATTGGTCGTGATTTGTAGTTAAAAATAAAGGCTGATAATTTTTAGCATATATTGACCAAATCTCTAATTTCCCGCTTTCAAAATTTCTATAATTTCCTTTTGCTTTTTTGTACTCATTCGGCTTGTTACCAAAAAAAGTTAAAAATCCTGATTTAAGAAGCTAAGGCTAATTATTTTTAATTTTGGCTGGGTAGCTCATTTTATATGAACCATTAAAAACCCTATATCTCCCCGAAATCGTCCGATTATTTCGCTTTATTTAGTAACTCAATGTAAGGTTGTCATATACTATAATTGCACATGATGCAGGAGTATAGCGCCATATCCGAACGAATCATTTTTTCTGAGCCTCTTCTTAGAACTAATAAAACCATATCATTCCAAAAATTTTTCTCTTCACAAAATTCAAATCTAACAATGACAAAACAAGAATTAAACCTTGAAAATCTTCAAAATATTTTGAAACAATTCTCTCGATACGGATGTCAAACACCCCAGCTTTGGACTTACTTTCACCTTCTTGGATTATTCCATAAATACCAAATTGAAAGAAAACAATTAATTCAATACTTAAGAAAACCCAATAAAACGACAGATGAAATCGCACTTTTTGGTTGTATGTACTACTGTGCTATTGGAACAGAAACTGATTCTTTAAATGCGTATTGTTGCTTCAAAAATGCCGGCGAGAAAGGGAGTAATGTTGCAAATAGATTTCTTGGCTACTGTTATACATTTGAACGAGGAGTTAATAAAGACATTCATGCTGCAATAAAATCTCATAGAAAAGTTGTCACTTCATTATCTAATGAGAACTTTGACATTTTAGATAGATATATATTCGCGACTACATCTTCAATCACTTTATTAAAAAAATTAGAAAAATTTTAGAATTAATAAATATATAACACCTAATTTTAAGTTAAAACGAATTTATAAAAAGAGTTTTAGATTATTTAGAAGGGCTACAAAATTAGAAATTCGCCTAAAATTTTCTACAATCATTCCACAGCCTCCGAGTGTTTTATTTTCTGTTGTTTCTTCAGTTTAATATGTTTCATATAAAATAATGAGTAATCAATGCAAAAGTATAATCTATAATTTTTTCTTTTAATTATATTTTTTCAGACTATCAAAATTATTAACAAATCTGTAAATAATTTTTCTTGTATGTTTTTATTAAATTTGAAGTTAGATAAAATATAAAATTTTTTTCATATTAATAAAAAAAAATAATGATTTTGGATTTTGAATTGTAACTTGAAAATAAATATTAAATATTGAATATTAAATACAAAATACTTATGATTGTTAAATTGCTTCTATCATAAAATTATTAAAGGGTCTTTTCTTGTTATCTTCATTGAAGAATAAAATATTTTGGGTCAGAGTATCGAGTTGCTTTTTTGTTCACAAGATTTTAAAAGTCATGTCGTAATTAGGTTTTTGCACCACTAAAAATGTGGTCAATCGTTTATTTATTTAAGCAGATGACCTGATTTTTTGTTTGCCCTGTGAATTCAAACAGAATAATATAGACTTCTGTCTATTTGATACCCCACACTTTAAATTTTATTATACATGCCCACTATTCCACAATTATTGTAAATATGTCTTCAATGTGGTTATTTTTTGGTAAACAAGCTTGATAGATGTTGGCGCTGTGACTTCATGAACATATATAGTTTTGTATGAATATTATTTCTTGGAACTCTTCATCGGTATTTTAACATCGGCTCGACGTCATCCAGAGTCCTATTGTTCGTATGCAATCTGAAAGTATAATACCTATAGATTTTAGCAAAACGCGATTGAAAAATTGTCACTACCTTGGCAACCTTTGTCATAATACTTGCGGGCTTTTTTGAAGAAATATATGACTTAAGGCCTTGTGAAAGGGAAAAAAGGTATACTCTAATGATGGGGAATCAAGCAGTATGGTTTCTGTCATTGTTTGTCTGAGACGTCATAGCTGCTGATGTTTGCGCTATAATTATGGGACAAAAAATATGATGCCTTTTGCTCTTATAACTTGTAATTAGAAAATAATTTAATGTGTATTAGAATCTCACAACCTTTCCACATTATCAAATAAGAAAGTTGCAATGCGAATAAATTAAAAATCTGTTAACTTCTACTTACCACTTTAATCCTTTTACACGAATTCTTCTACAGAAAATCACAAGTAAAGCTTAAATTGAAATAAATTGCACTTTTGAAAAAATCAACCATCAACTTCTGCTACCTAAAATAAAGCAAACAGTCTAAAATTATATTTTATCACATTAAATAACTTACCCAATTCTTTACTGTTTAATTGAATCTTTTGTGGATGTTATTAATAAAACATGGATAGAACATAAATCATCTCAAAACCCCAGCTCAAAAGTGTGATGTAACTAGACATACTGTCTTTTTTGTTTGAGCCAAGCTGTCCAGTCTCTTTAGACAGTTTCTTCTTATTTTATTACAGTGAATAGATATTAGAGATTCTTCGGAATTTTACGCCAATGAGTCTGACGAAAATATCATCAAGTATACCATCAATCTTCACCTCTGAGTTTCCGATTGTCTGGACTATAGCTTTGAAGGTTTTCAATAGAACAAGCTCGATGTACTAGGTGAATTAATGAAAGAAGGCTGGAAGGTTTGGATCTGGGAATATATACTTTTTAACATCTTTAAAAAATTTATATTTTACCCCGTTAAGTTCATGCATATTACTAAAATAAACCGCTATATTATACCCTCCCTAATCGCCGAGACTCATTAAATTTTGTTCTTCTCACCACTTTCATCCCTCCTAAAGAAATATAAAATATAAGCAGACTGCTTTTAAAAGCTTTTTATTAATTATTTTTTTTTAATATTTGATTTTTTTTAATTTTAACTCTTACCTTAAATTTTTATATAATAATAAATTTTTCTATCATAAGTTTTAAATGACTATGTAAATTAGCAATTATTTGAGGACTAAGCAATTTGTGATTATATATGCTATGTTTATTGTATTTATAAACACAAATAATTTGTAATCTAAAATATCAAAGATTGATTGAATTAAAACCTAAAAATATAATAAATTTCCCAATTTGTTATAATAAATTCATATAACTTTCAATAATAAATTTTATTGATTTCAAAATAATAATACGCTTTGTTCATACAACAAAGAAATTAGGTTCTGAATCTTAATAAATACATGTTAATTAACTTTTTTGCCTTAAATGTTGTAAAGTATTTACCTGCAAAGGTAAAAACGACCAAAGATTTTGAGGTCCCTGTGAGATTCAAGATAGGCTAGTGATTGATATTACACATTTTGGAATCATGTTGATGATCTTACCCCAGTTTTTATTATAAAAGCATGATCGATAACAATTTTATTGAATTCTCATACCATCCTAAAATGTCCAAGAGAAAAGGAGATTTATCAAAAGACCCTGAAGCAAAGGCTGCTCATCGATCACGAATGACTACTGTTCAATGGTGTCTTTCAGGATGCCGATATTATTGGGGTCTTGGCAATGATCACGATAGCATAAGAGCATTTCGTTGTTTTCACCGTGCCTCTGGTCAGGGGGATCTTGTAGCTGAAAAATTTTTGTCGAAAATTTTCGTCTATGGGCATGGTACTCAGAAAGATCTTCACCAGGCCATAAAATACTATCGGAAAGCGGCACGGGATGAACAAAAGGAGTTAACGCAAAAGTTTTTCAGAGCACTTAGCAATAAGGATATTGTGATTGATGATATGTATTGAAAGTAAGATAAAATTCTCTTCTCTTTTTAGCCATCCTTAATCTCACATTATCTAAAATGGTATATCGAATTTTGAAAATTAAAAGAAATTTTAGGAAGACAGATCGATCAAAATGAAGTTAAACTGGAAAATTGTTGGCTCTGATTCTAAAAATAGGTAATTATTTTTTTGCTTTTTAAATTTACTGAATTCTCTGAACGAAAAAATCTACTCTCGATGTTAATTAAAATAACCAAATTCTTCCTCAAAATAATAAGATGATTCATTACTTTCTTTTCGCACCTGTTTTCTTAATCATGTTTGATTTTGTCAATATGGTAAGAAAATAAACCTTGAATTTCTTTGATTAGTTTGCCAGCAATATCCTGGTAGCATTTGATTTACACCTTGCTGTTTTAAAATTAAAGATATTTCAATCATTGAATTTGATTATTTTCTGTTTGAATCTATTATTAATTTACTCATTTCAACTCGTTTTTTTATTAAAGAGGATGGTCATTTATGATATAGCCCCTTAATTTGAATTAATTTCTTTGAATTTCTAAGGCAGGTTTTCGTTCCTTTCGAATATTTACATTCTTGAGGTATATGAAGCCCGCAAGGAACATAGAATGTTAGTTATATTATTCCATCATAGCAAATAGATATTGTAGTAATCAAATTCACATTTGGAGTTACTTATCTCGTGATCAAATGGTACTATGTTGCTCAGGGGAATCACTGGGTATCAAAATAAAACGGGATTCAAGATAACCAGAATGTAATTATTCAAGCCATGAAACCTAACCTACTTGTATTAATTCAGAAATGGGCCTAATTTCGACAGGTATTTTCATATCTAAAATATACATTATTTAACACTCTCAATATGTATTTGAAAATCAAAATAGTGGAATCAAAAATGTTTATAAGACACAATTCTTGTTCAATTTAATATTTATATTTTATAGATATAATTCACTTAATTTATTTAAGACAAAATTACAAAAATAAAAACTAATTCTGAATTTAAAATTATTTCAGGTTTTGTTTCAAATCTAAAATTGATTTTATACGAATAAATCAAACTGCTGTTTTGAATTGAACATTATTATTTGTTTTGTTGAAATTTTTTAAAAATAAGTTTTTGGAATTGACAACATGGTTTTATGATTTTGTCCCCATAAAGCTTTATATTTTTAAATAAAATAGATTTTTAGTTTTTAGTTTTTTGAGGTTTAATTATTTGTAACATTTCTTTGAAATTTAAAGTTTGTAAAAAATTGATTGTAAAGCTTTTGGTATATTTGGGAATAATTTATACAGATACAAAGATTATAGAAAGAATCAATTTTGAAATAAAATTGTCTTTTTTGAGAAATATTTTAATTTTTGAGCCTCTTTAAATCGTTGGATTTTTTGCAATCATCAGTGATCAATAGAAAACTCGAAAGAAACATCGACTAGAAATTCATATTGAGAGTTTAATTAAATTTTTGTTCAACATTGCGCTAGATTCACATGTTTTTCAAGGACCTTGTTGGCAAACATTAAATTACTAAAGATTTTTAATTAATTTTTTGAAAAGTCTTTCAAAGGAATTTTAAAAAGTATGAGGCTCTCATTTTTTTTGATCGTTGGGCTAGAAATGATATTGAATAATTAAATTAAAAGCCAATAATAATTTGGTTTTGTAAACTATATTTGAGAAGTATATTAACTTTTGTCCCCCAAATTTTACTCAAATAGGGATGGTAAGATAACCTTTCTTTTGATTGGCAGAAAATGAATGGTTTTTGCGATGGATTTTATCTGTGTAATTTCAATCACATTTTATACTTCCCTGTTGACAAATTTAGATGGCACATCATTTAAACCATAGATAAGATCATAAGAAGCATTCTCTAAATTACTTCACTAAAATCAACTAAATGCAAATTAAAGAGATTACCTGTGCCAAATTTGGTGGGTGGTATGTTCGTCCAGAAAATCTGTCACTCTCATTTTGGTTGACGAGATATTTTTTTTTTTACCGAATCATTTGCCAGCTGCCCTAGTTGCTCATAAAATTTTGATAGAACGTTCTTTCCCTCCGTAAAAATAGAAATTGAATTGTAAAAGTCGTTCGTATTTTTAATTGAAAATGAAATGGTTTGTTTTGTTATCCGCCTGGATATTTCGTTTCAAGAAAATACATGTATATTAATGCTCAGTGACATTTAAGAAGCAATAAAATAAAAAATTATTTTCTAAAGCCAAAAATATTGAATAAGAGCTTGCAAAGTGTTTTTAAAAGAGGTTCCTTTATTCGTTTTATTTAATGGAAGTTTTCTGGCATTCTTCACAATATAATCATCAAAGACAGAGCTCATGTACCTGTTTTGGCTTTTATTTATATTTGAACCCTAAAAAACATCGCTTTGACCACTTTTAAACATTCGTTTTCTGGAAAGCAATGATTATTTTATTTTATTTTATTTTATTTATTAGATATAATTGGCAAATCTAATTGATGCTTGATTTAACGGGAAAACCTGAATCTTAATTTAAATTTGGATTATACAAAGATCCTTTCACAAATAAAAATAATCAACCTTGCTCCAAAATGAATTACATAATTTTCACTAGAGACGGTGACACAAATTTTAGACGAATTTTTCAAGTTAAAAAATATGAGGATTATTTTTATGTAATACAAGTAACTTTTTCGCTACAACTTTATTATTCATTTATCAATGGGTTGCATGATCATTTCTTTTTTAGCACATTTTAGCATCGAGTCAATAACTTAAAGGATTGTCTTTTATGGAATAGCATTCCATCCAGTAAAGACTGCCTCCTCCAAGTCAGCTTCTGTTCATGGCTTTTGGTTTTGGTTAATCCAATTTTTAACTTCCCTCCAAATATTTTCTTTTGGACTAAGATCGGGTATTGTGAAGGCCATTAGTAAGCCACAATTCCAAGATTAAGTTGGAGTTCTTTCACAAGCTTGCACTTGTGAATTGGAACGTTATCTTCTCAGAATATTGCTTCTTTGGCTGTCATTATCATTGGTTTCCATATGCTTCATCAGTCATGCGCACAATTTTGCAGCGGACATACCTTTTTTTGAGCATTTTTACCGTATAACATTCGTTCCATTTGTGTATACGCTTCGAATTTTCAAGTCTCTCTTTAATTGAATAATAAATTAAGCAAAGACGAATATCTTTTGTGATTAAAAGGAACCATGCGGGTGCAATTTTAAGGTTGTTAGTATTACTACAATCTTTGAAAAATTTTCCGGTGTCGAAAAAACCGTCCTAATTTTTTGTCCGTCTGTTCATTTTGATTTTAAATATTTCTTGATAAAGGGAGCAGAGGTTCTGCGTATCATCAATAAATAATGCAAAAAACATTTTTGAAATTTGAAAATAATTCGTCCCTGTGTTTGAAATTCTTGGATATATAAATAATTCAACAGATTCTCAATTTGATTTACTTGCAGAAATTTGCCCAAATTCTTTGATAATAATATGCGAATGTAGTATTTTGTTGTTTCCTAAAAATTTTATCTTCTAAAATTTGGGGTTTGAGATATGTTGAATAGAAAGAGTCGAACAATACTTGGTTTATTTTTAGAACCTAGAAAATAGTCTTGATTATTTAAATCGGCCGATAACTTTGCTCTTTATGAAATAATTCGAAATAAAAATCCCGCAGCGCAGTTTTCTTGTATTTCACTAATTAAAAAAATTTATTCAAAAACAACCCAAAATCTGAAAATACTAAATTTTGAAATTAACTATGATAAATGTTAAAAACATCTTTGATACCTTAGTTTGAGCTAGAGTTAAAAAATACAAGAATAACCTTTAATCTCTCTCGGGTTGCGAATTAATCTTTAAATCCAATAAAACCAAGTTTTAGATATTTATATAAATAAAAAGCTTGCATCGAAAAATTTTTATACAAACTACATTTGTATTCCCCGACGGTTTATACACCCTATAAAAAGTTTAAAAGATTGGTACATGCATCCTATTTGCTTCCAGAACGCCAAGAAGTAATCAAAATTTGATATCTGTTTTATGCTTTAAATATTTTAACTAGCATTTCACTTATTCCTAAACATATTTGTAAAATACTTCAATTAGGACATTTGTGCTGGAATATTATCTTTAGCAATTGGGTTGCTACTTCTTGGGCAGTGATGGTAAATGACTTAAAATGACCCAAATGACCAATGACTGGTCATTGATCATTTAAAAAACTAAAAGATCTAATAAGTCATTTCAAAATTTTATAATATAATTAATTTAATTAAATTATGAAGATTTATTAAAGAATAAAAGCAATAAGAGCTTCCAGTAAATTATTGAATAATCCTAAAAAAATTGATTGTTAATACTTTTTTATACTTATATAAAAAATTAGAATTAATAACATAAAATTTAAATATATATATATTTGCATAAAAAATCTATGTTTGATTATAAATCATTTAATAGAAACAAATTAAAAGATATTTCAAATAATTGCATAACAAATTAAGACAATTCTAATGTTAAATCTCTTATTGACTTCCAAAAATTAATAATAGTTTCATTAAATTAATTAGTAAAATGTGTGTTGGTGTTCTTTTAAACAATGTATAATAATAGTAATTAATCTACTAGCCAAAATGTATATAAAAAAGCCCGAAATAATAGAAGAAAATTTTGAAATCAGTATTTTGAATAAATGATACATAATGACCATAGCAAATTTTGTATAACTGATACAATATTAGATATAAAGTTTTGCTTAAATTGGTATTTTTTAATAAAATGGATATTATATTTATCCATTTCAGAAAGTACTAATTTTGTCAATTTTTTATGGCAAAAATTTTGTATTTAATGTCTAATTATATAAATAAAAAGATATAATTAATTAAATCTATCAAATATTATTTACTTTAACTACAGTCTCAGTTTTTAAAACAAAATAAAAATAAAAACTGTTCCAACATTTTTTAGCTGGAGTGGCAAAAAAATATTTTGTTTATGACATTACAATTGCTTATTTTGTAGTAATTCAGTAAAATATAAAAAGAAATAAAAGTAACTTACAATAAATATTCCCATTTTTCAAATATTGCTTTATATGCTTAGACTTCTTAAAAACATCACAAAAACCAAGTTTATCTAATGTGGTATACAAAATATAAATATTTCATTCAAATATTTAATTCTTAATTGTGGTCTAAAAAATTCAATAGTACTATTAATATCATATTTAAATATAAACAAATTAATATAAATATAATATTTACCTTGCAACCACATATTTTCTAGCAGAATTTGATACATAGCAATTAATTTTTATACACTTTTCTTCAGCATTTTCTATTACATTTTTAATAAGTACTTCTATATCTTCAATTCTTTAATTATTGGTTATTAATATTATATATATTCCAAACTAAAGCTTCTTTTTAGAAATAATTAAAATGACACTAAAAAATGCTTTTATTTAATGGTTTTCTAGCCATCAAAAGCTGTAGTTATTCCAATTTCATTTGCAGGTGCATGTTGTGACATTTTTCCTATTGATTTTTTAATAATTTGATTTCCAGTTGCTCATTGGTTGTGTAACTTTAAAGTTGCTATGATAAAATTAAAAGATCTTGTATTTCTTGGTTTTCTATGAAAGTAAATGAAAAGCTATTTGATACAATCATATTCAATACCCACTCTTTGAAATGCCACTTGTCTTTTTCAGATAATGAACATGTAATATAATCAGTAAGAAATCCTTGTTTTTTTATTTTTGAGGTAGAAACACTGATGGATTATTTTGAGATCTTGGAATTTGTGAAAGTTGGAGTGGAAAGTGAATCATCGATTCAATATCAATATTGGTCACTATTGTTATATTTCAAAAAGTTCAAAAAGTATAAGCTGTAATGTGCCATTTAATCAATAAAACTACCTCTGCTACTTTTTTATTATGTCTTCAGGTACTGATCATGCTTGAATCTCCAAAATCACCTCTAAGTTATATTCTGCTTCAAAATTCGAACACTTTTGAAAGTGGTTCCAACATAATTTTGTCTTGTTAAAAACAAAGCACTCAGGGTTTATAAGAGCAAGAAGTAAGATATGTTTTCGTATAAATGAAAGGCAAACTGCCATTTGATTTGCTTTTATTGTCGCAGGTTCAGCCAAATGAAAAAAATTCTCGAAATTATGTTTTTTTTTACCCACTGTAAGATTTTTCACGAAAAAAAGGTTTATATGTATATTAATGTGATAACACATTTATGCATATACCTCATTTTTCTGTTTTATTATATCAGTTCAAATATGATGGTAAGAAATAAAACAATTCTTTAATTTAAAAATCTTAAAGATAATGTAAATTTCCTAAGATTTCAAAATTCTCATTGTATTCAGTTTGCCAAATAAATGTTGTAGTACCTAATACATAAAAGTGTCTATCGTTTCGCCCATTTGCCTGAGGAAATAATTCAATGAAAATTCAGTAACAAAACAAATGCTTTCCAGATGAAATTCAAAAAATCTTTATACTCTCAAAGAATATTTACACTTGAACCTAAGATGCATGTGAATAGTTTGTCAGTTAGAAAGTGTTCTAATATTTTTGCTTCAAATTCGATTTTTTTTCAAATTAAAATGCATTACTAACCAAAAGTGATAATAGCATTATTTTCTACCATTGTCATGGTATGTGAGTGTCTGGCAATAGGTGGCTCTCCAGTTATATTCTGCTTTTTCCAGGTATAGGGCAGTTTTTCTGTATTCAATATGTACACATCCATTCATTCAAAGATATTGGTTTTTTTCTTTGGTATCTGGGTAAAATTTGATACAGCCACCAAAAATAAAGATTTTTGAATGATTGGAATGAATATAAAGTTTTCCATTCTTGTGTTTTTGTTTCAAAAGTGGCAAATGAGTTTTCACATGGTGATATTAATGGTGTTAAACCTCCCAAGTTTATCATTTTATTATTTTCAACTAGCTGTGCGGTAATAGCTTGGAATAGCATAACCTGAAGTATTTAATTTTCCCATGGAGGTGATAATGCAGAGAATGACTTTGTAATGTCTTAAGTCCAAATCTCATTTGTATCGTCAGATGTATTAATTGAAGTCTCCGATTTGAATAACTATCCTCCGAAGATCTATAGCCTAAATTTAAGAGTTATCAGTTTTCTATTATGTCTCTCCCTTAAAAAATAGAAATGTTATTTTACCTATTATCAATTGACACGATTGAGTGACCCCTTTGAAAAAAAAATTGCTTTCGAATTAATAATTGTACAGATATAAAGGTCGCTGATAAAACGCAAAATTTATTTAAAAATCACGTTATAAAGCGTGAAATTTCATTTTGTACAGCATTATCATCTGTGTTTCCTTACTTAATAAGATATATATATATATATTTCCTAAGATCAAGATTTATTTGGTAACATTGAACTATTGAAATACCCTGAATTTTTCCAGATATGGCTGCTTTCCTGTATGTTGTGCATCATCAAAAATAAAACGAGCTACTGAGTTTTTATATTCTTTTGGAAGTAACAATACAAGATAACAACAATCCAAAAACCATAAAAATGTATAAGTGAGTCATTGATAAGGTAGAGCCGGTATTCATCAAGGTTTCCTAAAAGCTAGAGATTAGTCTCGAGAAGCTGCTGTGTTTTATATGAATTGGTTAAAAGATGATTTAGAAATTTCTTCAAAACCTTTGGATTGGTTTGTTTTAAACATAATCCACCAGATAAGCATTTATCCTGCAAGTTTAACTTGTTATATTTACATTTCTTCGTTCAGAATGGCCAAAATTAAAGTTCAAAATTTCTGGTAGTCAATTTTTTTTTGACCTCGAGTATCAACATTATGACTTTTTAGAATTTTTTTAACCCAAAAAAAATTCTCAAACTTTTTTTCTAAATTATAATAATTAGATTTAATATTTTAAAGATTCGAATAATTCTGTGCATTTTCTAGCAAAACTGCAGAATGTCATTAAAGAAGTTCACAAATTGTTTAAATATCAAGATTAAAACTAATGTTTCTTCTTCGAATTTAAATTCAAATTCGAAAGTGATGACATTAAAGCAAAATTTTATGTTTCCAAGACAATTAAAAACATTTGAGATAAATCTTTGTTTTTCAAAAATAAGCAATTTTTTGTTAAAAATATTGTAATATGCAGTTTCTTTTCACGAATTTATTATATTTTTAAAAAATATTTGATAAGCCCGGCTCTTTAATGGGCTAAAAATAAATGAGTTTTCAAAATATTCACCTCTAAAATTAGAATTGCATATTATTTTGAGTAGGTAGGATAGCAGGGTTTATGTGGACTGAGGAGAGCAATTTGAAGTACTTTTAAGATTTGCAACAGAACGCTAACTTCGAAGGGTGTTGTAGCAAAGAAGTATCAGAATGAATTTCGACACACAAAAAATGGCCAGCGTGTCTACAGACTTGATAAGAATTCAAACGTTATGAATAAAGTTAAAATAGTTGAAGAGAATTTTCTAGCCACAATAAAAGTATATTAAATGTTGTTGAAAAGTTTAGATATCAAATGTTATAAATTGGGCGCTAATTCGGCTCAAAATTATGTATTAATATTAGTTTGCTTGATTGTTTGTTTTATTGATTTTTTCGGAAAAAAATTCCATTAGTCCAAGAATATTTTGAATAATTGTAAATTTAAAAATTAGTTTTTAATTATTGATATATTGTTACCAACTGATTTGGGATCTTGAATATCTAACAGCATTTTTCCAAAATGGTTAAGTACGTGAATTAATTTGAGATTCTTCGAATTTTGTGGATATTCGAGCGTTTGATGTCGTAATTTGACTGGCTGATAATGAATAATCTTGATTTTTGAACCCTTCATTCACAAAGAATTGAATTGCATTTATCGTTCTGAAATATTTTATTTAAGATGGTCAAGGTAGAATTTGTTAAAACTATTGAACAAAGTAAATAATAATAATAATTTCGAAAACTTTACGTACCCGTTATTGTTGCATGCTATCACAAAAAGTACATGTAAACCTAAATATTCGTTTCTCTTTAAAAAAGTGTAAAATCAGTGAAATATTGTAAGGTTACTTGAATTACTATTTTGTTGTTTAATTTGAGTTTGAATTTAGATGAAAAGCCTTACTTTAACCAATGCCATGAAGATAAGCCCGATCGCTACTATCTGTAAAGTGAAAGTTTTGAATAATAAACTTGATTAGAATTTTGGAGCTTTGATGAAATAGGTATATTCTTGATTCATTAATTACCAGCTGATATCCGTATAGTAAACAATAACTAAAAATCTTTCGATTCACAATTTGTTGAATTTTATTAAGTCGCATTTGGTAATAACTTTGTGTCCCTCTGATTGATTCCTCATCCTGTATAGAAATCTGAACTTTCCGAATTGTTTTTATCTTTTTTAATGTTCTTTGATAGCAAAAAAAAATCCAGGACATTGCTGAAA
This sequence comes from Geosiphon pyriformis, assembly GCA_016748015.1. Lineage (NCBI taxonomy): Eukaryota > Fungi > Glomeromycota > Glomeromycetes > Archaeosporales > Geosiphonaceae > Geosiphon > Geosiphon pyriformis. Next base: position 836,671 of record JAAOMT010000200.1, on the reverse strand, counting down.
GATGAATGAGGATTGTAAACAAGGTTTCACGGTTTATAGGGTTTTTTGTAGTTGTATAACACCTGTTCAATGATTTTTTTCAGTTTCAAAATTAGTGCACGGCTTGAAAGTTTCTATTCAACTGACCATAGAGAAACAAAAAAAGAAATAAATTCCTACCCGTATGTAAGTTCCACCGAGGTACTATTATAAAATAAAATAGAGAGTGCACAAAGTGCAGGTAATAGAACTTGTGGTATCAATAATTTCCAGTCATTTTTTCCCAAAGAGATTGCTTTATTTTGGCATACTAAAAATAATCCATTCACACCATAACATAAAATGTGAGAAAAAGGAGATTTTGCTTCAAAAAATAAAAGTTTATTTAATCATGATGATTAAAATTTTGAAATTACCTCTTAAATATGTGATTGTGGCAACTGAAACTGATATAGCCAGGTCTATGGCGAAAGAGCAATAAAATAAATAGGTTAAAATTTTACAAGGCAGTGGTGGCCATAGACGAAGATGTATCAATGGGTAACCCTAAATGAAAAAATGAAAACCAAAAGAGAGTAATATTTATTTGCGTTCCATGTAAAATGCTGCAAGTAAAGACCTTTTAAATTTTTCGATAAGTTATGAATTTTTTACCAGATTAAATAAAAATTGGGTATGTGTAAATAGACCTGTAAATTTTGAAATTTTGAAAATTAAAAACCTCACATCAATAAATTTTCCTGAAATCATAAACAGAAAACTCACTGCTTAACGCTATATATGTAGGCACAGTCAATGACGTTGGCAATGGAACTTTATCATTAAGTTTCCAGGACTTATAAACATGAATGAAAACAAAAAGACATCCAGTAATCGATATAAATGCCATGGATATCCCAGCTAATGAGACAATTTGTTGTTTCAAGGGGAATTCAGGGTCAAAATTTTGTGATGTTGTGATGAGGTTGATTTCTTCTTGTGGTATAACTTGTTGCTGAGCTTCATTTTTTATTGATTGAATGGTAGGAGTCGATAATATTGATGGACTTAATACCTCTGTCGCTGGAAAACCTTGAGATACTCTGGAGAGATTCAATAAGAATAATATTAGGAAAAAATTTGATTTGTCGTGTATCATTCTTAGTAACATTTTCACCGAGGATTACAACTTTTGCAGATATATAAATGCAAAAAAGATTCTTACACTTTTAATGTATAATTTTTTATCATTTATTTCAAGAGGTATTTCTATATATATTCGAGTATACTTTACCTTTTACTGTCTTTTTTCGATAAGAATTTTTAAAATGTTGATGATTAGTGTTCATTCAATCCCAGATATCTTAATTGCCGGAAAATGGTTATCTTAGATTTTGCAACGTCGTTGAATGAAAAGTAATTATAAATTAAAAATTACCACACTTGGTTTAACAAATTTTGTGTGCAAGGACTTATCTTTTTAAATTAGATGATCCCAAGTATTTGGTATCTAAAGGTAAACTGGGGATATTAATAATTCTTGTAAAAATATCTTATAATTACATTTAATGCATAACTAAGATTTCTAAACTCTTATCGTGTAATTAATAGAATAGAGAAGTAGAAAATTATGGTTTGATAAAAATAAAATTTTAAATTCGACATAAAAGATATCTGAAGCAACGCATTGTCGTGATAAAAGATATCATCGTAGTTTATTTTAACATATAAATTTATCTTATTTTTTTTATATAGTAAAATTTTAACGAATGAATTTATTCGCTTCATATTAGAATCCTTCACTTTGAATAAATTTTAATTAAAGGTTCTCATTATCTCAATCTCTATAAATAAGACCAGGATAAAAAAAAGTGCTTATAAATTTTGAATGAATTTTACAAAAAAGAAAACAATTTAAAATCAAAGTATTTTTTGCGCTGATATTCTCAAAAGATGCTCGAGAAGCAGGATGATAAACTCTTTTGACAAAATTACTTAATGTTAAGGTTCGATTTCAATTTTAGTGTTAATATTTTCATGCTGTTTTTCATTAATATCCGAGAATATATAAATTAATGGCTAAAAAAATAGTAACCTTAAAAATAATCCAATGATAAGTCAGGTATTTGTAATAGTATTGAAAACTATTGTAAACAAATAAAAATACCTCAAACATTTAAAAGTAGCTAGTTCCTTTCAGATTGCTGAGTTAGGGACAGCACAAGCTAACTTATAAACGGCAAAGACTAAGCATACATTAGTCAGTTGGTTATCCCCGCACTGCAGTTAAGTTATCTGAGAACAAATAATTCAAGAGAAGAATTTTTTCTTTAATTATATCTACTGAATCCGAAAGAGAGTTCTCAGGAATGGTGCTTTCGACATTACCAACAATTTTTATTTGATACAGAAAGGAACTTTAGAAGAAGACATTCTCTGTAAACCTCCAAATTTTAAATTAAATATATTAATCTTTAATCCAGACAGTATTTATTAATACCCTCTCCATTTGAAGCTATTTATGATGATTTTGATTAAATTTAAAGATTTTTTTTGAATTATAAAAATTATTTTTATCATATAAATGACATTCTATAAATTTATGGCTTCATAAAAATAAGCAATGTACATATGGAAGGCTTAAGACTTTTTCCGAAATAAACTCTGGTCATCAGAATAGCAAGCAATAAAAATTATATATTTCCTTCATCGAGCTCGCTATAAAATTAGTAAGCACTAATAAATCAACATCTTTGTTTGGTATGAGGATTCAAGAGGAAGTTTCGCGAACATATTCAGAGTCCAAACATTGTAATTTTTGATTTTAGCGGGTAAAATATTTTTGCAAAACTAGAAAAATTATCATCAGATCAATTATTTTGCTTTTTTCTATAAATATCAATTTTGATCATAGGTCTTTCAGTAACATGATGCCAATAATTTGATCTATGCATCCTCCCTTATTTTCTTGCTTTGGAATCAGCTCTGATTGATTAAAGAACTCGGTTATTCATCTATAAATCTACTAACTATTCCAACAAAGCTAAAAGTTATCAAAAAAAAAAACGATCCAATTTGATCCCTAACAAAGAATCGTAAACAATATTTTACAATGAAATTCCTGAACTCTTGCGTTCAATTATATTTCTTTTTGTTCATTGTCACCCTTTCACTTTTTACGATTGCTTCACCTGAAATCAAAGAAATTATTCCTAAAGTTGGCGATGATGGTTCAACTGAAATTAACTTAAAAATAACGGGCTACGATGACGAAATTTCATCTTCCAATTCTGCATCATTGTATCCAGCTATTGAAGACATCATTGAAATCACAGGAACTTTTGGAGAGCTTGGTGATCAAGGCAATGTTGAAGAAATAGAGATAACCATTGTAGAACATGAAGGATCAACAAATAGTCCATCAAGGTTGTCTAAATTTATGCCTTTCAGTAAAGAATCTTCTAGAAAGACATATCCCTCAGCATTCGAAGAAATGGAACGAATTTTCAAGGGGACATCCGGACCCTTTTTTGATTCAAAGCCTTTTTCCTATGCAGGGTCATTATCACATAACTCTATGTTACCTTTTAACCATCTTCCAGCCTTTATGAATCCTTCTCTCAAAACAACACTGAATAATGAAAATTCTAACACAGAGACATTTAAATATTTTTTCGATGATATCGAAAATGATATCACGGAATGTTTACCTAATTTTATTGATGACTTCAAAGAAGTTTTTGAAGCTGAATTTCCTCACCTAAATAATGAAAATGCTGACGAAAAACGACCGTATAAAAATGCATCTATCGAGGTCATTCCGATTATTGTAAAAGAAACAAACACTTTAAACAATCAACCTTCACTTTTTATCCATTCTTGGAAAATTGTTTTCTATCCTTTGCTAACGGCTGCTATTCTCTTTTTGACGGCCCTTGGTATTTCGAAATATTTTGCCAGATATAGAAATCACAATCCCCATTACTATGGTGGAGAGTATCAAAGACTTCCTACAAATGGAGAAAGCATTTGCAGTAACGTTTGAAACTTTGACTATTTTCAATCATTGATAGAACTTTAACCAGCCTTTTCTGATCAAAATATTTGTAAAGCTATTAAATTAAGCTAATTTGTGTTTTTAGATTTTGTTTTTTTTTTGAATCGCTACAAGAAATGATAATAAAGTGACTTTAGACTTTTAAATTGGATCTAGAAAATACTTTATTTTTCATACAACCTATCAAAATTATTGACCAATTTCCTTTTTCCTCAATTTTGGCTAAATAAGAACCATTTTTTATTGAATAGATGGAGGGAAAAAGAACATCTCAATCACATTCAAACATTTGATTTCATGCTTTGTAAGGTTCGAAAATATTATCAAGTTTCAAAATCTGACATATCAAAAGCTACCCCAAAGATCTTTTAAAATCATTCGAGGATAGCATACAAGAAGTTTTACATAATACAAAGATAAAGTATTTATTCTTTGAAACCACATCTGTTCTCACGCGATCGAAAAAGATAATGTGCATGCATTCTTAAAAGCTGCAGCTGTCAAAATGACACACACATAACTGATCAATTATACATTTTAAAATTTTTTTATGTGAATTTCACTTATCGAAAAGATCCTTTTGAAAACGGAACATTCTTTGAGACTCATTATTTTAGATGCAAAGAATGAACCATTTTTCTAAACTTGGATATTTTTTTATCCCAAATTGACAATCTACCTAAATCTTCCGCTTTCACAAGAAGCATTTTTCTAGAATTATAATTATTTTAAATTAAGGAGCTTCAGCAGAAATTGGTTATCAAAATTTGGTTTATCAAAAATTTTTGCATTCAAATCAGCTGCATATTTTTTAAATTACAGGGAACTTGTAAATGGCTATCGATGAGTTTTGTGGTTAGACTGTTTACCAAATGTCCCCAAGTAAAAATGTAACCTTTTTTTTGTCACATGAGCACACATGAATTTATATGCAAATATAAAGAGAATTTGCTTAATTTAGATATCAAGTCTTATGTATGTTTGATTTAAGATTCTTACATAAATTTTTTTGGAAATTATCCATCTTTTTGATATGAAAGATTGTGGAAATTTTAAACTAGATATTAATGTAACGCTTGTATTACATACATTAATTTGTAGCTAATAATAGTGATTAAGTTTATATTGAAAAAAAAAATTTGAAAAAAGAAATTATTTAAATTAATTCTTGATTTCTGTACTGAAAATAATCTTTTTTTATTGTTATCAAATGAAACTGAATAAATATGAAAAATAAAATTTTAAAAGGTGATGTAATAAAATTTTATGTATTTTTGTTATTTTTCAAAGCAAATTCACCCTTTCTTTTCAGTTTTCTTTATGTCAAATGACTTGGCATTTAGTGATCATCAAAGCAATGTTGCATTTTTTCTTTTGACACCCCTTTGACATGTTTCCTGCAATGAAATTCAGTACGAAACCCTTTTTAAATTTTTAATTTGGATGGAACCGCAAACACGATTGTATCAATTTAAAAAAAAAATAAAAAAAATCATTCCCTAATTTCTTTCTTATGTGTTATTTCCAATTATTAACCAATAGAATTGAAAATTGTCATGGCACTAATTAATAATTTATTGATTTTTGATTTTTGATTTTTTACAGTTTCTTTGATACGTAAATAAACCTTTGGATTTCATAGTGTATGTTTCGCAGTAGATAATTTAATTTTGGTAATATTATGTATCATCCCAAAATGGAAAGTTGAAAGAAGCACGCGACCTCTTTTAAACAATGAATTGGTAGCCAATCGTAATAACGGGAAAAATTCTTGCATTAAAGATTGTATTCATGAACATGTGCCTTTGTAAAAATTTGCGCATATTTTAGTAGCACAATATACAGGTGAAATTCCTTAGTCATACATTGTTTTGATGAAAGATGAGATCTATTGGATTGTACTACCATTTGACAGAAAGAGGTAGGAAAAAGAAATATAGAGAGAGAGACTTTACTTCTTCCTAAGAATAGTCGGAGTTATTATTATTTTAAGATTCCGTATGAAAGAATTAGAAATTGGTATCACTAAACTAGAATTATAAATTAAGTCCCGCGATCACATATTCATTTTGTTTTGGCAACACTCTAAAAAAAATTTAACCATAAATGGATATTAGAGAATGTGTCTTAATATATATGCAAATAATCAAATCTATTAAAAGGCAAAAAATTTTGAAATCTAAGGAATTTAGAATTTATCCTTAGATTCTCAGCAAGTAACGTAATATCAAAAGCAAAAAATGTAGAAATGAATAGGGAAAAGAACCATAAACCTAAAAAGTCTTGGCCCGTGACATTTGTTGCCATCTATCGAATTCTGATAATGAACAAGCAAATCATAGTCACTCTTGAAAATCTTTTATCCTTGCTTCAAACTTTATTTGAGAGGTTAATGTATATCTGCTAAAAATATATTTACAATTTTAGTATGGTTACATTATCTACCATATCCGCAACTAATGAATTTAAGTGGCCGATGGGGTTTCACAATTGGGATTCTTTCTTTGTGCCCGAAAAGCCTTTTTATATTGCTGATTTGTCAATTAAAGAAGTGCTAAAAATACCAGTATATTTTATTATTTTAGGATGTTTACACCTGGTTCGGTGTAGTAGGTTTTTCAATTTTATAATTTAAAAATTAATTAGCCTTACTTGTGTGTCAAGTAAACTTTTTATCATTTTTAATTCAGGATGCACGTTTATATAAAGAGAAACTCATTTGTCTTTTCGAATTCTCCCTAAACCACCATAAAAACTTATCTTTGAAAGACCGTGGTTCTTCACTTAAAAAAAAATTTATTCACGAGTTTTTTTTTGATTTTCAAAGAGCCAAAGCTTAGTTAACTGCCTCTATATACTTTATATATCTAAAGTTTTGTACTTAAAATTTCCAAAATGGCAACAAATTCGACAGAAGAAATCCCAACATCTTACGACCATGGTGATATTGCTTTCGTTCTCGTAAGCACAGCCTTGGTATGGCTTATGGTGCCAGGCCTCGGTTACTTTTATAGTGGTATGGCTCGTTCCAAAAACGCTTTATCTCTTATCATGCTCTGTGTATTATCTATTGCCGTCGTTTCATTTCAGGTAAGATAAATCAACGAAAATCATTGATAATACTAGCTTATTTCTCAATGTTAAATTAAATTATTTTGTCATTATTTATTTTTCACCAAAAGTGGTGGCTCTGGGGTTACAGTCTAGCATTCAGTAATGTGGGCAGCAAATTTATTGGCAATTTGGATAACGCTTTCTTCCGTCACGTGAGAGGGGATCCTTCTCCACAAGCAAAACAAATTCCCGAGCTTGTATTTGCTCTATATCAATTAATGTTCGCTGGTATTACCCCTGCTTTAGCTATTGGTTCAGCTGCTGAACGAGGTCGTCTTGTCCCTGCCCTTGTTTTTATCTTTATCTGGTCAACTCTCGTCTATGATCCAATTGCTCATTGGACTTGGTCAGTGAATGGATGGTCATTTCAATTAGGTGGTCTTGACTTTGCCGGTGGTACGCCTGTACACATCGCTTCTGGGGCAGCAGCACTTGCCTATTGTCTTGTTGTTGGAAAACGTGATGGTCACGGTGTCGAAGATTTCAAACCACATAATATCGCCAACGTTGTGTTAGGAACAGCTCTTCTTTGGTTTGGTTGGTTCGGTTTCAACGGTGGCTCAGCTTTGGCTGCTAATACTCGCGCAGCTATGGCTTGTTTAGTTACCAATTTAGCAGCAGCAGTTGGTGGTCTTACATGGATGTTATTAGATTTTCGACTTGAACGTAAATTATCGGCAATGGGATTTTGTACTGGTGCTGTCGCCGGTTTAGTTACAATAACTCCTGGCTCTGGTTACGTTGGTCCAGAAGCTTCCGTTCTTTTTGGTGTTGTTGGTGCAATTGCATGCAATTTTGCTGCGAAACTAAAGTCCTGGCTCAGTTTCGATGATGCTTTAGACGTTTTTGCTGTTCATGGTATTGGTGGCATTGTTGGAAATCTTCTTACCGGTATTTTCGCCGAGAAGGCGATTGCTAATCTTGATGGAACTGATATTCCTGGTGGGTGGTTAGATCATCATTGGATTCAGATATGTTATCAACTTGCGGATTCGGTTGCTGGTGCTAGTTATTCTTTCTTTGTCACTCTCATTATCTTGACGGTCATGAACAAGTTTCCATACATGTCACTTCGTTCAGATCCTGAAGCAGAAGCCAAAGGTCTTGATGAAGCTGAATTAGGTGAATTGGCTTATTATCATGTGGACAGACTGATCACTATCAACACCAGAACTGGTGAAACCAAAATGATCAAAGAAGAAACGATCCATCAAAGCAACGATACCAATGTCACGATCATATAGACATGTTAAAAATTGAACTACAAAAAATTTATATATTTTTATTTAAAATCCCCTTTAATTCTTTTCTTAAATATTTTTCCCCATTCATTCTTGCTTCGAATCTGAATACATATTTAGTGAAATTATTTGTAATCTTACTATCACAAGTTCAAATTATTTTAAACCTTTTCCTTTCCCTTAGTCAAAAATATCGGTTCTCTTCTCTCTTCACGTTAAAAGGGCAAGAATGAATTTTCTTATTTCTTACTGTAACTATATTGTATTTTACATACGTTTGGATATGCTGCAGAGCGGCAGCATCGGTTTTAGTAGTAGTTTTTTCAATTCACGGTATGAGTGTAGTTGTTTGTACTGCGGAGCGGCAGTGTGGTTAGTTGCTTCTTTATTTTTCTTACACGGTACGAGGGTAGTGGTGGTTAGTACTGCAGAGTGGCAGTACATACATAAATGTAAGATTTCATCATTAGTTAGAAATTTTTCTTTTGTTTGTATTATATTTTTAGCACCTTAGGAGAGGTAGTTGTTTGTACTGCGGAGCGGCAGTATGGGTTATGGTGGTCTTAATAAAAAATAAAATAAATTACATAGACATTCGAGATTTCTTTTGGTCACCGTGTTTTTGAAGTGTTTGGTGGTTCAAAGGATTGATTGATTAATTGATTAATTGATTGGTTGATTCATTTGAGGAATTTTCCAAAATAAAAAATAAGATAGGTCTTTAAGGTGGGCTTTTTTTTTGCCCAAGAAAATTTCTGAAATTGATGAGACAAATCATAAGTTAAAAAAACTAGATGACACATGAATTTTCATTTACCTAAAAAAAACAAAGCCCAAAAAACCGGCTTAAAAACTTGATTTCTAGAAAAACAGGTATTTTGATGGTATCGTGTGGCCAAACGTCATTATTCAAAAGAGTATTAACCAGTTTTGGGTTCTTGCATAAAAAAGTAAAAGATTTAACAAATTCCCTCCAATGAACTCATCGAGTTTATCGGTTTCAAGAGTTGTTTATAAAGCCATTTTTAAATGAGTAATTTTTTTTTAGAATTGCCCTCATAAACATTAATTAAAACTTTATTGACAGAGAGTCGAAAACAGGAAATCAAATAATTTTTAAAAAGTTTTAGTTGAATCAAAAGATTTTTACGCCATAATTGGGACATAATTGGCAGAGCGCTATCTGATTTATCTTCCTTCTTGGACTATTTTAAATTCTAATACGCATTGGAAAAAAATTATTGGTAAGATTGTATATGGGTTGTCCAGATAATTTGGGCAGTCAGCGATTATCGCCAAATCGAAAATATAATTACAAGAATTATTTTCGGAATTTTAAGAAATAAGTGGCTTAGCTGGTTCCATTTGAAAGATAAGTGCATAAAAATAATAAAAGATCTACAATAACTTTAAATGATGAACAATCAGTAGATCGTAGAACTTTCTAATTTCTTTATCAATACTTATAGAGCAAAGTCTGAATGGATGAAACTGTTAGAAAGTTAAGTTTTCGATCCCGAGAATTGGCATAATCTATAGGAGTGGCTTAGGCAAAAATAACAAATCCATCACTAATCTTGCATTGGAAATAGTATTTTAAGATTATGATTACTTTTATATTCAAAAGAACTTCATAGAGAGGACGTAATAAATTTAGAATTATCTATTTTTTATCGCGAGAAATATAAATTAAAAATCTAAATCCAAATGAACATAAATGTTGCAATGAAAAAATTAGGGTTGCCCCATAAAGTTATCTCACAAAAACAAGTATAAAGCTTGTGATGAATATTTTATGTGGGGTATTGATTTTGTAAAATATTCGAAAGAGTATAAACACATTATAAAATTAGCGCACAGGATATAGTTTTCTCTTCCATTTTTAATAAATAAAGGTCGCTTTTAGAAAAAGTTTTTTTAGCCGCCATATTCCGAGATGATTAACAAAGAGTGTCGAAAAAAAAAAATGAATTAATTTTTGCAATTGATTATTAATAAATTTTTTTTGATAAGTTTGAAATATTTTTGAAAATTAAAATATTCATCAGTAAAATTTTTCATTTTTTCAAGAATATTTAATTATCATATGACGAGTCATACTCATTTCTTTCACCAATCAAAGATTTTTAAGGTTTTCAAAAAAAGTTTTTCTTAAAAAATCGTATTTTTAAGATTAAAAAATTAGATTTCTAATAAATATTTAAGGTTATTACAGTGTTTAAAAATTCTTGGAAACGTTAAAATTGTTGCTCAATTTTTTTATTTTTGATAAAATCTTTGTGATATCGTCATTTTAATTTTTGGTTGACATAATTGTTAAAAATTATTTAATAATCATAAGATAACATAATATATCATAAGATAACATAATTTATAACATAAGATAACATAATATATCATAATATAACATAATTTATAACATAATTTATCATAAGATAACAATAATATAACATAATATAACATAATTTATCAAACATTTTGTTCAAATTTTAATTTTAATTTATTTATACATGTATATTGAGCAAAAATATGGACCAATTTTGAATTTATAAATATACATACAATGATTACTATTTGATTTTATATAAGATGAAAAATATCAGAAAAAACTTTTAAAATGTGACTAATTGTTTGGGCAAAAAATCAAAATCTGAATTGGAAATAGAACATGTATTTTGTCCTCAATTGATATACAAAGGGTTTTTTTTTAAAAGTTTTTAAATATCGATTTCTTTTCTGGAAAAAAGATTGTGATCATTAATCTCAATGCAAAAATTTGGGGTTTTTTTTCAATGATGTTAACAATTCAAATCTTTTTTATCTGAAATATCAAAAGAATTTCTCTAATAGGCCGCAATGAATTTTACAGAAATTATCTTGTCTATAATAATTCTAAGATTTGTTTAATTCCAGAATATTAATTATCGTTAAATTGTTAGATAGATAGGATGAGAAAAGTTTAAGTATATTTCACAGCTCTAACCAAATTTCCCTTTAATCCATTTTTTTGATTTGGATTTTTTTCTTAACTTTTCCCTTTCTTTTGAGGATATTAAAACGACTCTTACAGCTTCATCTGGAGCTCCTTTCATAATTCTATCATACTGTTCTAAAAAGCGGACTGCTCTCGCTTGCATTCTTTCAATTCCTTCCAGAAAAACTGTTCCACCTTTTCTGACAAAATAATGATCACGTAAACCACCTGCCCTCCAATATATCGCATCTATTTTTAACACTGAATAAGAATATGTATCAAAAAATTTCAAGATTTCTTCAGGTGTTTTTCCCTCAAGAGATTCTATGACCACAGGTCGATTTCGGGATAACGGGAGATTCCTGGTATACTTTTGTTCCAACTTTGTAATATATGCATTAAAAAATGCTTCAAATGAGCCAAAATGATGTACGTATTTTCGACGAATATATCGTTCATGATGACTGTTTTCTTTTTTTGATGTGGCTCTATTTGAGTATGGAAGATGTAAATGTAGTTTTTCGCCTATTGAAGTAATTGTATTTCGAATGTTGAATGAAAAATTTATTGTCTCCGAGGCGAAGCTTGCTGTATTGTTTGTATCTTTGATGTCGGATGAATGGTGTAAAAAGTAGTTATATTTTGTCAGTTTTTCGAGACATTTTTCTAATGTGTTGTATAATCTTTCGATCTCTCCATCTTCAGACATTTGAGACAACGAGCGAAAATTTTCTAGATTAGAAAATTTAACGAGAACGGATGGAATGAATTTCATTTTGTTACTTGAGGTAAGAGTTTTGGGAAAGATTCCCAAACAAAGTATTCCTTTTAAAAAAAAAAGGATAAAGTTTAACTCGAATTTAAACCAAACCAAAAATTTACCTTTCCCCTCCCCCCCAATCAACAGAATTGTTTTCGTCGGAATGGAAAACTAAGTAGAAAAGCTCGTGCTTTTTGATGTGAAACAAAATACAAATAAAAATAAACCTGGTATCTTTAAAATTTGGTGTGTGTCTATCGTTACACATAAGGCCTTTTCAGACAATAAAACTGCATGTTGCAGCCCTGAATTGAGTAACTACTGCCCACGGATGATCTTTTGCCATTTGGAAACAACCAATTTGAAAAAATTAATTCATTTTTTGATAAGGGACTAGTGGAGATTGACAATTATCGAATAGTGTGACATTTTTAATGAAATCGTTGAACTTTGTGCAGCACACATTCTGAAAAGATTGAAAAATTAACAATCATGAAGCCGATGTTTTTTATAATTGATGAACTGCTTGCCCATTTTTATCATCATATTTTTCTGTCGAATTTTATTAATTCTTTATACAAACCAAAGCATTTTAAAGAAATTAAACAGGAAAAAATGAAATTCTGATTTTGGAAAACAAAAGTTTTGAGAGTTTGGGTTACTATAGAATTATAGTTTGTATTGAAAAGAAAATATTCTAGCGATAAATTTGATTGGGAATTTTGAATCCTTTTTAAATGGCTAAAGGCTGGCTAGCGCTTCTCATCAGCTGACTCTGTCAAAAAAGTGGAAGCCTTAAACTTTTATATTTTCAGGGACAGAAATAAAAAATGAAAATACATGAAATCTTTGATCTCTTATTAAGGCAAAATAACCCCATCTTACGGCTGATGAAAAAATGATTTTAAATATTTTATTGTTCATCAGAGTTTTATAAACAATCAGATGAATATTTTTTAATTGTTTTAGAATTTATTGCTCGAATTGAGAGAAAAGAAGACAAATTTTTGATCTAAGGATAAAAAATTTTCATCAGTTCAAAAAAAAAATCAAAATCAATTTTTTTTTCAAAACCTGAATATGGTTAATATCTTCACAAATTAATTAAGAAAACGATTTTTGCCAAAAACATGTATTATTAAAGCAAACATTTTTTTTGTTGGAACGTGCTTTTTCCAGATCAAGAAATTTTAATCCAGTTTTAATGTTAAAAGTTGCTGTGTCACCCATATTGCACTCGAGAATGGAAACATATCAATAGACTACTAATTAACAGATAACCAAATATATTATTATGTAACGATATTTTCCCTATCTTTTGTCTGGTAAACTTTATTGTAGAAAAGTTTCTGATAAGTTGCAAAATCTAGACGATTTAAAGTTTTTAGAGAGAAGAGTACAAAAAATAATTTAAAAATTGGTTCAAAAAGCTGGTTCCAAGTGAATAAACAAGCCATCCACTTTGAAATTCACAAATGTGTAGACATTTTTTAAAATTCTCATAATAAAATGCTGTAAATTCTTTAAATGTAGTATCATTTAATTCAGTTTTACTTTTGCTAACAAAGAGCTAAAAGTATATCTCTATTCCTAATAGCTATGATTGTGGTAAATAATGTTGTGTGATACTAAGTTTTTGATGTCACAAATTTTGCCTTCCAATTGAGAATTTTTCACGTGATCTTATTAAAAAAGGAAAACCATTGGTTCATTAAACCGAGAAAAAAACATTGATTGTGTACTTGTTAAAGCTTTAGTAATTTATGTTTAAAAATTCATTTTTTAATGAAATTTTTTAAACAAAGTGAATTTGTTTTCATTGTAGCCCATTCACAATCTACATAGTAAATGTCTAAAGTAAACGTGAATTGCGATCAAGTTTACACTATGCTACATTAGGCAAATTTAAATTTTTACTTAAAACAAAAAAGTCTTTATATGACAAAATCTTAGAATTAACCACTTGAGCAAAAGTATTAATGTCCAAAAAACAATTTTGACCAATGTTTCCAGGTTTTTTCTTAGTAATACCATAAGAATTTACTAAAACCAACTTTATAAAATTTAGCAAGCTTTGAGTTTCCATCTCAATTCAAGTTTTAGCAATTGGTTTCCATATTAATTGTTAATTTTATTGCTAAAAAAATTACCAATTCTATTATTTTGGTTTTGTTATGAAAAAGTTTGCAAAAGCCTAAAAATCTCTTTATACCAATTTTTAGAAATTAATTTTTAACCAAAATGAATAAAAAATTTTTTTAATTAAGAATTTATATTCACTTTTCTTATTTTTAAAACAACCTAAGCTTTTTAGCTTGTTAAACAAAATTAAATGTGCATCTATTTAATCTAAATATAAAGCTTATATAATATATATTTTTTATATCTTAAATACAGTCCAAAACATAACCAAATTTTTTCCGCTTATAAATTAGTTAGCATAAATTTTTTAAGTATATTTTTATGTTAAATTAAATCAATTTTTCTTTTGACAAATTTAAAACAGTTTTTACTAAAAGTTATATTATGTTTAATTAAAAGATCAAATATTCCAACTAATTAATTAATTAATAATGATATTTGTTTTTAATTTTATTAGCTTAATTAAAAAATTGCTACCCAATTATTTGCTTATTTCTAAATTAAATTTGCTATATAAAAACAATTTATTTATAATATTTTTTTATTAATATATTTAATTCTCCAGCTAATTTGTTCTCAGTTTGTATTTTTGTTTAAAATATTTTTGGGTATATATTTTCGAATGATAAATAATATTTGCCAAAATTTTTTTTAGTAAATTAGCCTTGTTTTTAATTAAATATTTAAAATAATATTTTATTTTTTGAATAATTTGTTAAATTTAAAACCAATCTGTGTTTGATATTTCACAATAGTGAATAAAACAGTTAATATTGAATTATGTATTTGTTTGTTTAAAATGTTTTATATTATTTCTGGCAATAAACGATATCTGGTATTGAATGAACATGAATCAATTATCCAATCCAAATTTAGAAATGTTGTGCAAAATTTGCCAATTGACAATTGGGAAATGTAGTTTCGTGCCCTAAATCAAATTTTCAATTATTCTCCTTATCTAATTTAGACAAATTTTGATTTGGGGGCACAACAGAAATTTTGAAAACTTCTTTCGATCTACACAAGACTAGTAAAAGTAGAGTATACTCGAATATATATAGACATACCTCTTGAAATAAATGATAGAAGGCTACAGTTTAAAATCTTTTTTGTTTTTATATCTGCAAAAGTTCTAATTCTCGGTGAAAATGTCCACAATACCCCAAGACTTTGATCCTGAATTCCCCTTGAAACAACAAATTGTCTCAATAGCCGGGATATGCATGGCATTTATATCAATTACCGGATGTCTTTTTGTTTTTCTTCATGTTTATAAGTTCTGGAAGCTTAATGATAAAGCTCCATTGTCAATGTCATTGACTGTGCCTACATATGTAGCCCTAAGCAGTGAGTTTTCTGCTTATGATTTCAGGAAAATGTATTGATGTGAGGTTTTAAATTTCAAAATTTCAAAATTTACAGGTCTATTTACACATACCCAATTTTTATTTAATCTGGTAAAGAATTCATAACTTATCGAAAGATCTTCACTTGCACCATTTCATATGGACCGCAAATAAATATTACTCTCTTTTGGCTTTCATTTTTTCATTTAGGGTTACCCATTGATACATCTTCGTCTATGGCCACCACTGCCTTGTAAAATTTTAACCTATTTATTTTATTGCTCTTTCGCTATGGACTTAGCTATATTAGTTTCAGTTGCCACATTCACATATTTAAGAGGTAATTTCAAGATTTTAATCACCATGATTAAATAAACTTTATTCTTTGAAGCAAACACCCTTTTTTCTCACATTTTATGTTATGGTGTGAATGAATTATTTTTAGTATGCCGAAATAAAACAATCTCTTTGGGAAAAAATGATTGGAAATTATTAGTACCACAAATTATATTACCTATACTTTGTACATCATCTGCGTTCTTTTATAATAGTCCTCCGGCGGAACTGACATACGGGTAGGGAGTTTAGTTCTTTTCTTTATTTTTTCTCCAAAGTCAGGTGAATAGAAACTTTTAAGCTATGCACTAATTTGAAACTGAAAAAAATCATTGAATAGGTGTTACACAACTACAAAAAATCCTTTAAACAGAATGACCACGTTTACAATCGTCATCCATCTTTCAGCAATGTCTTGGATTTTTTTTTGCTATCAAAGAACATTAAAAAAGCTAAACAAAATTCAGCAAGTTCAGCTTTCTCTAGAGCATGGAGAATCAACCAAGGGGATAAAACATTACGAAGAATTACGACTTAATAGAATTCAACAAATTGTGAATCGAAAGATTTTTAGTTATTGTTTACTATACGGATATCAGCTGGTAATTAATGAATCAAGAATATACATATTTCATAAAAGCTCTAAAATTTTTTCAAAGTTTAATATTCTTTGAAACATATACAACTTTTATTTTACAGATAGTAGCGATCGGGCTTATCTTCATGGCATTGGTTAAAGTAAGGCTTTTCATTGAAATTCAAACTCAAATTAAACAACAAAATAGTAATTCAAGTAACCTTACAATCTTTCACTGATTTTACACCTTTTTAAAGAGAAGTGAATATTTAGGTTTACATATACTTTTTGTGATAGCATGCAACATTAACGGGTACGTAAAGTTTTCGAAATTATTATTATTATTTACTTCGTTCAATTGTTTTAACAAATTCTACCTTGACCATCTTAAATAAAATATTTCAGAACGATAAATGCAATTCAATTCTTTGTGAATGAAGGATTCAAACATCAACAAAAAAAGTCATTATTAGAGGATCAAAACATGACAACAATTGTTGTAACATCCACAAAATTCGAAGAAGCTAAAGTAGACTCATCTACTTGACCGACTTGAAAAAATCTTCTTAGATTTCAAAGTCCCAAATCACTCTTCTTGTTTTGTTGATCGGAAGATTTCTTAAGACTGATTTTCTTATTTAAGTATTACTATAGAGTTACTTCATGCGTAACAATTAACACTGAATTCGAAATTTGAATTTTAAAAATAAGTTAGTAACAATATATCAATAATTAAAAAATTAATAGTTAATTTTACATTCTTCAAAATATGCCTGGGCTAATGGAATTTTTTTTCCAAAATAAAATCAATCAATCAATGAAGTAATTTAATATCAATATATAGTTTTGAACCGAATTAGCGCCCATAATTTTATTGTGACTAAGAACTGTTTTAATTTTGTTCATAACATCTGAGTTTTTATCAATTCTGTTGACACGCTGGCCTTTTTTTGTTTGTCAAAATTCATTCTGATACTTCTTGGCTACAACACCCTTCGAAGTTAGCTTTCTGTTGCAAATCTTAAAAGTACTTCAAATTGCTCTCCACAGTCCACATAAACCCTGCTATCCTACCTACTCAAAATAATATGCAATTCTAATTTTAGAGGTGAATATTTTGAAAACTCATTTATTTTTAGCCCATTAAAGAGTCTGGCTTATCAAATATTTTTTAAGAATATTATAAATTTGTGAAAAGAAACTGCATATTACAATATTTTTAATTATCTTGGAAACATAAAATTTTGCTTTAATGTCATCACTTTCGAATTTGAATTTAAATTCGAAGAAGAAACATTAGTTTTAATCTTGATATTTAAACAATTTGTGAACTTCTTTAATGACATTCTGCAGTTTTGCTAGAAAATGCACAGAATTATTCGAATCTTTAAAATATTAAATCTAATTATTATAATTTAGAAAAAAAGTTTGAGAATTTTTTTTGGGTTAAAAAAATTCTAAAAAGTCATAATGTTGATACTCGAGGTCAAAAAAAAATTGACTACCAGAAATTTTGAACTTTAATTTTGGCCATTCTGAACGAAGAAATGTAAATATAACAAGTTAAACTTGCAGGATAAATGCTTATCTGGTGGATTATGTTTAAAACAAACCAATCCAAAGGTTTTGAAGAAATTTCTAAATCATCTTTTAACCAATTCATATAA